>JAIUCV010000664.1:0-428494 GCA_026724425.1 Erythrophleum ivorense | reverse complement strand
GGGACATCCTCACCCAACAACTTCTTTTTTCTTTCTTCTTTTTTTTCTTTTTTTTTTCTTTTTTTTTTTTTTCTTCTTTTATTTCTTTTTTCTTTTTTCTTTTTTTTTTTTTTTTCTTTTTTTCTTTCTTTTTTTTTTTTCTTTTTTCTCTTTTCTTTTTTTTTTTTTTTTTTTTCTTAAACATCATAAAATATGGCTAGGGTTCATGATAGAGTTCAAGGTGCAATCAAAACTCTAACTTTTCTATTTTGCAAATTCATAGTTTTTACTTGGATTTCTTTGCATATTCTTACTCTCATCTCTTAAATTCATAAAATTCATCCTTGGTTCTTCTCAAAATTCCAACCCCCTTGCATCTATATGCATGGGGCGAAATAGGGAGAAGAAGGGGGAGGAAGTATCTACCATGGGATGGAAGATTTATCTTGTTTTTCCTTATTTTCTCACTTGAATCTTTTTTTCTTTGGCTTCCTCTCTTCAAATCCGAACTTTCCCTTCTTAGTCTAACCTTAAAACAACACCTAAAACTTTAGAAAACCATAGAGAAAAAGGGAAGAAGGAGGAGAAGAGATTTCCTAAGGAGAAGACTAGGAAATTCTAACAATTTCTTACTTTTTTTTTTAAGTTTTTCCCTTCTCCTTTGCCTTATCCTTGTGCGCCTCCTTCCTTTGAGCTTTCTCTGGTCTTTGGACAGAACTTGGTCAACCTAAATGAGAGGAGAAGAAGGATGCCTCATATATATATGGGTTTAAGAATGACTTTTTCAAAAATTACCATTTTACCCTTCATTCTTGGCATTTCCGTTTTTAACTCATTTTAACTCCTTTTTGAGAACCGTCTTTTCCATTATGAATTTTAGGTTTCTAATTTAGTAAAATACATTTGGAACCACTCAAATTAAAGTTAAAACCTTTTTGAACAAATCAGTCAAAATTCGGGTCAACCGACGTTGAAAAATATCTACCGGAGGGGTTTTAATTATCCCGAGTCTTTCTATGATTTTTAGGGCCTCTAAGAACCTTGAAAAACTCAAAACTTTCATCTAAAAATCCTTCCTTATCCAATTCCATACCATACAAACTTTAACACATTATACAAGAAAACCTTGTACTTGCTGGTGAAGATCTTGTTGACAAGGTCTCAGAATTTGCACTATAGATTACAGGATCTTGTCGATAAGATCTTGAACTTAGGTGGCAAGATGTTATCTTAGCCCTTAAATTAACTTGGTCTGCTGCCATACTTCATACTCGATATACATTCTAATAGTCATATAATATAATCTCTCATTTTTGAGGAACCGGATATTACAAATGCTTAACTTCTTTGTACTTCTTTTTTATTTTTTACTTTTTTGCCCTCAATTTGATTCCAAAATTTGCCCTTTTGATCTCTCAATGTCGTTGCCTCCTCATTTTTCTCTTTTTGGCCAAATCCTCTCTTTACTCTTTCCCTTTCAAACTTTGGTTCCTAATTGTATGAAGTACATGTGTATGATGAAGATTAAGGATGCAACTAATTAATGAGTTAAGGCATGACTCTATTTGAGACTGAGATGTAAGGGTGTGTGAATGATATTGAGACTAAGGCACAAGGGTGTGTAAACAAGCACCTACTTTTCATTTTTTTTCAATTTTGATTAATGATTAGGTAACTCAAAATTAAATTAAAAATAAATAAAATGAAACTATTAACAATTGACATGAAAATGAAAATACTTTAAGTTATTAATATATTCTTTAAGATAATTAAAACTACATTAATCTTAACTTTTATTTGATAATTATAAAATTTTTATTATTTATCTTTTTATTATTGATTAATGATAAGATAACTCCTAAAAATGGGTAAAAAATAATTACAAAAAAGTGCCAATTAATGTTACGTAAATAAAAAAAGTTTATATAATTACTACATTGTTTGATATAATTTAAATTAATTTAATATTATTTTTGGAGATAATTATTAACATTTTAATAAATATTGATCAAAATTATCTTGTTAATTAACAATCAAATAATTACAATAAAATTATATATTTGGTTGTGTTTTATTTTTTATTAATGATTATCTAGATATATTTTATTTTGTAAGCATAGTTAAATAAATGTATATAAGTATAACATTTTTCACCTACTTTATTGCATCTATGAGACAAAACAAAAGTTCTTCCTTGAACCTTCTAAGTTTTTTTTTTGTATGTTTTTTGTTTTTCAGTTTATTTTAATTTTGGAAAATTAATTTTATATATTCCTTGATTTATTTTTTTTAATTTTAAAAAATTATTTAAAGCTATGTATAAATACTTTCTTTGTCAAATTTGTAGCAAATTTTGATAAATAATTTTTTTTTGAATTATTTCATTTAGCTAGTTTAGGGGGGAGAAAAGGTTTTTTATTTTGTAAACAAGCATTATTGTAAGTATTTTTGTCAAAAATATGTATGTTTACTCATTTTGGTCTTCATTTTGGATTAATATTTATCTTAAATAAAATTATCTATTTCGATTATCTCATAAAATACGTTTATTTTTTATGTTTGATTAATGATTAGATAACTTCAAGAACTAGATAAAGAAAAATTAAAAAGAAACTATTAATAAATGTTACATAAATAAAGGGTTATATAGTAAATATTTTTTTTGAAATTATTTGAATTAAATCAATATAAATTGTTATGAGATAATTATTAATATTTTAATAAATTTACACAATATTTGTTAAGATATTAATAATTATCTGTTTTGATTATCTCATAATAGGAGAGGGATGATTTCGTTTATTACATAGGAGATTAGAAATTGGAGAGATGAGGGAAAAGATGAAATTTAGGATAAAATTATGTTTTTTTAATACATTTTATAATTTTTTTTTAAAAAATTGATATATATAATTCTAAAAATATTTTATTATATAATATTAAATTATAAATGAATAAATCTTAAATATGTAATATTTTTAAAATCAGACTATTCATTGAAGTGGTAAATGTATTAGTTTAGGATTCAGTAGTCTCATTAAAGTATGGTAGAGTTTGTTGTGTGGAAGAGACTCTTGATAGAAGCTTGGAGTCAAGGTAGTTTTCTTCCTTTTGTTGCTTCTTCTCCCTTTGCTCTCCTTTGAGTGTCACGGCCAAGAATAAAACATTCAAGAGGGAGGAGTTTCTATCAAAAATAAGAGAGAATCTTAGGTTTCAATCCATAAGGAGTTAGAAAATGCAAAGAAATTGGAAGGAAAGCAAGTGAATTTCAAGATAAGAAAGTGTGGAATTCTTGAATATATTGTAAAAAATGATTTGATTCATGAATTCCCTAGCCTATGTGAGTGTTTGTTTGAGTCCTTAAGAACCCTAAGAAGCCTCCCAAGTGCCTCTCACATCAAGAAAAAAAGTAAAAACTCCATAGGCCCTAAATTGTGTGCTTGCCTCAGCCTAGGACAAATAGAGGGGTTAGGGAGTGTTTTAAATTATTTCAAGATTGGTTTAGGACTTTATGTGATGGAAGAAGATGGGAGGAAGCCTTGAAAAAAATTTAAAAGTCATACATTGGGAGATGAGATAATAGGTTCCATAATGTAACCTTAAGAAGCAACTTGCATCTAGACTCTTGGAAATGAGTTTGTGAGGACTTCACAGAGTCTAAATGGAACCAAAAGGTCTAGATATGAGAAGAGAATGAAGCCCACAACTTAAATTATGGGTGTTGCTCCATTAGGCCATTAATGGAACTATTATGTAGCCATTATACAAAGTATGTTCCCTTGGTGTGTGTTTAATGCTTTGGCTTGTTTCAAAAGTGTAATGAGATCTTATTTGTTGTGTCTAGGCCAAAAGAATTAAACTCCATTTATTTGTGGGTATAAAACTGAAAAGAAAGAGGGTAATCAAGTTTAAAAGCTTGGATTTCTATCAAGGTAACTCTTTACTCTTTCTTATTTGCATTCTTGGTTGTATACATGCCTTTGGATGCTTGTATGTGTATTTGTATTATGAGATATACCATATGATGTTGCCTTGTTGCATTGGTACCAACTTGTTTTCTTAAATGTTGTTTTGGTTATGAAAATTGCTTTTAAGGGTGAGGTGGTGCCAAAAGTCCCTTGATATGGGTGAGGTGAAGCCAAAAGTCTCTAGGAATGGGTGAGACAAGGCCAAAAGTCTCTTGGATAAGTGAGGCCAAGTTAAAAGTCCCTAAGCCAAGGGTGAGACTAATCCAAAAGTCCCAAGAATGGGGTGAGGCATGATCTAAAAGTCCTTAGAGCTTGCTTTTAGCCTTGATATGATCTTATGGCATGGAAATGTTGAAATGAATGCTTTATGTTGCGTTAGAATGTATACTTGTATTCCTTGACATGTTACATGTCTTGATTGCCTACTTGAATGAGTGTATGAGCTATTGAGATTCCATGAATCTCATCTCGTCCCCTCTCCCATCTCACCTTGTTTAGGTGGAGTTTAAAAGCCCAAGGATGGAGGCCAAGGAGCATGATAGACTATCTCTTGGCAATTAAGTAGTTTTGGATGCTTTTTTATGTAAAAGAATGTCAAAATGTCTATGTACATATTATTTTTGATATGTAAACATTTGGACAAATGCAAAAGTATGTATAACTGATGTGAGAATCAAATTTGGAGCCAAATCAATGAGAATGTGAGATTTGGACATTTGGTGGTTTGTATGTAGTTATGCATTCTTGTATATAGCATGGTGAATTTGAAATGTATGATGGTTTGGGCCATTTGGGCAGTCATATATGATGTATTTCTGTTTTCAAACTTGCCTAAAAGGTGGTAGAACATGTAAGAGGCCATTTGAACCTACTTTGAACCATATATAGTGCCAAATTCTAAAGTTATGTCAAGATTTGACCAAATATCTCTTTTTGATTTGAAACTTGGCAAATTTTTGATGAATTTTTAAAGTTGGTAAAATTTTTCTAATTTAACAATGGTACTGTACAAAGAGTCAGTAGCTTCACCTCTATCACTTATGGGTCAAATGATGTCCAATAGTTATGAAATTTTACAGAAAGAAACTAGACATTTACAGTGACCTATACCAATTAAAAACACCTCAATTGGAGGTTTGTAGAGGGAGATATGAATTTTTAAAGTTTCAGATCAGTATTAGGGATGCCAGCAAACCTTGGTTACTGTTCCATCCATTTTCGGGGTCTGAAGGCTTCTGAATTAGTCTGAAATTATTATTTTTCCTTTAGTTAACATCTGTAGCTTTCCAAAATTGGTATGTTTTTCTGAATTAGATTTTTGTAAAATTAGTTATGAATTTTTAAAGTTTATATCAGTAAACTATATCAAAAACGTTAGGTAGGTTGACTTATGTCACTTTTCTATTGTCATACATGGTCCAAATGATGTTATTATGGCTTGGAATTATTTTTAGTATAAATTTTACATTTAGAGTTTTCCAAAAAGCTATTATGTCCTTGATTTTAATTTTTTTAGAATTAGTTATGATTTTCCAAAATTGTTATTAGTAAACTAAATTCTGGACCTGAGGCTGAAATGTGATTTTTTTTTTGTTTTTGGTTCCAAATTTATGGTTTATGGAATGTTTTGAAATTTTTGTGACTTGTATGGATGGAGCATGAGTAGAAAAGGATATGGGTGAGTTCATGGGGTTCACGGGACGTGACGTAACGCAAGAAAATCCCATTTTCTTAATTCCTTTTCTTAGTTTTTTATTGATTTCACATGAGACCAAGCTTGGATATGAGTGTATGAAGCTTAATAAATTATGGTGTGACAAGTGTGATTTAAAATTTGATATTACCAAGGCTTATGACAAAGTTTCTTAGAGTTTTCTTGAGGCAATTCTTAGGTCAATGTAATTCCCTCCCTATTGGATGCAAATAATCATGTAATGTATTAGTACAGTTTTATATAGGTGATTGTGAATGGTCATTCAACAACACTATTTCATCTTCAACAATGCCTTTGGCAAGGTGATGCTTTGTTCTTATATTTATTTCTTATTTGTGCTAATGTGCATGACAATGAAGGCTAAATAGGAGAACTCATGGAAAGGCATATGTATAATTTGATCCTCTGAGTCGGTAACACATTCAATGTATGCCGATGATACATTACTTTTCTTCAATGTAACAAAATCCATGTGTTACAAGGTGAAAGAAATTCTTGAAGAGTACAATAGACTTTCCAAGTAATGTATCAACAAAGGTAAATCTATCACTATTTTTAGCTCTTATGTTTCATATAGAAATAAGAAAAGTAAGTCCCATATCTTTAGTGTTAAATTTGCTTTAGATTAGAGAAGTATTTAAGTACATACATTGATCTAGGACAACAAAAGATTGACTTATATATGGAGGTGGTAGATAGAATAAAGAAAAAATCATAGGCATGGAAAGCATTCTTATGTAGAAAGGTTAACTTTAATTAAGTCAATATTGAATTTAATTCTAGTATACCCTCTATCATGTTTTGAGTTGCCATAGAAATATTGTTATTAGATTGATATGTTAGTAGCCAACTACTTTTGGGGATATTCTAGTTCCCAACCAAAAATTACATCTTCCAATATGATATAAACTCTGTCGTCTTATGGGTGATAGAGGACTTGGGTTAAAGGATATAGGAAAATTTAATAAGGCTTTATTAGCTAAACATATATGGAGATTAATAACAATGAATGACAGTTCTCTATGTTAGAGACTTCTTAGGCCCTAATATTATTTTCCTTAAAACAATGGTTGTCTAAAGTCACACTCAGCTACATCTTAGACTTGGAAAAACATACAACAAGCTACAATTTTGGTCAATGATAACCTTCAATGGCAAATTGGGACTAGTTTGGATATTTCTCTGACTTGCCATAGATAGTGGCCTATGCAGTTAGGCACCTCAACTTCCATACAAAGAGTAGGTGACCTTACCTTGCATAATTGATTTCAATGGGACATATAAGGTTTAAACTAACTTTACTCACTAGACCATATTCGGAAAATTGTGAGGAAACCTTTTTTGATTACTGGACAACTTGGCATATTGATATGGATAGGTAACATGCAAGGACAATATTGAGTTTTAGATGGATACAAAATGCTGATGGAAAATAACAATCCCCCTCAATAGTTCACCTTTAATGCATGGGATAAAAATGGAAACTTTGATTACCTTTTTGGATTAATTTATTCCTTTGGCGATTGTTAAGGAATGCTTTTCCATTAACCTTAATGCTTAGACAACATCATTTGCCAATAGAGGCTAGTTGTCTTTTTTGTAAGCATCTAAAGAAATCAACTATGTTTTCTTCATTGTCCTTTTGCTTGTGCAATTTGGTTTATTTTTCGATGGGATTACAGACTGATCTACTATCACAGGATGGTGTTGATTAGATTCATTAATATTTGTAGAACTCAATCAACTTCTTTAATGTAGGTTCTATAGGTTAAACACTATGGGTTGTTATTGTAATGTCTATTTTTCTTGAAAACATTAGAAACGAGCCAGACATAAAAAGAAGTCCCCTAAATAGAAAAATTTGAGGCTAAATAAAATTTGAATGAAATTCTAAATAATGAAAAATGATTATACAAGACCTAAGATGCTTGAAAACTAGAGCTAGAAGAGCTAAGAAAATTTGCCAAATAAGTAGGGGTATTTTCGTAATTTTTGAAAATTTTGGAAAACTCACAAGAAAACTTTTTAAATAGAAAATTTGAGCTTTTCTGGGGTTCTTAAAGGCTTTGAAAATTATGGAAACTTCCAAAATAATTGAAATTCCTTTGGTGAGCGATTTTGGCCATTGGTTGACTAAAATTTTGACCGAATGGTTCAGAATGGCTTTAAATCCAATTTGAGTGAAACCAAAGCCATTTTATAAGTTTGAGAGTCTAAATATTATGATTAAAAAGATGAATTTCAAAAAGGAGTTGAATTGAGTCTAAATGAAAAGTACCAAGAAAAAGGACTAAAAGCAAAGTAGAAAAGTTATTAAAGTGACTCATTAGCTCCATATAACACATCCCACTTCTTCTCTCCATCCTAATTGACTTTGGTTCTATCCAAAATAGAGGAGAGACCAATGGAAAATAATGCACAAGAAGGAGGGCTTAGGAAAAAGGTAAGGTAACCTTGGAATTTCATGCTCCTTCCTGCATTAACCTTGCTTTCCTCCTTCTCCTTTTCCTTTATATGGTTTTAATATTTGATTTGGGACTGTTTTAGGTCTGGTTCAGAGGGAGGAGGTTAGAATTTAAAGGAGAAGCTTATAGTAAAGGAAAAATCTCTTGGAAGAGGCTTGGAATCAAGGTAACTATCATGGCTTCCATTGCTTTTCTTTGTTGTTCTTCATGAGCAATGGTTACTAAGGAGCACTTAGAAGGGTGTGAATTCTAACTAGAACCAAGCAAGAAACATAGGTTTTGGAGTGTGGGGAACAAGATTATGCAATTAAATTTTAAAGAAAAGCATTAGATTTCAAGATGCCAAAGCTACGGATTTAGTTGCACCTAGGCCAATATGGAGCTTTCTAGTGATAATTTAGGTTGTTTAAGAGTATTTATGAGTCCCCAAGACATCTAGAAAGTTTCCCAAGTGCCATTCCCCTCGAGAAAAATTACAAAACTCCATGGGTGCTCTTAGTTTGCATAAGCTAGACCAAAATAGAACCATGTACCTAGGGAGTGTTTTAAATTTTTCTAAGGTTAGAAAGGGACAATATATGATAGATGAATATTAAAGAAAGCCTTGGAATGAATTTAGAAAACATAGGTTGTGAGATGGAGGTGTAAGTTCTATAATGAGATATAAAGAAGAAATTTATAACTAGGCTCCTTAAAATGAATTTATGATGACTCCAAAAAGTCCAAATGGAGTCAAGAGACTTAGATTGAAGGAGAAAATGGAGTCAAGATCATGAATTCCTATAGTTGCTTCATTAGGTCTTGTATAGAACCATTATGTAGTCATAAGAGAAAGTAACTTTACATAGAGTATGTGTGATGCTAAAGCTTATTCCAGTGATTGAATCATGTCTCTTTTGGTGTGTCTAGGCCAAAAAAATCAAGCTCCATCTAGTTGCAAGTGTGTGGCCGAAAGAGAGAAAGAATAATCAAGAGAAAAGTTTGCTTTCTTGCTTTAAGGTAGCTCTATAAATTTTTTCACATGCATAGCTTAGTTATTTTTTTGTTTTTGATTGCTTGTGTGTATGTTTGAGCTATGAAAAACATTTCTAGCTAATATTTACATATTATGGTACCATTATATTTCTTGAAATGTGTTTGCAATTACATTATCGCTTGAATGGGTATGGAGATGCCAAAAGTCCCTTAGCATAGGTAAAGATAAGCAAAAAGTCCTTAAGATTAGGTGAGACAAAGCTAAAAGTCTCAAGAAGAGTAGTAAGGCTTAGTTAAAAGTCCCTTGGAAATGGGTGAGGCAAATCCGAAAGTCTTAAGAAAAATAGATGAGGTTAGACCAATGCCCTTGAGAGCCTATGTATGATATGTATGAGTTTTTATGACAAGAAAAATGCTTTATGTATGTTCATTAATAGCTTAAATGCCATGCATGCATTTTTTAACATATACATACATCCATTATGTATGTTTGAAAGGGTTAAGAGCTATTGGGATTCTTTGAATCTCACTCCTCCCCCATATATGTCTAACTATGTCTAGGTGAGCTAAGTGGACCATGAAATGGATGCCAACAACCTTGAAGACTAAGACTTTAACAAAGGCATAGAAAAATAGGCTTTGTAATAGTATTTTGATGTCAAGAATTGTAACCATGTGTTGTATATATGATGTAGACCTTTGAGCAAGTTTAAATGTATGTATACATGATGTATGTACCTATTTTGGAACCAAATGAATGAATGCATAAGTTTTTGCCACCTATATGCTATGATGTGCATGTGTATAAATGCAAGTGGCATGGTGAGAATGAGTTTCATGATGATTGAATAAGTTGGAATGTTTTTATATGTTGTAATTATGCTTTTAGACTTGTCAAGTGGTTGTAGAAAGGTGAAAAGAGCATTTGGTGAGCCCATTATGGACTTCAAATGTGATCAAAACTCGAGTTAAACTAAAGTTTAACCAAATGGATAAGTTTTTGCATGAAATTTGGCCATCAAATAGGTCTTATCTAGAGTTTTTCATAGAGATAAAGAGCACTCAATTTGGAGTTCTAGAGAATTTATTATAATTTTTCAAAGTTGGCCAAATTATGCAAAAATGGTATGGTTACTGTTCAAATAGTTAGTTTATATTCTTATGTCACTTGTAGGCCAAATGAAATTTAGTGCTCATGAAATTTTATAAGCATAAACTAAACATCACAAGCTTTCCATAGCCACTGAGATCACCTTATTTGGAGCTCTATAGAGGGAGAACCAAATTTTTAAAGTTACAAGTCCTAGAGTTGTCGGAGAAATGACTTGAGTTAACATTCTATTACTTTTCATGGGCTAAATGCTTCTTGCATGCTCTAGAACTATTTTTAGTCTTTAGTTAACATCCATGGATTTCCAAAATGGTATGGCTTGCTTGATTTTGATTTTTCTAAAATTAGTTATGAATTTTCAAAATTCATATAAGAAACTTGTGATAGCAAATCCGAGAGCCAAATTGGTTCCCCTTGCATTTTGACCCCAAATCCATGGTATGTGAGATGAATTGGGATGTTTATGACTTGAATGGATATGTTATGTATGGAAAATGATATGGATGAGCTCACATGGTCCCTAAAGCATGAAATTATTTAAACCTTTCGTTATGCAATTATCCATGCATAAAATATATGCTTTGTTACAAATGTGTTCCAATATGCATGAGATATGTTGAGATAGCCTATGTGATAATTATGTAAAGACTAGGAGGTTAAGGTGTTACAGTTACACTGTATGTCATATGGTTTTACCAAAATATAAAATGCTTCAAAGATAAAAGATTGTGACATTTAGTTTGCAATCCAAATGATTTAAAGACTCAATAATCAATTTGTAATAGGTGGATCCACATAACACCCACAGAAAGTAAAGATAAGATTTCAACCCCACTGTGTAATGAACGGTAAATTCTATAAAATGAAGAAATAAGCTGTATAAAGGAAAGTCCCTTGAAATGAGCTAGATAATGTCCCAAAATATTTGGGGAGTATCCTAGGCTCTTAAAAATGATAATTCTAGGCTCAGATGGAAAGAAAAATAGAGCTAGGACAATGAAACAAATTGTGATGAAAGCTGACGAAACGTAATGATATTTTCATAAATATGTGCAACTTCTAGAAAACACATAAGAGGGCTTTTTAAATGAAAAATTTGAGTTGTTCAGGGTTCTCAGAAGCCTCGAAAACTATGGGAAGCCCCAAGACTGCTAAAGCCCCTCTGGTGTATGATTTTTAACGTCGGTAAACCCAAACTTTGACGGATTCGTTCTAGAAGGTTTTAGCTCCAAATTGATTGATTCCAAAGGCATTCTATTAAATTAGGAACCTAAATTTTATAATAAAAAATATAGTTCTAAAAAAGGAGCTAAAACAAGGTTAAAATGAAATTGCCATTACGGAATGACGAAATTGAAATTTTTGAAAAAGTGAGTTTCTTGAAGCTTCCACACACTTCTCCCCTTTTTCTCCTCTTATATAGCATAACTTTCTTTTGCCCAAAATATAGAAAAGGGACAGCTCTCTTAGGTGCACAAGAAGAGGAGAGAAAGGAGGGAAGAAACTAAGGAAAAGGTGGAGAATTTCATAGAATTTCATGCTTCTCCTTCTTCCAATCTTGTTCCTCTCCTTCTTAACTCTCTTTCTATGGTTTTCTTGAGATGATTGGTTCTATTTTTTGGCCTAGAACCAAGGGAAAATTTTCAAAAATTGAGAAGAGGGCTCAAGCCAAGGAAGAAGCATTAAAAGGGAGCTAGAAATCCAAGGTATTTTCTTGTTCTTATTGCTTCTTCCCCTTGCTCCTTAGTTGTGTGTGTTTCAGCCTCATATAAAACCATAAGAGGGGAGGGAGTTCTACCTAAAAACAAAAGAGGAACTAGGGTTTTAGACCATGGAGAAGAGGTATATGGCAAGAAATTTTAAGAAAAACCAAAGGAAACTATGATAGGAAAGTGTGGTGTTCTTTAGGGTTTTATGAAATCTGATTTTGTGTATATGTTTCCTTAGCTATTTAAGTGTTCCCTTCAGCTCCTAAGACTCCTAGAAACCTCCCCAAGTGGCTCTCCCATCAAAAAAATTTTTGAAACTCCAAGAACCCCTTCCATGGTGCTTGTCTCGGCCTAACTAGGTTCAATAGGCTAGAGAGTGTTTTAATTTGTTCTATCCTTGGTTTGAGACTTTATATGATGTTAGAAGATGAGAAAAATCATTAGAAAAAATTTAGGAGTCATGGATTGAAAGATGAGACAATGGTATCCATAATTGTGCCTTGTGAAGCAACTTAGTTTTTAGCTTATGTAAATGAATGTGTGATGGCTCCAAGGACCTTGAATGAGGTCAAGAAACCTAGAAATGAGAAAATAATGAGCCTAAAACTTGAATTGTGAAGGTTGCTTCAAAGGGCCAATTATGGAATCATTATGTTACTTGTAGGATTAGGTGTGTGTTTAAGAGTGAAATTGGTGTCTTGGCTTGCTTCAAGTTTGTGATTGTATGCTACTTATGATGTTTAGGCCAAGAGAACATCCAACCACCTAGGTGCACTTGTGAGACCGAAAAAGGGAAGGGACAAATAAAGTAAAACTTGTCTAAAATTCAAGGTAACTCTCCACCTTATTCTCTTTACATTCTTAGTTGTATATATGTCATTGTATGCTTGTGAATGCTTTTGTGATTTGAGAACATGCCACTTGATGTCTTGGTTTTCCATTGGTACTAATGTGTTGTCTTGAATGTAATTGATTGTGGAAAAAGGCTCATAAGGGTGAGGTGATGCCAAAAGTCCCTTAATGAAGGTGAGGATATGCCAAAAGTCTCAACATGGGTGAGACAAGGCTAAAAGTCTCTTGAATGGGTGAAGCCAAGTCAAAAGTCCCTAGGCCAAGAGTGAGGTGAATCCAAAAGTCCTAGAAATGGAGTGAGATATCCAAAAGTCCCTAGAGCTCATTCGTGGAAGTGATGTGAATTGGTGGCATGGAAATGTGACCTTGTATGCCTTACAGATGTTTTACATTCCATACTTGTGCCTTTGATGTGTATATGCCATGAATATGTGTATGAATGGGCATATGAGCTATTAAGATTCTAGGAATCTTACTCCCCTTCCCTCCTCCATCTTAACATGATTAGATGGTGCCTATAAAGCAAGGAATACAAGCTAAGGGTCTTGAGAAGCTTCACTTTGTTTATTATGTTGTTGAAATTGCTAATGAATGTCAAAGCAAACTTGTACATATTAATTTTGAAATGTAAACCCATGAACAAATGTAAAATGATGTATGGATGTTATGTAGACTATATGTGATCTTAAATCAATGTAAATGTGGAGTTTGGCTTCTTGAATGGCTTATGTATGTAGTGCATTAAAGGATGTGGAATAAACAAATTGAGATGCATGAGTTTTGAGACCATTGGGGAGGCTTATATAAGTTGTATTTATGCTTTTAAACTTGCCCAAGAGGTTTCAAACACCAAAGAGAGCCATATGAACCAAGTTGATACCCTATGTGATGCAAAAGTGGCCATAATAGTGAACTATAGCACAAACTATCCAAATAAGCTCTTCTTGGTTTGAAATTTGGCATGAATTTATAACTTGTTAATAGCTTTTTGGGAAGCTAAACTTTAGAATATTTGGAGGTTTGTGGAATATTTGGCGAATTTTTGAAGTTGGCCGAAAAATCAAAATTTGTTGATGTTACTGTTCATTTGGTCCAAAATGGATCTTTGTCATTCATAGGATAAATGAAGCGTAAATGCCATAAAATTTTACAGAGAGAAATTAAACCTTCCCAGTGACTTATATAAACTAGAAGGACCTCATTTGGATGTCTAGAGAGGGAGATATGAATTTTTGAATTTGCTATTCTGTTCTAGGCACACCTCTAGATCCATGTTACTGTTTGATTAATTTTTTAGGTCTGGGAGCTCTTGAGTTGATCTAGAACTATTTTTTCCCTATAGCTAACATCCAAACCTTTCCAAATTGGTACATTTTGCATGAATTGGGTTTTTTAAAAATTAATTATGAATTTTCAAAGTTTATATCAGTAAGTTGTATCAGATTTCTGGACAGCTCGACCTCCTTACGTTTTTTATTGTCAAGCATGGTCTAGATGAGATTTTCATGGTTAGGAATTATTTTTAATGTAAATTTAACACCTAGAGATTTTCAGAAAGCTATGGTTTGTATGATTTTAATTTTTCTACATTTATTTATGATTTTTCAAAATTTCCTTTGAAATCTGTCATTGTACAGACGTGAAGAATGAAGGGAATTTTGGGGTTTTTGACTTGAAAATTGTGGATTGTTTGATATTTTAAGTTGATTGTGATTTTTTCCAATGATAAATGACTAGAAAATGTTGTTGGATAATCTATGGGACCCACGTAACATGAGTTGAGAAAAATTTACCTTAACGTAATGCGATAAAGGGCATGACAATGTAGTTTTTTTCTTAATAATTCCCTATGAACATGCACATAATTATCTTGAATGGAAGGATATAATGAGAGGAAATATAAGGTATGACACACTGGACTAATTATTCACAAACAATTGGCACATTCATTCTTTATTGATACAAAGGGAAACCTGACAGAAAAAGTATAGGGTTCACATTATTATCTAGTTTGAGCCAATTGTTTTTTGTACCTTTTATTAGGTAGACCATTATCAGCACTATAAAACTAAAGTACTGTTGGAAGCAATCAAACATGCTTATGGTGCATTATAAACCAACAAACAATTGCCAACCCATAAGGATACTCATTAGTGTTGATCTTGTGCAAAAAATCACATTATGACTTTCTACAATCATCCACTAGAATCCCAGCAGAGCTTTACATTTTGCAATAAGATGCGAGGTGTTTATTACAACAATTTTCAAGCCATATTGCTGTTAATAATCAAAATATAGTATCTATTTTGAATTTTGCCTTGTCCTTTGATAACTATAATATTAAGTTTGTTGTTGTCATTTATAAAAAATTATTAAAGAGTAAATTAATAAATAAGCCCTCAAATTTGTGAATCTGTTGAGTTTGAGTGTTCAAAATTTTTTTGGTGAGTTTGTCCTTAAATATATCTAACTCACAGTAATTTAGTCCTTCCTTTAAATGTCTCAAGGCTACCATTTAAATTTTATTATTGTTACTTGATCGAGTTAACAGATTAAAAGCTATATGGCTCATTAAAGTAGAGTTCACATTTTTTGTGTGTATAACTTTGTAAAATTCCTTTGGAGCAACAAAATAGTTATGCCATGACAAAATGAATTATGTGCAAGCTTAATGTATTGAATTAAAATAGTTAAACCAATAATAATGCACATGCTAGAACTCAATTTTTGTAATTTTAGTATGTAATGTAGCAAATAGTGAGATGCAATGCAAAATTTAGATAATTAAGGAAAAGTAAAGCAAATACAAAGATTTATCTTGTCTCTCGCCACACGAGATTTTTCACTTAAACAAGAAGCTTATTTTTGCATCCACTTACAAACATTATTTACAAGAAGGTTTTTAGTCACTCACCAACAATGATAACATTTTCCTTTGCTCTCCTGAAATAGGTTATAACAAGATTTGCACTCGCTAGCCCATAATGATAAGGTATTTTTCCTCCCACCTAAACTGAATTTACAAGGTTTTCAATCATTAACTAGAGCTAGTTGTGTTGGCCCACCATAGTTTGTGAAATTAAATTGGTTGCATTATACTTGACCACTTATCTAAACAAGCTAAAAACTCTAACTCAATCCACTATGTGGGTTAAACAACCAAAAAAAATAAAAAACAAATAGTATTACAACAATAAGTATCTTTCAAAATCCAAATAATTATCTTTATAGTTAAATAAACACTTTAAACAATTAATCAACTCTTTCAAGTTTCAATAATCAAACAAAAATAACTATTTAACTAACTAAAATATTAGAAACTAAACCAAAGTAAAATAAATAATGAAGTTTTCCAAAAAAATTTTGTTGAAAGTATTTGAATCTTGTCTTAGAAAATTAGTTCTTGTAGTAAGAGTTAAAATGTTATTCTAATTGTTCAAATTATTAGGATTAGTTAACAAAAAAGGGCAAACTTTCAAGTTATTTAGGTTGGCCCACTGAACCCCCTCCTTAACTTATGGATTAAGTAGGCCTGGCCAACATGATTCTAAAATCATACAAGTTGATAATATCTAAACCTAACACACCATTTTGTTGGGCTAAATGGGTCAATCCAGTGAATTCAACATATTTCAATGGCTCTATTGTTAGTCCACAATGCCTTTTTCCCGTACTTTCTTAAAGCTAGAAAAGTAATACAAGCAAGCATAATGTAGTGAATTTCTATTATGCATATAACTTAGTTTACTTATTGTAGAGAATTTCTCAATGAATAAACAATTTGAAATGAGAGAATATGATCACTTGAATCTTAAGGACTTAATGATATTGATGTTCGAAATTTACTCCCTTTATACGTTGTGCTATAGTAAGTCGCCATTGAAAAATTTTCCTAGCCATTGCCTTAATTGATTTGTATCTCAATTTTATATCTTCATATTTCTTTGTGAATATTATAATGCTTATGTATTTTATATTCCATGACTCCTTTATTTCCTTCTTCAGTTACAATCTAAACATTGGCATATTCAACATTGATTCCTTGACTTTAGACTTCTTACTTTTCTATCTCATTTGATTTGTAGAATTTGGGGGTATGAAAATGAAAAAAAAAAAGAGGAAATACCATAAAAAGCATATTTGGTTAGAGTTTTTGTGATTTTATTCCCATGGCTTAAGAAAATGCATCTTGCATTTGTGGGAATGGACATTTTCTCACAAATTTAATGGAATGGGATGCCATTTCATAGAATCATGGGCTAAATGACTGAAATGTCCTTTCAAAATAAATATTTTAACATATTTTTCTTATTGATAATTCAAAAAAGTTCTTGCAAATAAAAAAATTAATATTCTAATATTTTTATTAGCAATTATTAAAAATGTTTTTCACAAATTACGAAAATATTAATTTTTTATTAATTTCTTTCACTAGAGGTATTATAATCATTTGCTTGACATTCCTTTCTAATCTTACATTGTTTTCTTCCAATCAAACATAAGAATGGAATGATATTTCCATTTCTTTCCATGATATACTAAACATGATTATAAGCCATAGGATTTTATTCCATCAAAGCCCATTTTCATAAAAATGTTTTTTAGCTTACTAAACGTAAGTAACTTTTGGGAGTTTTAGGTTATGTAGTAAATGCTTGTAGCTCTTTCTTTACTTCAATTGCTTCTTTAATAACAAACATTTTATTTTGATCTCTCACAGATAAAGTATTTCTCAATTTAATTTCTTATAATTTTTTTAATTTATTTTCTCACAAATAAAATATTTCTCAATGTAGTCCTTCATATAATTGCTTTTTTAATTTGATCCCTTGCATATAAATATTTTTCAATTGAGTCCCTCACAAATAAAACATTATTAATAAAGTCCTTTTATCAATATATTGTCAACAAAATTAACAGCTAATCTATGTATTATATAGTGGTGGCTAAAACGATAAACATAAAAAGAATATGTTATATATCATTATATTTGTTAATTTCATTTATAGTAGATTGATAGAAGAATATTATTGATAATTATTATATTTATGAGGGATCTAATTAAAAAATATTTATTTGTAAGGGACTAAATTGAGAAGATAATTTTACAAAGGATTAAGTTGAAAATACTCCATTTGTAAGAGACCAAATTGAAAGGATAATTATATAAATGACTAAATTAAAAAAACTCTCAATGAAGGGGACTAAAATAAAAGTTTAGCCCTTATTTAATTCATATTGTCATTAAGAGAGGTTTTTATTTGAGTGGTGGTGACTCCTAAAAAGGAATCATTTTAATTTAATTTTTTTTGGTTAATTGAAATTTTATTAAAGACAAAAATAAGTATAAAAGATAAAACAAAAGGGTGCTAGTTATAGCAAACCAATTTAGCCTACCTTTTATTTATAATTTACCATATCCCTAGAAAGGACTCATAAAAGAGAAGATAGGGGAAAAGAATCATATCCTAACAAGCACGTCCCCCTATTAGAATGCCTAATAGGCTAATTAATGGCTTGATCAGCCGTTCTTGAAAACTAAGAAAAAGAACAAGAGGAGAATTGCTTACAAAGAACATGAACATGTTTCACAATTTGCAAGCATCTTTGATCTAGATAGGAAGATGAAGAATTAACAACTACTACTACCTCTTTACAATTTGATTCAAATTCCATCTATTTCAAGCCCAAATCCAACTTGTATTCCTTTAAGACGAGCAAGTGTTTTAGTCATAAAAGGAGAAACAGCAACATAAGGCCTACATAAAAATTCCACAAGAGCACTACAATGATCTTTAATAATGATTCCAATGCTGCCATGACCAAAATTAACATGAAAGCTACTATCAACTTTAATCTTGAAAAAACACTCCCATAGGGGCCTCCAATAAAAAGAAACAATATCACTTAGAGAAGTAGGCAAATTAAACTCAGACACTAACATTTTATTTGCTGGCTAGTATTCTTACAATACCATAATAGCATGTTGTACAGTAGCAATTGGATCAGGAGGGATACAATCAAAGACCTACCTATATCTAGCTTTACAAATATACCAGCAAAGCATAGAAATCTTAACCCTTACAAAATCCCCCAAATTCAAATTAGCCAACATCTCAAACAACTATGAATTAATTCTAGGAATATTATGACATTCCATTTTGAGAGAAAGAGGGCAGGAAAACTAAACCTTTTTGACCCTTTTACACATTAAGAGAAGATGTTCCATAGACTCTTTTTCAACATTACAACAAGGACAAATGGGAGAGGCACTACACTTTTCTTTCCAAAGGTTAAGTTTTTAAAGGCAATAAACTAATACAAACCTTATAAATAAAAAGCTTGACCTTTGGTGGAACTTTAAGCTAGCCTACAGGTTTCCATTACTTTAAAGGGACCTGAATGGATGAGTTTGGTCGACATAAATCCAACCTATTAGAATTAGCTACTGCAAATTGATAGTAACAACCATTTTTGGCTTTTTGGAAGTCTTCATAAAGAGGAGGAGAAGATAATCTAAAACTTTCTAAAAGAGGAATTCAAGGGTTTTTCCATATATTAATGGTCAACATATTATCAATAGGCCAACGCATATGATTAGATAGTAGATCCTTGCCTTCTAAAATGCTAAACCATGCCTATGAAGTTCTTAAACCTTTTTTTGTTGATTAAAAGAAGTAGAATTCTCACTTACATGTCATTGTGAGATGAAATGATACACCAAGTCTATTTTGCCAAAAGCGCTAGATTAAAAGAAAAAAAATCCTTAAAGCTGATTTCATCGTTGTTTTTTATCATATCTAACTTCCTTCAGGCTTGCCAGTGAATTCGACCTTCCTCCTTAGATTATCAAAACATAGTTAAAATGCTATCTAGTTCTTGGCATTTTTTAAAGGAAATTTAAAGCATGTCATTGAGTATGTAGGAATAGCATTTTCTGTTGATATAATGAATACTTCCTTGCCTATTTGAGATGGGGGTCCTTGCTTTAAACCCTACACTTTGCATAAAAATTTATCTCGAACAAAAGCTAATGCCTTTGATTTAGATATGCCCCAAAGGACTGGGACACCTAAAGATTTACAAGAAAGTTCACCACATTGATATATAATAATACTACATATATTATCCCTTAAATTCTTTAGCATATTTCTAGATAAGAAAATACAAGATTTATCAAGGTTAATCAATTGACTAGATGCTTTGTAATAATAATCAAGAGACTTCTTCATTATTAGATAGTTGACAAGAAAAGCTCTTAAAAAGAACAAAGTCATTTGCAAATAAACAATAATAAAGGATAGGATAACTTTTAGTTAGTTGAACCCCTTTTAAATGTCTTATAGAAATAAGGCAACTAATTATTTAGGAAAGCACATTAGCAATGATAATTAAAAAAAAAAAGGAGAAAGATGATCTACCCATCTTAAGTAATTTAAGCTATTTTTTTGCTTGATAATAAGAGATTAAAATCCACCAAAACTACACATTCCATTTTTCCTCACCAATGAATCATAGAACCTTAATTTTGAAGGACTAGTTGGAGATCTCACTTTACTATGTCATAAGCCTTGTTTATATCTAATTTGATAGCCCATTCATGTTTATTTCTCTTCTCTTGGCTTTCAAATAATGAAAAGCCTTATGAATAATGAAGATATTATCTTGAATCAATCTTCCAGGAACAAAGATTCTTAGATTTTCAATAATAACTTTCCCTAAAATAACCTTTATTCTTGTAAAGATAATTCTAGATATGACCTTATAAGAAAAATTGCATAAACTTATAGGTTTAAAATTACTTATAGTTTTTAGAGCATCAACCTTTGAGATTATCACTAGATTTATGGAATTAAGGCTAGCCATAGAAAAGCCATAGGAGAAAAACTCCTTTACCACTAGACAAACCTATTCCCAATTGTATCCTACGCATGTAGATAAAAGAGCGATGAAAATCCGTCCAGACCAAGAGCTTTCAAAGCTCTTAGATTAGAAAAGCTTCCTTGATCTCTTTTGCAACAAGCTTAAGAAGCACGTCATTATTATTGATATCCATTTGGTTTTCTTACCATTTCCTTTTATCCAATTTTAACTTCACAATTTTATTTATCTAGTCCATGAAAGAATAAGGTATTTTTATCACCATATGTTAACCACTGAATTCTTGATCTCTATGGCTAAAACTTCTTTTTTCTATCCCATAATTCTTATATTCTTCTTGAAATATTCCAGTTAACAAGACATTAGATTTAGTCTATTCACTTATGTAACGTTGCTAAAATTGTTGAAGAAGGTGATTAATTTCTTTTCTATTATGTGGAAACTTAATCTTCCTCCATGTAAGTAAAGTGATCTTAAATTTTATGAAATATTAAGAAAAAGGGCTTTTACCTTTACTCCAAGACCACATTTAGTGTGCTAATTTTAAGAGATAACATTAGCAAAATCATAATGGGTAATTCGAATAATTAAAAATTGCCATTAGTGGGACATGATTAGAACCCATTGGTTCCAAATAGAAAACTTTGAGCTTTGGGATGATTTTCTCTCTTGCTAGAATTGCAAACATCCCTATTAATCCACTCCTTTATATTTGCATTACTTATTCAATTATTAGACCAATAAAAATAGGACCTTTAAATTCTAAATCAAGCATTTCGCACTCAAACATGACATTGTGAAAATTGATGAAATGTGAGGGAGGTCAAATTCACCCTCCTCGCCTATCAAAGTTACACAAAAAAGTCACTAAAGTTGCCTATATAGAATCATGGTACTTTTGAACCAGGATTAGGTTTTAGTAAGCCATTCCTTTCTTGATCTCTAGGTAGGTATATAAACCAATGGCATTTCTTGACCCCTCAATAAGAGAGACATGGATTAAATATTTTGAAAAGAGTAGGACTTTAACCTTAACATTTGACATCCATTAAAGAGCTAAATCGCTTGATAAACCTACTTGGTCCACAGCAATATCATTCTCAAAGCTCCAAAACCACCATTGAATTTTTTTCCCCTTGATTGTCCATTTTGATGTCTACCTTTAATATGGTTATAAAGCAATTTCATAGCAAACTCCAATGCTTAGCTAACTCAACAAGGCCTATTCTAAATCATATAAACATGCAAACATCAATATCATTTCTTCCTAGTTTTCCAAATCAATAAAGAAGTTATGTTTTACTTAGCACATGTAACATCCGATTTTTTGTAGAAACAAGAACTCAAGGTTTTCGAATTGGTGTAAGTCTTCTTGCTATAGCTAGGATGCTTGTTTACTATAGCAAGGATTCCTGTTTGCTATAACGAGTTTGTGACCACATAAAATTTAAGGAACTTCTTGCAATAGCACTAACTATAGCGAGAACTACTGGGAAGCACTCGTAATAGCGAGAGGTGTCTCTCACTATGGTGAAACTTGTGCAAGAAAACACTAAGAAAAAATTTTTAAATGAAGAGATTGAGTTGCTTGAGGTTTTTAGAAGCCTTAAAACCCATAAGAACCCTTAAGATAGTTTAAAACCCCTCTAGTAAATGATTTCGGCAAAGAGTTAACCCAAACTTTGACCAAATGATTTAGAAAAAGTTTTAGATCCAAATTGAATGGTTCTAAAGCCATTTTAGAGGTTAGAGAACTTAAATTTTATGATGAAAAAGACGATTTCTAAAAAAGGAGTTGAAATGAGCCTAATGAGACAAAACTAAGAAATAGGGACTAAAGTACAAAATGAAAAGTTGTAAAAAGTGCTTTAGTGCTTCTTTAAAATGTCTAGAACTCTTCCCTACCTCTGGACCAACTTTTGGCTGGCTGAGGAAGGCACACCATGGGAGGAGAAAAAGGGGAAGAAAGACTCCAAGAAAAGGTAAGGAAATTGATGATTTTTCATGGTTCTTCCTGTAGTGACTTGGTTCCCCTCCTTCCCACCTTTCCTTCCATGGATTTATTGAAGTGTTTGGTTCTATTTTGAGCCATGTCCAGAGGAGTGGAGTTCAAAATTCAAGGGAGAGGCTAAAGCAAAGGAGAAGACTCTTGGAAAGGGTTTGAATCAAGGTAGATATCCTAACTTTCCATGCTTTCTTCTTCTTGCTTCTTGAGAGATGATTTTTGGCCTTATAGAGAACCACCAAGAGGAAGTAAAATCTGACCTAAACCAAGGATGAATCTTAGGAATTAGAGTGTGAAAAATAAGAATATGCAAAGAGAACAAAGAAAGTGTCAATGAAATGTAAGATAGTAAGGCTAGGGATTCAAGAACTTAGGCAAAAAATTGATTTTATCCAAGAGTTTTTAAGCCTAAATGAGTGTTTGTATGGGCTCCTAAGACCCTTAGGGAGCTTTCCACATAATCTCCCATCAAGGAAAACAAAATCACTTCCATTGGTGCCAAGGATAGCATTGTCTTGGCCTAAGAGGGTTGAAGCACTTAGGAAGTGTTTTAACTTCTTCAAAAATTAGAATTATATCATATATGATGGGAGAGTATGAGAGAAAGCCTTGAAAAAAGTCTAGAGAGCCTAGAAAATGTGATAGATGTATAGGTTTCATATTATAACATAATGAAGAAACACATAGCTAAGCTCCTTAAAATAAATATGTGATGTAACACCATAATTTCTTAGCCTTACTCATATAATTCTTATGTCTCATGCCAAGTATTTCACGAAGAGAGAAAGAAAATAATATAAAAAGTAAATATTTTCGCGTTGTGTCGCGTATAAAAATTTTATTTAGTGCCATGTGGACTATGTGAGCTCATACATCACATTCTCATATTTAATTACATAAATACAACTCATTTGCATTATCAAAAGTGGCCTACATCTCGTGGAAACCAAAGGGAAACAGAAAATACATGTATATATTTTCGCCCAGATTTTCCTCTTTTCTGTTACAAAATTTGAAAAATCATAACTAATTCTGAAAAAATAAAAATCACACTCTTGACTATTTTGGAAAGCTATACATGTCTACTTTATACTAAAAATATGTCCATACTATGAAACACAACACATAAGATGTTTGACATTCGAAATAGTCTAGAGGTCTGGCTATCCATTGGTGCTGTCACAAAATTCTGCAAAAAAATTTAAAAATGTGCAATTAATTCCACAAAACTCCAATCCATACAAATGATACTAATCTAAAAAGTTATGAATGTTGGCTAAAAGAAAAAAAATAACTCCAGACCAGTTCAGGTATGCCCAAAGCTCGAAATCCAATCAAAGAGTACCTGAGGTTAGTTGGAATTCCTGATACTGGACAGAATTTTTAAAAATTTATATCTCCCTCTCTAGACATCCAAATGGGGTACTTTTAGTTGGTACAAGTCAATGGGAATATCTAATTTCTATGTATAAAATTTTGTGGTAATTGGACATCATTTGGGCCCTGTGTAACAGATTTCATTTTCAGACCTGAGAAAACAGTAACATGACAAAACCATAATTTTTGCCAACTTTGAAAATTCATCAAATATTCTCTAGACCTCCGAAAATTCTGTTCTTTATCTTTCCAAAAAGGTCTCAACAAGCTATAATTTCATGAAAAATATTAGATCATGAAGAGCTCATTTAAGCAAAAAGTGACATAGAATTCCATTATGGTTAATTTTGGCTTCATATAAGATACCAAAATGTCCAAATGGTTTTCCTTGAGGTTTGATACCTTTTGGGCAAGTCTAAAAGCATAATTAGGACTTGTGTGAGCTGCCCAAATAGTTTCAACCCTCATGCATCTCATTTTGGCCATCTCACTCACACTTATACACATTTCCATAATGTCATTCAAGAAGCCACATTGTCATAACATACTCAAACTACATTCTAATGGTCACATAACATATTCTCCCATTTATATATTACATAATAACATAATTATACATGTTCTAGAGGTCATGGACCATATACAATAATGGGATACATCATTTGACATCAATATGGCTTTAAAGAACAAAAACTATGCACTTTGATGTCATTCCTTCATCTCTCATGTGGTTGGCTCCCATTTCCTTGCTCTTTGGGTCCACCTAGCATGTTAGATCATTGGAGAGGAGGGAATGAGATTTAAAGAATCCCAATAGCTTATCTCCCTTTCAATCACACATAATATATGCAAAGCAAGTGTTAAAAATGCATGTATGGACATAATAGATGACATGAACATTCAAGAAGCAAGCTTGGCATGTGAGTAAGTCATATAAAGCATCCATAGGCTTGCTAAGTGGATGGATTGGCCTCACCCTTTCCTTCATAGATTTTGGACTTGCCTCACACATTCTTTAAGCATTTCTTGGAGTTAACCTTGCTCTTGGGAGCCCATCTTACTTTTGGGAGACTCTTTACTTTGTCTCAACCAATTCTAAGGGTTGCGTTCTTAGCTCATCCTTACCATGGTTAAGAGTTCTTGGCCTTTCCACACTCAAGCAAACCCAAACAAATATCATAACATCATTTAGAAACATAATATGTCATCATGGTATCATGACATATGAAGTCATGCTAGCATACTTTTTATGGCTTAAAAATACACATACACACATTCTAAGACAAGTTCGGCAGACACATCCATGCATGAAAGAAGGTGGAGAGAGCTACCTTAAAAACAACCACACACTTTTTCATTTGGGTTAATGCTCCTTGCTTCGGCCACACAGACACAATTGTGTGGGAATGCTTCCTCTTGGCCTAAACACAATTTATGGAAGCTAATTAGATTCATGAACTCAATTCTAAGGACAAGCAATTTGTTTAGACACTACCTTGACCTATAACCCCATTATGGTTCCAAGAAAGTACCTAATGAAGCAACACCCCTCAAATAAATTCTAGGCTTCAATATTTCTTTTCACATATGATTCTTGACTCTTTTTAAGCCTCTTGGAGTCATCACACAACCAAAATCAAGAGCCTAACTATATGTTGCTTCTTTCGGTCATATTATGGAACTTAAAGCACCAACTCACTTTCTGTGGGTTTTAAATTTTTCCCAAGGCCTCCCCTCATTTTCATTCATCATATATGACTTAAGAATGGGTTTAGAAAAATTTAAAACTCTCTTTAGCTACACAAACCCCTTTAGGCCGAGGCTATGGAGGATTTAGGGCTTCTTGGAGTTTGCTTTGTTTTCTCAAGGGAGGATGCACATGGGGAGCCTCTTAGGGATCTTAGGAGCTCATTCAAACTCTTATTTAAACCTAGGAATCATTGTATAAAATCAAATTTTACAAGATGCACTTAAAACCCTAGACTTTGCATCTTGAAATCTAATGGCTAGTTTGTTATTTTCTTTGCATATTCTTGTTTTTCTCTCTCAAATTCCTAAGATGCACCCTTGGTTTAGTTGAAAACTCAACTCCCTAGGGCTGGCCATATGTAGGTTGAAATGCACACAAGAAAAGGGAGGAGGAAGATCAAGTGGAAAGATTGCATGATACCTTGTTTTCCTTAGTTTTCCTTGCTTGTTCTTCACTTCCTTAGCCTCCTCACCTCAATTTCGAAACTTCCCCTCTGTTCTTCCTTCAAAACAGATCCAAAATCGTCATTATAATCAAAGGAAACAAAGGAGATTGGAGGAGAAGAGGTTTGGATGGAAGAAAGCATGAAAAACTAATAATTTTTCATACCTTATGCCTTGAATTTCTCCTTCTTCTTCTCTCCCATTGGTGCGCCTAAACCCTAGCCTTCTTGTCTGAATTTGGGGAGAAACAAATGAAGCTAAATGAGGGTGAGAGTGAGGCAACACATATATAAAGGTGGAGGAAAAAAGATTTTTCAAAAATTTCTGTTTTGCCCTTGGTTTTTGGTATTTTCGTTTCTAATTCATTTTAGTTCCTTTTTAAGAACCATCTTTTCCATTATAAAATTTAGGTTTCCAATTTAGTAAAATACTTTTGAAATCACTTAAATCAGAGCTAAAACCTTCCTAAAGGGATCCATCAAAGTTCGGGTGCATCGACGTTAAAAAATGTCCATCGAAAGGGATTGAACTGTCTCGGGGCTTCCCATGATTTTCAGGGCCTTTAAGAACCTCGAAGAACTCAAAAATTTCATTTAAAAATCCCTCTTGTGTGAATTCCAAAATTTGCTCGAAATTACAAAATTGTCATTACGTTTCGTAAGTTTTTTGTCAAAATTTATTTTTTCATTCTAGCTCCGTTTTTCTTTCTATCTGAGAGTAGAATTCTTATTTTTAGGAGTCTAAAATGTTACTCAAATTTTTTGGGACCTTAACTAATTCATTTCGAGAGACTTGCTTTGAAAAGTCACCCATTTCTATCATTTAACGAAAACCAGATATTACATGTGATGGTTTCAAAGAGTCTAAATAGAGTCAATAGTTATAAATTAAGGGAAAAAATGGAGCCAAGATCATAAATTCCTAAGGTTGCTTCATTAGGTGCCTTATGGAACCATAATTGCACATTATAAGTGCCAAGACTATTTTAGAGTGTGTGTGGCTTTAGTAAATGTTCCATGTAACATCCGGTTCCTCCGTAAACATGAGAAACGCAATGTTCGGTTTCTCCGTAAACGTCAGAAATGGGCCAGATATAAAAGGAAGTCCCTGAAATAGAAGGAATTGGGGCCAAATAAAATTATGATAAAATTATAAATAATGAAAAATGAGGATTTGAGCCTTAAGTTGCCCAGAAATCAAGGCCAGAGTGATTCAATAAATTTGTCGAAAGGCCAGTGGCATTTTCGTAAATATGGACACTTTTTGAAATACTCATAGGAGGTCTTTTTAAATGAAATTTTTGAGTTCTCCAGGGTTCTAAGAGACTCCAAAAACTATAGGAAGCCCCGGGACCAGTGAAGCCCCTCCGGTGTACTCTTTCTGACGTCGGTTGACCTAAACTTTGACCGATTTGTTCGGGAAGGTTTTAGCTTTAATTTGAGTGATTTCAAAGGAATTTTATTAAATTGGGAACCTATTTGTTATGATGGAAAAGACGGTTCTAAAAAAGGAGCTAAAATGAAGGAGAAACAAAAATGTTAAGAACAAAGGGCAAAATTGGCATTAAAGTGTTAAAGGAAGCTTCTTTATATGCCACGTTCTTTCTCTCCTCTCTAAGACTGACTTGCTTCTACCCAATTTCAGAGAAAACTCCAGCTTCTTAGGCGCACAAGAGGAGGAGGATTTTGGAGGAAGAAATTCAAGAAAAAGGTAAGAAACTTTAAGAAATTCCATATCCTTAATTTTGAACCTTACTCCTCTCCTCTCAAGCTTTCTTTCTATGATTTTAATGGAGAGTTTGGTGCTATTTTTGGGGCAGAACAGAGAGGAAAATTTTGAAAATTGAGGGAGAAAGCCAACCAAGTGGAAGAACAAGCCAAAGGAAGTAAGAAAATAAGGTAAAACTTCCATTCTTTGATAGTTCCTTCCTCCTCCTTCCTCTTGCACGAATTTGACCACCATGAGCCCAAGTCTTATGGGCTGATTTCTATCCAATTTGTGGAGGGATTAGAGGTTTTAGATAGCAAGGATTAAGAAGGAACCAATAGAATCAAGAAAGGGGCATTAGGAGACAAGATAGAACCATTAGGGATTCAAATGCTCCCTTGCAAATCTAATTTTATATGAATGTTCTTGGACTTAATTGAATATTTAAACATGCTCCTAAGACCCCTAGAGAGCTTCCCACATGCACCTCCTATCCAAGAAAGCAAAAAAATTACAAGAAAAACTAATGAACTCTAAGCTAGAAAAGTGTAGAGCTCTTGAACACTTTGCAAAAATTGATTTGATATATAAGTTTCTTTGCATGTGTGAGTATTTGATTGAGCTCCTAAGACCTCTAGGAAGCCTCCCAAGTGTGTCTCCCATCAAGGAAAAATCAAGAAGGCCATGAACTCTTCTTCCCCCTATAGTCTCGGCCTAGGCAAGTTGCTATAGCTAGGGAGAGTTTAAATTTTTCTAAGGCTATTCTTGAGTCATATGTGATGAGTGAAGATGAGTAGAGGTCTTAGAAAAAATTTAAAACTCAAAGAAAGTGAATTGGTGCCATAGGTTCCATATTAGGACCTAAAGAAGCAACATGATGCTAGACCCTTTGTTTTAATGATGTGATGACTCCAAGAGGTTTAAAAGGAGTTAATAATCATAATTAAAAAGAAAGAATGAGGCCTAGAAGTCATTTGATGGGTGTTGCTTCATTAGGTATGATTATGGACCATAATGGAGCCTATAGAGCAATCTAGTGTTTTATCAAGTGATGTAGCCTTAGAATATGTTTCATAGACCTAATTGGCTCCCATAAATTGTATTTAGGCTAAGAGAAACTATCTCCACCAAATTGTGGGTGTGTGGCTAACAGAGGAGGCTTGAAAGCTAAGGAAAAAGTGTGTGAAATTGTGCAAGGTAGCTCTCTCTGTAACACCTACTCTAATAATCATTGGGTTAGGGACTCCGTCCCCTAAATATATGTCAAGTACTTATATAGTTATAAATTCTTGAGACTTCGCCTCACGCTAGTTAATACTCACTTAAAAAGGCTCAATCTTATTAAGCAATAATATCTGCCGAAGTTATTATATAACAATAAGGGCTCCACCCATTTTATTCAATTCAAAACATAGGAACTTATAGTCCACATCTCGAACATATATTAGAATATTTAGGAAATTAAATTCAAAAGTCTATAAGTATCAAACTGCTAGCTAAATAATGTTTTAAGATTCAAAAATAGTAAAACCAAATAAAAATATCCTATGGTCATGGCAAAAAAAGTAAATATTAACCCAGCATGAGCTCGAGGAGTATAAGAGCCAATAGCTCACTCCTTCGGTAACTTTCCTTGCCTCTTATTCAGCCCTTCACCTGAAAATATTAAGAGAATGGGGTGAGCACTAACGTCTCAGTAACCCA
This sequence comes from Erythrophleum ivorense, assembly GCA_026724425.1. Classification (NCBI taxonomy): domain Eukaryota; kingdom Viridiplantae; phylum Streptophyta; class Magnoliopsida; order Fabales; family Fabaceae; genus Erythrophleum; species Erythrophleum ivorense. The sequence continues at coordinate 398,854 of JAIUCV010000664.1, read as the reverse complement.
GGGTCTTATCATGTGCATACAGACTAACAATCATATCTAATAGGTCTCAATGCAAATCCAACATCACTATTATTAATTATTAATACAAAAGATCATAAGGTATAATTCGAAATAGTTATATGCACAACATGATAAAATGCAATATGTGTAACCTCCCTTATTGCTCCATCTAACCTTATACTGCTGACTGAAGTCACAGACTTATCCATGATCTGGCCCACACATTGGACCGACCAAAGCTACTCCGGTGCTCGGGATGTACCCGGCCAAAGGTACAGAGCCCCAAGCCTAGACTATGGCTTCTCTCCTTAAAAGACTAAACTAAGAGGTGTCACTATCCCGCGTTTCCCCTTTACAAACCCGACCAGGTATGTATTGAGGAACGGGGCCCTACAAAAAGTCAACCACTTGTGCGAGGTGGAGGCAAACCACGTGGTCATTATATCATATATATCTCACCAACATCTTCTTAACCCATCATTTTATGCATGTCATATTTATCCAAAACTCATACAAGCATGCTTGAAAAATAAAGAACCCCATATAGTATATCAAACAAGATTGACAAGCATGCTTGAAAGAAATATAATACTCTAAAATTTTACATCAATAATTCGACCTTTCAAGCATGCTTGAAAAATAAAACACTACATCAGAATTTTATTATATCTGCAAGCATACTTAACAAAATTCTAGCAAATTTCATTAATTTCACAATCATTTACTTTTACTGTTTCATAATCCCATACAGCTTATTTACATGTACCATGCTCAACAAGATAAACTTATTTATTTAATTAAAATTTCAACCACAAACCAGTTTGCATACATATGGAAAAACCCTGAATTACCTGTTCTCTTTTAGCTCACAAGTAGTCACACGGCAAAAAAATCTAAGCAGTAAGAGCTTTTAATGAAAATCTACAAAAGTCACACATATAAACAAAACATCAATATATAATTCAAAACTACTTATGTATTATCCTAAACTACTCTAAAATTTCTCTAAAACTACTTTAGAAACTTAAAAGCTATCATAGAGAACTTAAAATTCTCTTTTAAATCTATATTTCTTTATATTTTAATTAATTCATTAGAATAGTCAATTTTATATTAACTTAAATTTACAAAAGTTTTCAAATTCTTAAATCTTAATTTTCTCATCTAAAATTTATAATTTAAGTATATAAATATAAATTAAATTTATATTCCCAAATTCACACACACACATATATCTATGTATAAAAATTTATATTAAATTTATATGCCTAATTTCATATTATATACATACCTACAAATATATATATATATATATATAATTTATAATTAAATATATATATGTATATTTATTTTAGAAAAATAAAGGGATGAAAGGATGCGTTTCTACATAAGAATATATATATATATATATATATATTATAATTACATATATATATATAAGGGATGGAGGTTGTATATATAACTATATATATATTTATTTAATTCACAAAAGGACGAAAAGATGCATATTGCATATCACTTTTATTGAATAGTGCGTAAGGTGTGTTTATATATATATATATATATATGTATAAATATAATCATATGAGAACAAGAACAAAAGCTACTCTCGTACCTAGTATGGAGATGTGTGTTCGAAGAGGGATTGAAAGAACAAGTTAGAATTACTTGAAAAAAAAACTTCTGGCGACATGAGAGAGAGCAAACGGATGGAGGAGTGAAAAATAAGGAATATGTTAGATTATATATATATATATATATATATCTTTTTTTTATTATTATATTTTAAAATTTTATTGGATATTAAAACTAACTTTAAGTTATCTATCGGATAATTTGAAATATTTTAAAATTAACTAAGGATATATATATATCTTATTAGTTATTATTATTATTATCATTATTATTATTATTATTATATTTTAAAATTCTATTAGCTATTAAAACTAACTTTAAGTTATCTATCGGATAATTTGAAATAGATATATATATCTTATTAGTTTTTATTATTATTCTATTAGTTATTAAAACTAACTTTAAGTTAACTCTCAAATAATTTGAAATATTTTAAAATTAACTAAAGATATATATCTTATTAATTTTTTTTTTACTTTTAAATCTTTGGCTTTTTAAATTATATATATATATATATATATAAATAAATTTTTAAATAGGTGAAAATTTGACTTTTCCCTTATCCTATCATGTACCTTACTCTTTAAGCTTAATATTTAATCTCATATCCTTTCTTAAAGTCACTAACACTTTTTGAGGATGTTACACTCTCCACCTTCTCTCATGCATGGATGTGTGTTTAGCTTATTTTAGAATGTGTGTATGTGTATTTTCAAGCTAAGAAAAGTATGCTAGCATGCCTTTATATTCCATGATCCTTGATGCCATGTTATGTTTCAAATGAGCACATGATGCTTGTATGAGTTTGCTTAAGTGTGGAGAGGCCAAGAACTCTTCCCTTTGGTGAGGATGAGCCAAGAACCCTTGAGCTTGGTTGAAACAAAGTGAAGAGCCTCTCAAAAGCCAAGTGGGCTCCCAAGAGTATGGTTGAGTCCAAAGTACTCAAAGAATGGGTGAGGCAAGTCCAAAATCCATGAGGAGAAGTGTGAGGCCAATCCAAGCACTTGGTACACTTTTGGATGACTTGTATGAATTGTTCATATGCCAAGTTTGCTTTTAAAATGTCCATAGCTTCTATTTTTCCATACATACATTTGGAAAGCTTGCTTTGTACATATTATGTGTGATTGAATGGGAGATGAGCTATTGGGATTTTTTGAATCTCATCCCCTCCTCTCCAATGCTCTAAAATGTTAGGTGAACCAAGTGGATATGCTAATGGGAGCCAACAACATTGAAGAAGAGAAATTGACATTCATATGTCTAGCTTTTACTCTTTTTGAACCATAATGATGTTCAATGATGTATATGATTATTGTACATGGCATATGACCCTTGAGACACATGTAAATATGATATTATATGATGTATACATATATGGATATGATGTATGAACTTTAGAAATGAATTTGGATATGTAATGCCAAGTTATGCAAATTGGAAGTTTGATACAAATGTGTATAAATGTGGGTTGAATGGCCAAAATGAGATGCATGAAGTTTGGGACCATTTGGACGGCTCACACAAGTCTTAAATATACTTTTAAACTTGCCCAAAAGGTTCCAAGACCAAGGGGAATCCATTTGGCAATTTTGGTACCCAATATGGAGCCAAAATTGACTATAATAGAACCCTATGCCATTTTTTGGCCAATGAGTTAGTCTTACCCTGAAACTTGGCATGCAATTAGGTCTCAACGCAAGTATTACATTATTTGATTCCATTGCCTTGAAATTCATGGATGAAGCATGTATGAGCTTTGATATATGATATAGTAAGGCTAGAGGGATATGGTGTGACAACACATACCAAGCTCAATTTGGCTAGATAATAAAATACCATTACTTAGATTTCATAAAGTTGGGTTAAATAATTACTAACCAATTCTCAAACTTCCACTCTCATCACTTCCATAAGTTAACCTCAACTCACAAGGAAATTATCCCTTTCTCTCTAATATATACTTTTGGCCAAACTAAGCAAATGAACACTCATTAATCTAAATTTCCAATTTCCATTTCAATGAAAAGCATCAAGAATTAATTTTAGAAGGTTCACATACCCAATCCAAGCTTTAATAATCTCCACCTAAGCTTTACTACTTTAGTCAAAATCAAGAAAAACAAAATAATTTTAATTCCAATGTAAGTTTCAACATCAAAAGGCTAAATTGGAAATAATTATTTACCATAATCACTCATCAACTATTGCACAAGACAAACTTTGTCCCTTCTTTTCCTCTCTCTATACCTCAACCTAAGCTCAAAAGAAACAACTCTTCACAAACTTGTTGACAAGACCACAATTAAGAAGGCTAAACAAAAATGAAGTCTTACCTTTCAAGTCCTCAATTTCACTTCTAATGCATCATATATCAATTCCAAGCTTCTATTTTTATTTTCGAGTCTTCTATTCTCTCTTAAAGCACCTTCTTGGTAAGAAAAGGAGGGAGACAATCAACTTGAGTTTTCACCTCAAAATAAAATGCAAAGCGTTCAATTGATGGAGAAATTACCTTACTTTATTTATTTATGCATTTTTCTTAACTCTCTTCCATTGAAACCCATTTCTTCTCACCTAAAAATCAGATTTTATACACCACCTTCAGCTACCCTCCATAATCAAACCTCCACCATTTTAAAAATTGTTTAGATTAAAGGAAAGAAAACAAAGAGAGGAGCAAGTTTTGTGAAGAATACCTTAGCTAAAAACATCATCTTCCCCTCCATGCAAAGCCTTTAAATCACGCCTTTGTTGCCGGTGTACAAAACTCTCCCCCACCCTACATCTTTTGTTAGTACGTTTTGCTGTAGCTAATGGGAAATGGATATTTCAATTAGTCTTAAGGGATAGTTGGCCATTTAGGCTAAAATCTTAAATGGACCATGGTGTTTTTAAGAACTATCACCATTTTTTTTTATTTGAGGCCGAATAAATAAAACAAAAGTGGGCTTAATGGGCTTTGAATTTAATGTCCTCATCCTTTTTTATTGGGTTAAGCTGAGTATTCTAAATCCACTATTAATTAAAATATTTCCATAAAAAAAAATTACACCCAATCATTCATTCATAATATTCCTATTTAAATTTCCAAATTAACTCTCAAACTTTTTTATCATGCTTCATCTTTTTACCCTTTATTTATCCTCATTAACATCTAAATCCCAAAAAATTAAAAATCTAAACCCTAGAGTCTAAGTTTGAATTTTAAAAAGTTAATCACCTAAACTATAAATCATAGAATGCTAAACTTTAAACACTTAAATCCTAAACTCTTATGACTCCTTTGGCATATCATATTTAGTTTGATAAGATAAACTAATACAATATATTATAAGCTTTTATTAGTTATTTGGTGTAAGCACTATATTATATAAATTTATTTATCAAATTCTTTTTATATATTAAAATAATATAAAACTTAACCAAGCATTAAAGATGGGATTAGACCTCATTAAATTTTAATGTATAAATCTCTCTTATAACTTTTCCATTCCAACTCAACATCGCCTTCCAGGTTACCTTCATTCCATCCCTTTCACCCTTTTCTCCTGCGCCCATCTAAATTTTTTTTAAAAAAGAAAAAGGGTTAATAAAATAAAAATAAAAATAAATAAAGTTTTTTTAAAAGGTTAAAATGACAAGTTTTTTTAAAAATATAATTTTGTCTTTTAAAATAATAAAAAATTAATTTTATTATCTTTATTGATAAAAACTACTTTAAATTAAAAAATTATTGATTCAATGCATTGTTTTTTTTTGGGTCAAAGTACTATTGTCCTATTGTTCTCCTGATGGAGCAGATGGCATCATCAAATTTTATTGGCTAAGGAAAAAAGTTCACAATGACGTTGTCTTTATAACATATCAATTCTTACGGTTCAAATATGAAAAAGTAATAAATGGATATGCAAATAACGTAAAAGTAATAGGAAGAAAGTTAATTACAAAGAGATAATAAAAAGGAGAGATTTGGATGCTATGCATCTGAATTTGAAGTAAACAATTTTTTTTTTGATTTTATAGAATTCGGAAATATGGCATCTGAATTCTATGAAAGTAATTTTTTTTAAATTCAATGAAAAATTGGATTGGTACACTCTGAATTTTCATTAATTTTTTTATTTTATTAATAAAAAATATTTTATTAAAATAAATAAATTAAAAAGATACTTATTTATTTAAACAATTTTATTTATTAAAATATTAATAAATATAATAATAATTAGATAAAATAAAAAAGTGATGTATGTATAAATAAAGTAGTTTGATTTAATTAAACATCTAAGAAATAACATCGGAAGCTTTAAGTATTAAAAAATAAATAAAAAATAAAATATTGATTAAAAAGTAATAAATATTTGAAGTTAGATTGGGTAATGATGCTATTTTTTTAAGTAAAAAAAATTGGTCTGCTTTAATTTAATTTTAATATAATTTTTTTAATTTAAAGTGAATTTAATAATATAAAATATTTATCTATATTTTTAAATTTATTTTATTTAAATAAGATAAAAGATTATGCCAAATTCCTTTTGAATTATAGTATATTATATTTTATAATTTTATTTCGATAGTTAGTCAAAATATTTTATGAAATTTTTGTCATAAATATTTTATTATTTGTTAAATATTTATTTGATTGGATATTTGTTTCATGAAATTAACTTAATATTTGGTTGATTAAATTAACTTAACATATATTTAGTATTTTGTAAAATTTGATTTATAATTTTGGGATGTAAAAAAATTAAATGAAAGATAACATTAAGCAAACAAATTATGTAAGATTTAGTACAAAAATTACAAAAAATTATAAATATATTTATAGTAAATGACTTTCTGCATCACAACGAAGTCTTTTCTTTTCACGACGTGGTTGTTATTGCTCTAATTCTTTTAGTTCTTGTTGCTCTTGTACTGTGAGATTTGTATTTAAATCTAAGAATGAAGAATGAATTGGAGGAATCAGTTGATGCGGCATCATAAATCCTGATTGCGATGATCTTCTTGACTCAAAAGAACAACTAGGATATGTCACATTAAACTTTGATGTATCAAACAAAAGCTTGGCAAATGATCAAAAAGAGCTAGAAGAAGGCAAGGGCTGCATGTAAAAGGAGGAAACTACTCCACTAATGTCATCAAACTGGCCTGGCAGTATAGGATAAGATGGACCAGGCGCGCCCATATCCTGTTACACTGGAGTTGGAATGTATGGAGATACACCAGGATTATTGAGGTCAATGTCTTGTTGCAATGGGCCTTGTTGTTACTAGTTACTTCTTCCAATAGTGGGTTGTTGGATAGACAGGTAACCTTGACATCTCTCTCCTGGTTGATCTATTGGAATCTGAGGCCTAATTAGTTGGCTGAGAAAATAATGAGAATCGTTGTTCACTAAGAGCACGTAGTATATTGTTAGAGTTTCGGCCAAAGATATCATGAAAATTCGCAGGCAAAGGATCCTGTAAGTACATCTTATAAAGCCCCTCTGCTAAGTCAACCTAACAAAACAAAAAATGAGTAGTTAAATATAGATATGCAATAAATTTTAAAGATAATGATGATAAAGCTAATAAACTATAGAAAACTGTACTGCATATCCAGTAATAGCATTGGACCTCTGAATCCATCGACGTGTGTGTTGCCAGTACCATCACATATATTCAGATGTGCGATGAAAAAGCTCCTCAGTGACAGGAGACTAGGAGATAGTATCTCACCATCCATACCATCGCTAGATAAAAATGTTATGCTCAGACACCTGGTTGGTCAGAGTTCTTCCTTGAAGCTGTAAATTATAGAGGGAATACAATCTAATAGATTCTTGAGGAATCAGTTGATGGCGACCAAATTGTCGTAGGATGTGATTTGGATGGTGCCACTCTATGATCCAGAAAGCATATGAGTGGTACAGATGCAATCCAAATGTCAGGGGAAGTCAAACAGTATCCTGGAATCAATTCTCGCATTGTTTGTGACTGGTATGAGCACCATACAATCTGTAAATGACATTAGAAAGAATAATAAGTAAACCGTCAATAGTAAAGAAATGATGAATATTATGAATTAAAATCGAGATACATTTCATCATCCCTCATTGCATCTAGCAAAACTCTATATAATCGAAAGGCTCTAACACTTGGGCGTGGAGGTCATCTAACATTCTGCCATTTGTTATAATAAACAAAAATACTATGTAAATCAAGTGTGATAAATAAAGACAACATAATTAAATTAACCATGTAAAATTTTTAATTCTAGTTCATACTTGAAACTAAGGTGAAAGTATGGGAAATTCCTCAATTCGAGGGTCTGTGGTAGGTGGTATCTCAGGTGCAAGTATAAGAAATCGATCCCATGCCCACAGATGTAGTAATGTCAATCATCCAGGGATACTAGAATCATTCTTATATGTTGCATTACAAAGCTCATGATAAATATAAGCTAATACTACTGATCTTAAACTACATTGACTAGCCTGCTCAAAATCATCTAGTAAGGGTAGGTACATTAGGTAAACTCGATAACTAGATCTATCTGGCATTAACCACCCTTCAATCATACGAAGAATATAGGCATAGGTGAATTGACATATTGCCTCATCATCTGCTAGATGTGTGAAGTTTTGTGCTAACCAAGTAATGGACAATCGTTTTCCATCAATCTGATCAGCTGGTGGTGTAATTCTAAAAAGCCATTGACACACCTCTGGCCAATTGAAACCTATTCCACCCATAACAAGGTCTTCCTCAATTAGTAGCCCTAACTGCTTTGCTACACCCTCGAGAGTAATTGTGTACTCTCCTCGAGTAGTGTGAAATGTATGTGTCTCAAGACGCCACCGCTCTCTTAGTGTGCTCACTAGCGATGTATCATACTCGGATTGTTTGACTCGGACAACACCATAAAAACCAGATTGCCTAAAGTAATCGACAATGACTAAAGGCAAATCACCTAAGCGATCATCATGTAGAACTCGTCGAGGGTAAAGTATCTGATCGTCCTACAAATAAAGATAAATTATATAACTAAATGATTAAATGAAATAGAAATAGCAATAAATATTTTATCTTACCTCGCCATCTCAGATGGCCTATGATATATGTCACTCTTGTAAGTATAAAAGTGACGCATCCTTTGGACTTCGATCAATGAGTTGACTAACTCTAGCTATGATAGCTATAGGCAAAAATAACACAATGGCCTAATATTTATCTAAAAAAACATAAATGATTAATAAAAAATAATATATCATACAAAAAAGATACTTAATTCTCTTTCAAGTTACTAGCATAAATGTACATACAATCAGGGTCAAGTTAATGAACACATATGGAGAATGAGTCATCTATTGTATTTATAAACAATTATAACTTTTATTAATATACTATTGAGGGGCAACATTGCAATGCGGGCATAAAGAATGATAATAACCGGTTTTTCTGCAGAGGCTACATCTCTGCTTGATTCTGACGAGACTCTAAAATCTATTTCATTTGCTCTCGAAGCATTGATGGATCAGGGATTAACTTTGGATCACTTGGTTGCAGCCAATATTTTTGTCCTCCAATGGGTTGGAACATATTGCTATATGCATTACGCATTATTTCTAGTGTAAATATAGAATTTACATACTGAAATGGCTCAAGAGCTGCTATAGCACATGCTGCAAAAGCATGTTGGCATGGGATCGAAATCACGTATGTGCTCAATCAAATTAATCCTATAGCAATGGCTATATTGGTGATTCATTTGATCATACGGCTCCTCAATCTCGAATAATGTAGCTTCCCAATTGAACATATGTACAACACATGAATGGGAGCGCTGCACATTGACCGTTATCCTCTTTGTCAGAGTTTGAGAGTAAACTTGACCTGCATTCAGTTGAGCATTGATCTATTGGGAGCATTGCACGAAATTCTAGCTAATCCGATAATATGTTGCTTTCATTATGCTTGATATAGACAAGGATTTAACCCTCTTCAAGACACCATTCATGCACTTTGCTAGGTTCGTTGTTATGTGGCCGTATCGTTGACCATTTACGTCATATGCACGAGTCCACTATTCTTTGGGTATTTCGGCAATCCATCTGGTTGCTTCTTCATGTATGATTGCTATTTTAGCTAGCTTCTCATAACATACCGATGCTCATATGCATAACCTGCGTAACATGATTAACATATCTAGTATTATTTGCTAATCATTTATGAAATGTATAACTAGATAGAGAGAAAAAATATACGAATATTTTTTAGCTTTTGTTTTAAATCAGATGACCTATAATGCGTGTGAAGGTTGCTTGACACATGACAAAGACAGAAAACATGATACCCATAGGATGGCTGCCAACTCGTATGTGGATTAGCGACAGTAGATAAAATCGATAGATGTTTATTTGATATCAGACAAATACCACGTTGCCTAGGTATGACTTATTTGCGCAAGTTATACAAGAATTATGTCCATGCTGATTGCGTCTCCTTTTCAATGACCACAAAGGTGAGGGGAACAATATGATGGTCACCATCCTATGCCATTGCCATTAATAATTTCCCCTTTTATTTGCCATATAAAAAGGTGCTATTGACTTGAATCATTGGTTTAAAATACTCAAATGCATTTATACAAGGCTTGAACACCTAAAATACCCTCTTAAACACTACAACTGACTCACTAGTAGAGACACTTTCTGAAATTGGATTCCTTACAAATTCAACATACGAACCGGGTATGGATTGTTATACTACAACCATCTACCTAGGTAATGTAGCATAGGAACTCTTCCAATTACCAAAAGTAACAGCGGCAGCTTTATGTTTTGCTCTCCGCCTTTTCTATAAGAGATAGTGTAACCAAACACACTCTTCATCCGCTTGATTATCTAGCTAATAAGAACATCAGGGGTCTTCATCACCATTGCCCCAATACACGATAAGACAATATCAGAATCTAATTTTAGATGATTTGGTGATAAGACTAAAGACAAACATGTATATGGACCCCCATATCTCGTTGCCAGAATGAACCATTCCTTTTGCCTTTCTTACATGCTCTAACCTGCCATCTACAGTTCTTACCATAACTTACACATCGACATTCTTCATGCTTTTTACTTGTCAAGTATTTTTTAAAATTATGGTGCACCCTCACAGAATAAAGTTTCACAACAAGTTGTAGCGCTTTTTGATTTGAATGCCTTAATCCAATAGATAGCTCTTGATTGTTTAATTGTGTTTGATTTTCCACCTTTTTGAATTCATTACCTTGTGTTAAGGCCAAATTAACTTGCTAAAAGAACGTAGTAGTAGGGTCAACATATTGAAATACTGGTTCAACATCAATGGCTTCATTATCATCACCCTCACTGTCATACCCATCATCATCATCGTCATCAGTCTCATTGTTATCATCTTCATTATCATTGTTGTAATTAGGGTCAAATTCTGCGTCGTATTTATCTTCATTTTCAAAGTCTTCCAATATATTTTCTTCTGAGTTCGGTGGAGAAGGAGGTGTGTCATACCCAATTGCTAGATAAGATGAACTCGGGTGCGAACTACACTCTATTGACATCATTTGATAAGTTATTGATCGATAGAACAGATTAGGTGAAGGCAGCACTTCATTCACTGGGTTTGGCTGAAATTCAATGCTCAAATATGGGTCAATACTTAAAATGTTCGCATATATCTTAATTAAATTCAATTGTGATGTGAAACGTGAGTGTGATTGTCGCATTATCTGCACATCACCATCATCTTCCAACATAATTGTTTGGCACCATGTTGGATTTATTGTCGTTGGGAGCCTATATACCAAATTAGATACAATTTAGTTAGTAAGAAGACGTAGCTTTTGACTAACAGCCTATGTTTACTTTTCCAATATGATATCAGTCTAACTGTTATATATTTGGACATTGTACACTAAAATATCACACCCTGTGCACTTCTATTTGCATAAATGCAATTAATCTTATTTCTCCTGGCCATTTCATTCCCCTCAAATATCATAATTACAAATATACTCCACATAGTTATACTTGTAACATATTTCATCAAATCAACACATTGTATTATCTTTTACAATTGTATGTTTCTTTTTATGTTGATTACTTTTTAAATCATGCATACTTCTAATACACATAAATTTATTTTTTAAAATCATACATACTTCTTAATTATTTTTTTACTAATAAAATTAAAAAGTTTGTACTTATTTTTCAACTATTAAAATTTTTTCCTCTAATGTTATTTTTGTTATTATTAATATCAATATAAAATATATCTAATATAATTTTTTTTAAATAACCACTAAATCATATATTTCTATTTTTCTCCAACTATATAAAATATTTCATAATTATTTATCAAATATTTACATTTTTTCCTTCTTCTTGTGTAGTTTACCCATTAAAATAAAATATATTCCTTTTCACCTCTATATAAATTCCTTATCCTACTAATATAAAATATTCCTTTTTTTTTCAACCATATAAAGTTTTCTCTTCTTCCTCATTTAATTTGTTTCACCTAATTTTCATTCTATATTTTTTCTCTCTACCAAACATTTTAGTTCTAATAATTCCTTCTCATTTTCTTAGACATTTTATTTTTTCACTATTAAAATTAAAAATTTTGTACTTCTTTCTGAACTATTTAAATTATTTTCCTCTAATATTATTTTTGTTATTATTAATATTAATAAAAAGCAAAGATAATATCAATTTTTTAAATAATTACTGGAGCATATATTTTTTCCATCTATATACATTTATTTCTTTTATTTTAATATAAAATATTTCACAATTATTCATCAAATATTTAAATTTTTTCCTTCTTTCTTTGTACCTTACGCATTAAAATAAAATATATATTTTTACATCTATATAAATTTCTTTTCCTACAAATATACAATATTCCTATTATTTTTCCAACCATCTAAAATTTACTCTCCTTTCTCATTTAATTTATTTCAAATAATTATCATTCTATATTTTCTTTCTTTACAAAATTTTTTGTTCTAATAATTACTTCCAATTTTCTTAGCCATTTTATTTTATTTTTTTTCTACTCCAACCTTAATTTTTAATATCTTTACAGTTATAAATACATTTATTTCATAATATTTTTCTTTTCATTTTTACTCATTTACTAATTTCCTCCTTTTTCTTCTCTTTTTTTTTTCTATGGCTATTTTCCATTACCATGCCAAAAAAAAAAAAACAACAACAATAATTAAAAAATGTACAACAAACAAACAAACAAACAATTGTTCATATGCAATTCTACATTATTACACAAAAAATTAATGAAAATACATATATTTTATGATACAAAAAATATTATTATCATAATAAAAATGTATCAACAGACTTACATTTCTCTCTTGCTACTAAAAAACATTATATGAAAAATAAAATTATAAATATATTTTAGTTGTTAACTCTAACTTACCTTAATTTTTGCTATAAAATGCTAATAATTTTGAGAGTCTTTCCTTCTTGCTCTATAGCAAAACTAAAACCGAAAAAAGTAACATAAAATAATTTTCATATATATTTCTCAAACACTTTGCAAGAAGGGATGGAGGGAGAGTGAGGTAAAAGAAGTGAAGCAAATGAAAAGTCCCATGCCTAATTTATAGCCAAATTACAGAGGGTATTTTTGTAATTTTATTGTAATATTATCCATTATTTTATTTTTCAGCCAATCATAATTCATTAAAATCTGTTAAAACCAATCATAAATTGCCATGTGTCTCAGAAACAATAATTCTAATCTTCATTTTTCACCCACATCCGTGACCAGTTAATAATTGGTCACGTCCCTCCTCCAAAGGCTGTAGGTCTTTGCTGAATTTGGACCCTATGGGTTCGAATTCAGAAAAGCTAAATTTGATCCCTTGGGTTCTAAATTTAGCTTTTGAATTTGGAACCGACGAGGCAATTAATTGCCTTGTTGATCGATCTTGTTTGCTTCTGAATTTGGAAGCATTGCCTCGTTGACTAAGCTTGTTGCCTCGTTGACCGAGTTTGTTTGATGCAGTAAAATTTGGTGTATATATATATATCCGAATTTAATTTTTTGTTACTTTTAGGACAATTACTTTTTGCCTTATTATTTTTTATGAAATATATTTTTTTATTACTTCTCTGCCAAATAACACAATTCTCACTATTCAAACGAGAACATTCAAATAATATAATTTAGTCTCCCTCGTGTGAGACATATATATGCAACTACTAACTCCATATGTAATTATAATATACGTATGCATGCTCTGTATTCATTATTCAACAACCCCATCTAAAAAATCTATATAATATGACATAAGCTTCATATATAGGTAGATAAAATCAGTCTAATTAAGTAGGTAAACATGTGCCAGCTACAATTTTTAGTAAGATCTAATTATATGTGATGTTTGTATATTTATTTATAATTAATTTTATTTATTATCTTTAATATATGGATAAATTATTCTTTTCTTTCATATTAGATAGTTTAATAATATCACTCTTTCTTCTACTTTGAAAATATATATTGATCTTCTAAAAAAAACCATATAATTAAAATACTCACTAGGATCAGGTTGATTTCTTTTATTAAATTTATAATTCATTAAAAAAGTATTTCTATAATTTTTATTTCAATTTTTTTAAATAAACTTATTTTATTTTAAAATTTTATTAGGTTTATGATGATGTTTTTGTTTATTAATATATTTTTCATATACATGTTATTGTTAAAATGAAGTGTTACTAAATAATATTTTTAATTGGTCATTAAAAATTTTAAAATATTAGATTGTCTTATGTACTTTTTTATAAAAGTAATATTTTATCAGATAATTTAAAAATTTTTAAATGTAGGAAACTAACTATTTTATCATATTTTAAAACCTATTCAATACTTTTTATACTATATATGTAATAAAAATGTATTCTTGTCAAAATGAGCATTATTATAGCTTATAATTTGGTTTTAAAAAGGATTTATTTATATTTATAAAAATATTTTATATTTAAATAATCTCTTAAAAAATGAAAAATAGTATTATGTGGGATCTTATTTATCAATAATGTCTCTACATATAATTTAGACATGAAAACAGGAAACAAAAGACCAAAAAACGGGAGGATTTATCACTCAATTATCAGACAAAGAAATTGAGAGCTGAACTTGACAAAGATTGCCATTTAATTTCATACTTTATTTGTTTGACCGAAGATAGGCATTTATTTATTTTTTTAAATCCCATGTCCCAATAATTCAGGAATTATGCTTTTTATTTAAAATATTTAGATTTAAATTGAGGTCAGTACCGAAGAGAATATTTATTCTCTTAATTCTTACATGCACCAAACCAATACAGAAATGCGCCTTAAAGATCGTTATATAAGGGAAAGACTTAATTTTGATGAACATATATATAAATCGGCCTAAAAATATCCTCACCATAGAAAAAAAAATTTTGTGCAGATAATTAAATCCCAACTTAGAGTGAAACTCATTGTGACATGCATGTCCAAGTTATAAATTTGAGTGAAGTTTTCAACGACGTACCGCGTCAAGATTGATTAATTAATTAATTAGTCACCATAAACTGAGGAAACATATCAATCAGTTTTCTAACAAGGAGAGAAAACTGGAAATCAATATTAATAGTATAAACGATGTGTGTAAAAAGTCAAAGGTACTAAATCAAAAATTGTTTTGATAGCGACTCATTATAATTAATAAAACTAAATCAACTTAAGTTTATAGGCTGCAACTTGTTAATTATAGTTAAATTAAATTAACGTATTCTTCAATTCATTAGAATCAATGGTAATGAATAAAATTATCATAAAGGACGATTATTTAGATAGCAACTTATTGCCACTAGTCAGCCTATGAATATTTCCATTAACGTCTAGATAGTGACTTTTGTTTGACTAGTAGTATCCAAATTAAGCTATTAAACTCATTACCTGCACCTGAAGAAGATATAGTAAAATCCGACATACCAATTGCATGCGAGCATGACTAAGGCTGCTAATTCCAACTAATTAGTGCTATATATCTATTGGCTGGCGAGGACATTATACAGGCATGTTTGGTACGTTATTTATTCTCGGTACTTAAACAATTATAAGATATTTGTGCATAATATATATTAATATTCAATATGTACGTCAAGATGCGTTTTAGATATATGGGGACATAAAATATTATCATTTTATTAGTATTTCGTATCATCAATAATTAAGATTATTAATTTCAAAATCATAATGTGCTGATTTGGAGCTGAATTAAATTGATTTTTCCTTTGGGCCGAAGATAAGATTTCATTCAAAGATGAAAAGCGGGAATATCCTCGAGACAAGTATATTTGCAAAGAGATTCCGAACAACACAGTACTAGTCAATCACGAACGTAGTGTTTAACCAAATCAGCAAAAAAATATTCGAGAAAAATTAAGCGTAGTTCTAAACTACAAAATATCATAGAAACCTTTAACAGATAAATTAATAGCCATTGGAGAATTAATTTTGTGGTAACCGTCATATTCAAGAAACAGTTCAAGTAGATACGAAGGCAGAGAGAAAGGGATGAATGGTTTGTATATATTGAACTCAAAGTAGGGTTACATGTGCGTAAATATATAACAGCAGTACATGATAGAGGAAAGAGAGATGCATATCTGAACTAACATATCTGAAATATATTAACTATACGTGAGACGTTATCTCTGCTATCTTCTCGGGATTATTGATGAGTGTTGTTGTGATCATCTTGATGATGGGCTGGGCTGAGTAGTGCGTTAACACGCCCCGCAAACGAGAGGGTATAGGATGGACACCGAGTTTGTCACGAAGATAGGCAAAACGAGAGGAACTTAGAGGCTTAGTGAGGCAATTTGCTGTCTGTTCAAGAGTGGGCACATATCGAACTTCCAAGTGGCCAACAAGGATGTGATCGCAGATGAAGTGGATATCTATTTCAATATGTTTTGTACGAGAGTGATACACAGGGTTCTCAGCTAGAGCACCAGCACTCATATTATCACACCAGAAGAGGGGTTTCCGTGGCAAGAAAAATTGAAGTTCAGAGAGAAGAGATTGGATCCAGACAATCTCGACCGCAGTGTTGGCCAAAGCACAATATTCAGATTCAGTGCTTGAGCGGGCTACAATAGTTTGCTTTTTTAAGGACCAAGAGACTAGTGATCTACCAAGGTACACGCAAAAACCAGAGACCGATTTATGATCTATAAGGCAAGCAGCCCAGTTGACATTGGTGTATGCGGTAAGGTCAAGATATCTTGATGATGGAAAGAAAAGGCCATGGTGAGCAGTCCCTTTAAGGTAGCGAAGGATACGCTTAACACCTTGCCAATGGGTAACAGTGGGATTTTGAAGAAACTGGCTAAGATGATTTACTGAGTGCGAGATATTTGGCCGTGTGTTGGTAAGGTACTGTAACGCACCAATAACACTGCGAAACTTGGACGGATCTGTGAAGGGTTCACCATCAGTTGCAGCTAAGAGCTTCCCAGTGGCCATTGGAGTGGTGCATAGGGCTGTATGTAGCATATTAAAGCGACGGAGAATGTCTTCTAAGTATCTGGACTGACAGAGATGAAGACCAATGGAGTCACGACGAGCCTCAAAACCAAGAAAGTAGTGAAGGTGACCAAGATCCTTAAGGGAGAACATACAGTTAAGCTTATGAGTGAACTGTTGTAACTTACTGAGATCATTCCTAGTAACCAAGATGTCATCAACATAAATGAGAGTGATAATGACAAAGTCGTTTTGATGCAAGACAAAGAGAGATGTGTCACTTTTGGTGTTGTGAAAGCCCCAGTCAAGAAAAACATTCCGTAACCGATCAAACCATGCTCTTGGTGCTTGTTTAAGTCCATAAAGAGCCTTGTGGAGCTTGCAGACATAGTGTGGATTCATAGAGTTAACAAATCCTTTAGGTTGAGACATATAGACCTCATCAGAGATAACACCATTCAAAAAGGCATTATTAATGTCAAGTTGCTTGATCGACCAATTGAGAGAAACAACTATGGAAAGCACAAGAAGAATGGAGGTGATTTTGGCAACAGGACTAAAAGTGGCACCAAAATTGATACCTGCATCCTGTTGGAACCCCTTGGCAACAAGACGTGCCTTGTGGCGCTGGACAGAACCATCGGCATTGTATTTAACTTTAAAAATCCACCGGTAGTCTATAACTCTTTGGTTGGGAGATGGAGGTACCAAGCTCCATGTATGATTCTTCATGAGAGCAGTGTACTCAGAATTCATAGCATCTTGCCACTGAGGAGATTGAAGAGCTATAGAGACATTAGAAGGTTCAGATTCACAGCTGGTCTCAGTGAAGGTAAGACCAATAAAGGGGTATTTGGGTTTAAAGGTTCTTGTTTTGGCACGAGTTATCATCGGATGACCAGGTACATGTGTCACCAAAGTGGAGACGGGACAATGAAGCATGGGTTTAGATCCAAAGAGGGATGGGAGAGATGGACTCACACTGGAATCAAGTGGATGTAGCATGTCATCATCATTAGCAATTGAGTTGGCATGATCTGAAGTAGTGGGTGACACGTTATTTACATAAGAGGAGGTGGCACTACAATCTGGGCATATACTTACTATGGGTGACACGTCATTTGCACTGGAACCATGATTTGAACTTGGAGAGTGCACACCAGAAGCGTCACTATTGTGAACTGGGGCATGTTCAAACTGCTTAAAGCAAATAGGAAAGCTAGATGGAAGACTAGTGGACGAGAGTGTAGGTTGAGTGACATTAAGAAAACTCGTTGAAAAAGGAAACTCTGTCTTGTTGAAAGTCACATGCCGAGAAACAAAAATTCTCCCATGTTCATTAAGGCATTTAAATCCCTTATGTAAGCTACTATAGCCAAGAAATACACATTTGGCTGTATGAAATTGTAACTTATTTTGATTGTACGGTTTTAAACATGGATAGCAAGCAGAGCCAAAAACCTTAAGTTTTGTGTAATCAGGTTCTCTGTTAAAGAGCATTTGAAATGGAGATTTGCCTGCAAGAACAGGAGTAGGGAGTAAATTAATTAAATATGTAGTAGTGTGAAAAGATTCCTACCAATACCGTAATGGCATATTTGCTTGTGCAAGCATTGTGAGACCAAACTCAACAATATGACGATGTTTTCGTTCAGCTCTTCCATTTTGTGTGGGAGTGTAAGGATAAGAAAAGTGAAACTGAATTTCAAAATCATGAAGAGTATTCATTAGTCCTTGAACCTCTCCTCCTCCATCACTTTGCAGTACTTTGATTTTCTTGTTAAATAATGTCTCAACCAAATTTTTAAATTGAATAAATGCACCTTTAACTTCGCTTTTGTTCTTAAGGGGATAGATCCAAGAAAAGTGGCTAAAATCATCAATAAAATGAACATAATATTTGAATCCATTGACTGAAGCAATGGGTGAGGGACCCCATACATCTGAATGAATCAAATCCAAAGGACTTATTGCATATGACTTGGAATTTTCAAACGGCAAATTTTTCATTTTACCAAATTGACAAGCTTCACAAAATGGAAGACCATTATTATTGCTAATCTGAAAATTACAACTATGCATAACTTTGGATAAAACATTAAATGATGGATGGCCCAAACGGCGATGCCAAAATTCAAGATTACTGTTTGAGAGCTTTTTATTGACTTCATTCATTGCTATGCAGTCTGGTGGTTCATTATTTTGATAAATTGCAAGACAAATTGGTGAGGCTTCATCCTTATTAGGAATCAAAATCCTGTATAGCCCATTTTTATGCATCCCGCGAAGCAACACTATTCCTGTCTTCTTGTCCTTCACAAGGCAAAAAAGATGGTAAAATTCTAAGTAGACATCATTATCACTTGTAAGTCTTGAAACACTAAGAAGCTTTTTTGTGATTTGAGGTGTATGAAGAACATTGGTGAGAATTAGTTTCTACCATTTTCGGTAATTATCTTTCCATCACAAGTATGCTCAATAGGAATCATATTTCCATTACTAACAATTATACCAACTTTACCTGAGTACTGCAAAGTGTTATCCATTTGAGAGATTTCATTGGTTACATGAGAGCTAGCCCCACTATCCATATACCAACTGGGGTCATTAACAACATTCGGAGTAGTTGTGAATGCTGAGTGTTGTGAGGGAACTTGTTGTTGAGAATTTGATGACTTTGAATTATAGCCCCGGTTAAAGCGATAGTAGCATGTGACAGCAGAATGTCCAACCTTACCATATACTTGACATGTGATACTACTATTGCCTCGTGTGAATCTCGCTCTGCCTCTTCCAGCACCTTTTGTACGAGTAAAACCACTTCTAAAACTGCTACGATTTTGATCTTGTCTTGGTTTGGGCATAGTTGTCAGGTTCACAGTGGGTTGCCCGAGACTAAGATTGTTGAAGTCATTTAGTTGCTCAAGTCTAGTTTCGTAGGTTAGTAATAACGCTTGAAGCTCAACCCAACTCATATTCTCTTTCTCGAGTAGTTGACATATAATAGGATTATACTCTGCATCAAGTCCTGCAAGAATTTGTGAGATTAAATCATTGAGAGGAATGGGATTACCAGCCAAGGCAAGGTTGTCGGAGATGGCCTTCATTTTGGCGAGATACTCCTCCATCTTTAAGGAACCTTTTCTCGTGCGTTGAAGTTCATTGTGGTATAAATTCACACGAGCACGAGTATGTGATCCTGTTAACTCTCTAGCGGCTTTCCACAGCTCAAAGGATGTCTCATGATCAACAAGTTGAGTAGCAACTTCGAGTGTCATAGTGGTATATAACTACCCAAGGAGCAATTGATCTGCAGTTATCCAGTCATCATGGGTTGGATTTGATACTGTCTTGTTGCCATTAGCGACAAATTCTGGTGGACATGTGTGGGTACCTTGAACAAAACTTTCTAGACGATAGCCACGTATGATGGGAAGCACAATGGCTTTCCAAAGGATATAATTTTGTCTGTCCAACTTGACAGAGCTAGTGGCACTTGACGCTAGTGAATTGGCTTTCGGAAAATAGCCAAGGGTGATGGGGTTTGTGGAAGAAGGATTGGAATTGCCAGTAGTAATGGATCCCATGGCTTGTGCCTTCAGCTTTGATACCAAGAAACAGTTCAGGTAGATATGAAGGCAGAGAGAAAGGGATGAATGGTTTGTATATATTGAACTCAAAGTAGGGTTACATGTGCGTAAATATATAACAGCAGTACATGACAGAGGAAAGAGAGATGCATATCTGAACTAACATATCTGAAATATATTAACTATACGTGAGACGTTATCTCCACTATCTTCTCGGGATTATTGATGAGTGTGTTGTGATCATCTTGATGATGGGTTGGGTTAAGTAGTGCGTTAACAATTCAAAAGGTAATTAGGATCCCAATCAAAACATTGGAGAAGCCATAGAGATCATGTTCTTATAACATTTGATAGCAATGCCAAATAGCAAAAATATTGTTATGTTTTGGTTTTATTTGTTACACTAGACATGAGAAATTGAGAAATGACACTAAAAAAAAAAATACAAATACAAATAGATAACCTTAGCAACAATGTTTTTAAAACTAGATTGATCATCAAATAAGTAGAGATATTAATTCACAGTTTAATAGTTTAACTGTGATTAAATTGTTGTTGAATCAATAATAATTAAAAATATATTTTAAATATTATGTATTAAAATTTTAATGTAACAAATAAATACTAATAGATTTTAAATATTTAATTACTAATTTTATATTTCTTAAAATATTTGAAAAGTTAATTTTTAATTAAAAAATAAAAATTATTCATGATTAAAATTTAAGAGTATTTAATTTTAAAATTTTGAGATTTTTAAATTATATTAAGATTTTATTTGTTATTAAAAAACAAAACAAATAAAGAGTTTAAAAATAATAAATTAAAAAAATTTATCAAGTAAAAAAATTTAATTCAATTAAAAATATAATTATAAATAATATATATTAATTTAGATGCTTTTATATATTATATATATGATATATATATTATATTATTGAGATGTTTATATATATATATATATATTAAAAAATATGTAATATTATCGAAGGAGATTTGTGATTGAGATGGTATAATGCTTCGCGTGTAATGCATGACAACATGATATTTTGTATACACAAGTACGTAGTGCTACGTAGCTTACTTTTAGAAAGCCTACCACTCAATAATAAAGAAAAAGAAGACGAGGAACATTTTACTTCCTTAAATTAAAGTTTAATTAATTACATAATTACTACATGGATTATAAAATAAACGTCTTTTAGAATTTAGATTAAAACAAAAATTTTAAATTACACTTAAAATTATAACTACAAAAGGCTGCTTTCTTACTTCAACAATTTTCATGAATTAACATTGAGTTGAGACGAAAATATTAATATAACTTTTTATGGAATATATAGGTATAATTTTAATATATATATATATATATATATTATTTTAATTCAAAGTAAGGCGTTTTAAATATTATAAAATATATGTATCAATTTTGTAATCAAACTTGAATTCAAGAAATAAAATATAATTTTCTCAAAAATAAAAAAAAGACGGCTTATGTTCTTCTAGAAGTCCTATACTACATATAAAAGAATGGATCGACGTATGGCATCTTGCAACACCAACAAGCAATAAGCTAAGCATTTCTATCTGCAATTATAAGCTTAAGTAGCTGACCGAATATGGCTGCCACAGCAGTCCCTGAACTTGTCCTCGGCTCCTCCTCAGGGCAACGGAGGATGCCGGTGATAGGCCTGGGGACGGCGCCGGAAGCTGCGAGTAAGGTAAGCACAAAGGAAGCAGTGCTTGAGGCTATCAAGCAGGGTTACAGGCATTTTGACGCAGCTGCAGCATATGGAGTGGAGCAAGCTGTAGGAGAAGCCATAGCAGAAGCACTTCGTCTTGGACTAGTTGGGTCCAGACAAGACCTCTTCATCACTACCAAACTCTGGTGCACTGATAATCATCCTCACCTTGTTGTTCCAGCTCTGCAGAAATCCCTAAGGTGGGGAAATTCCTACAGAAACTGTTAATTCTGTTGTTTTTATTAAGAGTAAATTACAGATTCTTCTCGTGTAGTTTGGCTCAACATCATGCAGTTTAAAGTATGTCATTCAACGTTGTTGTGGTTTGATCAATTACCATTTTAATTATCATCTGACATTTTACATTTAAATTTTAATAAAAATAATCACACAAGTATTAAAATAATGAATAATTTTACTATTTAATGCTTGTTTCAAGTATATCTTGAATACTTTCACTGTTTTTCAAAATTATAGCTAAGATTAAATAGATAATTTTTTACTTTAATATGTTAGTTTAATCACTGTAATAATTTTAAAAGAATACGAAATTATTTACGTTATAAGTAAAGCATACTTTTAACAATAATATTGTTTATTATTTTAACTTTTGTATGATGATTTCTGTTAAAATTAAAAATAAAAATACTATATAATAGTTAAGTGATAACAAAACAAACCATACGAAAATTCAATAAAACATTTTAAACCCCAAAAGGGGATAAAGTGATTTGAGACCAAATCATGAAGGGCTAAATTGTAATTTACCTTGTGTTAATATGTGATTTTTCTTATTCAGTAGTGAATATGAACATATTGTACTTTTTGTGTTTTGACTAGTTTACTAATATGCTGCCGGATATGTCTATGTATGCAGGACACTTCAGCTAGAATACTTAGACCTGTTTCTGATCCATTGGCCTATCAGTGCTAAACCCGGAAAGGTCACTTATCCCATCGAACAGTCAGAATTAGTGCCATTTGATATGGAGGGAGTGTGGGCTTCTATGGAGGAATGCCAAAGATTTGGCCTTACCAAAGCAATTGGAGTCAGCAACTTCTCCTGCGAAAAGCTTCAAAAACTCCTCTCCTTTGCTACTATTCCTCCTGCAGTCAATCAAGTAACTCTAACCCTCTACCTGAATATATATTTTTTTCAAGGAAAATCGTATTTTGATATCCGACAAATAAGTGGATTTTTTTTTTTGATCTTTGCAGATGATTTTTTTTTTAAAATTTAAATTTAGTCCCTTAATCATCAAATTGACAAGATGCTTGCAATATTACCCTCTCACTCCATCTCCATCCAAAATTTAATGACAAACCTCCCAGTGATGTTATTTGTTTACTTGGCTTAGATTTAGCATCCAAACTAACAGGCGGTAGGATTTTGTGTTAAATTTGGGATAGTGATTAAATGGAAGAGCAATATTACAAGCATTTAACTATTAGAAGACTATATTAATAGAAATAACTTGTTGATGCCCAAATTGAACCAAAAAAAGGTTTTTTTTTCTTTTTTTCTTTTTCAGTAATTAACTGAATTATGAATTCACTTATACTATATTGAACTTTATAACTATAACAGGTGGAGATGAACCTTGCTTGGCAGCAGAAGAAGCTGAAAGACTTCTGCAAGGTAAATGGAATAACCTTAACTGCATTTTCACCTTTACGAAAAGGAGCCAGCAGGGGAACAAACATTGTTATGGACAATGATGTGCTCAAAGAGATCGCAGATGCTCACGGCAAGACTGTTGCTCAGGTTAATCATCTAGTTTTATATTATACCAATTTTTAAGATGCATTCCATGAAGTGAAAGACATGCCAAGAGTACTTAACTCTCTCCCAAAAGTTTAAGTTCTGTGAATAATTTTTTTCCATATGATATTTAACGAGTTCTATCACAAAGAAAGAAAAATTAATATACCAAAACTTAAGCTATTAATAATTCAAATAGTACTTAATTTCAACCTATTTTTAGTTAATTGTTTTTATCAATTCCACACTTAATTAGACAGTCTTACATTCTTCTTGTGAGAAATCTTGTGGTTAAGACCTTAACAATGTTATTAATTTCAAAAAACATATACATAATTTCAGGTTTGTCTTAGATGGATATACGAGCAAGAGGTAAGTTTTGTGGTGAAGAGTTATGACAAGAAGAGGATGAAGCAAAATCTGGAGATATTTGATTGGTCATTGACAGAGGAAGATTACAAGAAAATAAGTGAAATCATCCAAGAGAGACTCATCAAAGGACCAACCAAGCCTCTTCTGAAAGATCTATGGGACGATGAGGAGATCATGCAAACCAACTTTGCATAGGCGTTACTGCCTTATATACACTGAATAAATAAAACCAGAAATCATTTCGATGATACCATAATATACTGTTTGGGCCACGGGGGCAATAGATTAATCGAGAGGGTTGGAAAAGAAGTCTATAATGATGTATTATATATATATATATATATTACAGTAATGTATGTACTATGTTAAGTTTCAGTTGTAATGTTTCAAATAATTAAAATATGGATTTACCTATGTATTGAGATAATTAAACTAAATCTATCATATACCTCTATTTATAAGAATGGTATTTAATTTCCTAGGTTTGATATGAGAACTTACTCAATATGATTGAGTGCCATCTGTCAAGACTACTCTCTAAGGGTTAAATTACGCATTTATTGCACAATATGCATTAATTTTCAGCAAAAGTCTTAAGTTAATCCCCAAAATATATGTGAAAAACTAGGCAAATAAAAACCTGTTTTTTAAATCATTATCACTATACGCAACACATGCTAGGTAGCTAAAAAGGAATATAAGCATCATAGTATAGTTAAGCTTATTTCTTAACTTGAATTTAGACATGATCTAGTTAAAAAAAAATACTAAGGATATAATTTAGCTACTAGCTAACTAAAAAAGATTTTTCATGGTTTCTGAACACTAGTTAGCTAGATGAAAAAGAACCTAAGTTAGTCAACTCAATTCACTAAATCTACACCCTAAATCCACTTACATTACTATAACATATCCTAAATATGCACTAAAATTCTACAGAGACCTAACTATCACCACACAACAGCCTATATATTATAAAAATAGAATTTAAATGTTTCACAATGCACTTTTTGCACTAAAATAGATTGGGTAGCAAAAACCATAAAATCCACACATTTCAAAGTCACCAATATGGACCCAATTACCACCAATTTTCCATAGCTTTAAGATAGGACTTTTAACTACTCTTCTCATCACCTACTTACACATTTGGAGCATAGGAACTAGCCTAAAACTTGGCTAAAATAGTTCTTAAATAGAAGTGACAACATTAGCAAAAAATGGACAATAAGCCAAAGAAAAATATACACTCTAAAGCCTCTATCCTAAACCAAAACATCACTGATTAATTATGATTCAAGGTAAGATTTTTTCCTACTATTTTATACCTCTACATCCACATTTAGATCATCTAAACCACATGAAAATTCAACTAAAACAACCCTAAATATGCATGACAGCAATAGTAGATTTTTGATAGAAAAACTTAAAAAATTACTCACTTTAAGGCAATCAAAATGAGTTAAAACATCACTAATTCCACACGATTTCAAGTCAAAACATTAACTACTCTTTTAAGCATTTAGGCCCATCATTGGATTCTTTAAACCTCCTTAAAATTTGTCCAAATCAATCCCCACAAAACCAAGACAGCTACGACAGAATATGATAGTAAATGGGCATTTTAAGGAAAGCTAAATGCAACTCAAATTCATTTTTTTCAATTCCACAACCCCCAAATTCTCTTCTAACAAATCTTAGGCACCTAACTAAACATGTTACTACCTTTGGCTCTACAAAATTATAGAGATTACCATACTCAAAACCTAGGATAGCCTTTGCAAATACCCTTAAAATAATGACAACAAACTACTATAAAAACTAGAAAAATTTATCTCTTATAATTTCCAAGTGGCATGCCAAATTTGCATTCCACCACATTAAACACTTTCAAACCTCTTGGGACAATTGTTAAATTGGAACCCAAAAATCCTAGTCAAAGGTTCTCAATCAAAATGTGACTAGCCTAAACCTCAAGTTAACACTTTTTCCAAAAGCTAGCTCATCGAGTGGTCTTTATATTGGGTTTTACATACTCAAATTTTGCAAGAATGACCAAATGCCTACTAAACTCAATCCAACAACCTTAAAACACCAAAATACACTTGCCTAAGTTGTTAGCTCTCAAGAGAAGGCCAAATTACTCAACTTTAGTATGCAAAACTTTCTAGCACACACTAACAAAGCCTCATTTGGACAAACTACAACCCATCTATCCAAAATAGGGAGTTCAAATCCAAATGGTGCCAAACCATCTCTACCATGTCCTAATCATACAAATAAACTTGCTCAAAGTACTAAACCACCAAGAATGGATGGATTAATTAGCTCATATAGACATACTAACCCTTTATGCACACCAGCTTGGACCCATTTTTGGACAAACTACAACTCACCAACTCAAAGTGAGGAGTTCAAGCCCAAATGGTCCTAACCAAGCTTCACATAAAGTAATCATCCTATAAAACACACCTAAAACATCACACACTTCATAGTGCTAAAATTATGCATGATGACTATAGTGAGCATAATATTCACAACTAAGCCTTAAATGCAGCCTACATGTAACAAGTAACATTTTATAATACTAAAACACCTTTTGTCTATAAGATTGCACATAAACTAACTTATAAACATGCCTCTACATAAATATGTCAACCTATACACATGATCACCACTATACTTATATGACATTACATGGTTAACAAGCAAATACACATAGCCATAGACATTTCCAACTAATAGGAAACATACTTATATGCACATAACCAAATAAACTTTAAGAGTCCTTATCTAGCTTATCTTTGTTGCCATTTACATTTTCCAAAAAGACTATATGCACCTATCTTGGCATTCAAGCTTACATACATGGCAAAGCTTCAAAAGACACCAACATAGTAAATATTTACAACTTAAAAAGTTATGTGTATAGCCTCTAATGAAGCATATATACATAGGGCTATCGCCTACAAGGAAAAAGCATACAAGAGTAGTGCTATACTCAGTTCTCAGCTTGAGATTCCTTTCCTTTGTTTGAAGATGCTTCTCCTGGCAAAACGGTAGATTCCCTCTAAGAGGGTGAGATAACAATCCTAGTAGCTAACTTACCACTTAAGGATATATTTAACATGTCTCATGCATAACTGTAAATTAGACAAGTATGGCATATACTTATAAAGGAAAAACTAAAGTATGTTGCTTGCATACAAGCACACATAAATATAAATTGGGTTAGAGCTTTTTTTCAAGTCTAGCCCATCTTTTTTTTAAAATTTTTATATGATTAATCTATATCTCACTTACCCTTCCTTTTACTTTCCTAATTTTTACCATTCTTATTACTTTCAAGTATTAAATATAAAAGTAAAAAAAACAAATTGTAATTTTATGCAATGAAAATTACTAATATCTGAACAAAATGTAAATTGATGAGAAACGACATATTATATAGTATAGAAAGTCATAATATCTAATAAGAAATGAATTTTAAATCAATATCATGCACTATCTTGTATTTTTTTTTAATAAAAATACTAAGTTTTTCAATCAGTGTTTTTAAGTCGGGCCTAAGCCCGAGTTATGATGAATAGTATTAGGCAAAGCCTGAACCCTATTCTTGATTTTTTTACAAGCCTGACCTATTTTAACACGAGTTTAACCTGTGATTAAGTCTAGCCTCAGCCCCTTTCAATTATCAGTCTTTGGGAAGCAACCTTTGTCTTGCTCAGAATAAAAGCATGTATGATAAGCAATCAACTAAGTCAATCATCATAATTACTTTTCAATAGCATCATTAATAAGTCTAGTTTACAAGCAAATACATCAAGAATGGTAAGAAGTTACCTTTAATGTGGTTATAAAGCAATTTCACAGCAAACTCCAATGCTTAGCCAACTCAATGAAGCTTATTCTAAATCATATAAGCATGCAAACATCAATATCATTTCTTCTTAGTTTTCCAAATCAATAAAGAAGTTAAGTTTTACTTAGCACATAGCAAGCTCAATTTGGCTAGATAAGAAAATACCATCACTTAGATTTCATAGAGTTGGGTTAAATAATTACTAACACTTCTCAAACTTCCACTTTCATCACTTCCATAAGTTAACCTCAGCTTACTAAGCAATTATCCCTTTCTCTCTAATATACATTTTTGGCCAAACCAAGCAAATGAACACCCATTAATCTAAATTTCCAATTTCCATTTCAGTGAGCAGCATGAAGATTTTATTTTATAAGGCTCACACACCCAATCCAAGCTTTAATAATCTCCATCTAAGTTTTACTCCTTTCAGCCAAAATCAAGAAAAACAAAATACTCAATTTTATGTCACACCCCACAGTTTACGTATGTTTACGCAGAAGCGGAGAATAAAGAGAATGATTATGGGTATCATTTTGATTCATATAAAACATATAAGCTTTTCTTTAAAGGAAATTTGTAGAAATTTCGGTAGAGTCTCC
The DNA here is from genome assembly GCA_026724425.1 of Erythrophleum ivorense. Taxonomy (NCBI): domain Eukaryota; kingdom Viridiplantae; phylum Streptophyta; class Magnoliopsida; order Fabales; family Fabaceae; genus Erythrophleum; species Erythrophleum ivorense. The sequence continues at coordinate 369,727 of JAIUCV010000664.1, read as the reverse complement.
TTTATAACGTAGAACTCCCGATATTTCTACAAAGTGTCAGACAATACAATACATCCAAAAGGGATAACTCATATCCATTCAGACCAAAAGAAACATCCAGGGAGTGGGGATGCCCTAACTATGATTCAGTGGAGCTAACTTTACAAGATTTAAAACAAAATACACATACAGACAAAATACACCCACATGAGCAACTGCAGGCTCGTCAAAAGAAGTAATCGAAATATCGACCACTAGAAGGCAGCTGGAGGTAGATTAGGGTCCCTACTGCTCTCTGAAAAAAAAATATAAAAAAATGAGTTGAATACTCAATGAATAAGCAATGCCGACCCTTTTTAAAATAAAGGTAGGGTCACGAATATATAGGTACATATTTATAGATATACCGCGTAAAACATGTTTTATGCAAATTCTTTCATAAAAATGCACTGAAAGTATCTAAGCAGAACCAATTTAAATAGACGCAGAGCACATAGCTCGCGGGAAAAAATCACTACAGATTCAAAGCATTCAGCTTGCAGAAATAATATAACTCCACGTGTGGTGGCCTACACACGGGGCTAGCACCACCCCTGCTAGCTGAGGTACAGATCATGGTGCACTAGGGCTAATATCCACTGCTGTTAGCTACAGGGTTCTGAACAGATGACTTCATAAAACAATGCATTTTTTTCCTTTTAACCTCTCAGACAGAATACCTTCCAGATCGATTTCATAGTAAAATTTCCAAATAATTCAAACATCTATCAATTTGAAAAATTCACGTCCGAACTGATTTTTTTTTGGTAAACATGCATATGACAAAACATTGAAATGTGTATCTCTATAAATAGATAATCAAATTTTTAAAACACTGCAAGGAAACTTAGTAACAAAATAAGAATTTCCCATGTCTCACGGTCCGCATTACTTACTCACCTTCCAAGATTTTTATAGAAATTCCCTGACCCTTTTCTCAGCTATGCCTCAATCTCCTGAATTCCCTACAATACTCGTTCATCAGATTTTTGAGGGTGAATCATTCCAATGATCCCATACAGAACTTATCTGGTTTTAAAAATTATTCCTCTACTAATTTTACGCCTTCCATACTCGTACAATATATACCATATACATATATTGTGCTCTCTTTTCCTTAGTTTCACTTAGTAGCTAAACCCAAAATCCAGAAATAAAGGAAATGCATACCATCTTTAATTTGCAGCCACACGTTAAAGGGAAGCTTATTCTGCATAAATATAATTTGAGAAGTAATAAAAAACACAGTGGGGTTTGGTCTTTAATTAAGAATATATATATGCAGAATTTTGGGAGAAATTAGCGTGTAGGAGAGTGGACATACAATTCAGCATGAATGAAGTCAGAATTATTACAACCAAAATCATCTTCCTGCACCACCTTTTCTTCTGCGCAGGACCTCCCTTAGCTGGCCACCACATAAAACGTATCACAACATTAATAAATAGAGGAGGGAAACGCCTATAATTGGGATTAAAGAAGCAGCACATACAACAAAAATTTCAAGCCTAAATAAACCTATATAGCGCTGCTTTCCTGCCACACACACAGACACGAAGGTCAGCTTAAACGAAGAGGAAGAGGGCTACACTGGAAAGCGAACCAGCAGAACAAAATGGCGTGAGCAGAAGGGAGAAGATGAACCCAGCAAAAGCAATTCATATGGTAGAAATTTCAGACCTGGAAAATTAATTTTCTGGCTTGGTTTCACCAGCAACCAGCAGCAAAAGCTTAACAAAATTCAAGGAGCAAATACCAGCTGCAGCAACTCGAACAAGGACAACAAGTAGCGCTGAACAGAGGAGAAATAAATTGCAATTTTTTATCAACCCAGCCTTCGTCCAGCAGAAGGAGTTATGTGACTTGAATGAAGCAACTTATTGGAGATGGAGTAGAGAATAATTCACAGCTCGAAGAAGCAGAAGAGGCAGCGTCCAGCAGCGTCTAGCAAAATAGGGATGAAGATGCAGAGGTTTTGTGATTGCTCTGCTGGAAGGATATGTGTTGCAGAATTTGGAGTGCTAAATGACCTACAAACTAGGCTGAAAGTGATTAAAAAAAAGGATATATCAGTAATTTCTAAAAGAGTAAAGATCAGTACGTGGCAGCTGCACAACATGCATTGAAAAGTCAACTTCCCTCCATTCCCCCATGCATTATTCACGTCGGGTTTTACATTTTAATTCCAATACAAGCTTCAACATCAAAAGGCTAAATTGGAAATAATTATTTACTATGCTCAATCATTAAGTACTACACAAGACAGACTTTCTCGCTTCTTTTCCTCTCTTTATACCTTGGCCTAAGCACAAAATAAACAATTGTTCACATACTTGTTGACAAGACCACAATTAAGAAGGCTAAACGAAAATGAATTTCTTTTGATTAAAGAAATGAATACAATTTATAATAATGAAGAGTATAAAATTGATAAGGTTAAATTGATCGAGCACGATCCTGTAAAGCGTGATTGACTTTTACTCAATTTGTTTTTCAAAGAGGTGGAGTTTAAAAGAACTAAATTGCTTAATTGAGCTCAATTCATTTTCTATGCACTTATATGGATAGATAGATATTGGTAGATAGACGCCTTCATGCTCATAAGAAAATTATAAGATATAATGGTCACCGTCCAGGCATGTAAGGGTTTCTCTCTCTCTCTCTCTCTCTCTCTCTCTCTCTCTCTCTCTCTATATATATGTCACATCCCAAAATAGCGACATGACTAGTACGGAATATGGGATAATCTCACATTCGTAAGCTTGGCTAATATATAATAACCCATTCTCTTATTATGATAATCTAACCCTACAAAGAGTAAATATAAGTTAAACATTTTTATACCATAATACTTGTCAAATAAATTCTCTTCCTTGCTTATATATATATATCAAATTCCATTCACGTATTTGATATCATAGTAATGCTTCATTTGTAATGAGTTTACAAAAAGAATTGATAAAGTGCCCTCCTTAAAATTTGACAAAGTGTCCTCCCTAATAGGGCATCCCAAATTATCTGCAACAACCAACCAATCATAAATAATAGAAGGTGGCCCTGCTCTCAAACCCTATTCAACCAACACACATAACCAATAGGGTGTGAATCTTGCTTGTGATTTATGGAGCAAACTTTAAAATACAAACATATATATGCACAAAGGACAATTGAGCATTATTACCTAGCTAGTCAACTGCCGGCTCTCTACCAACAATACTATTAGCTAAGCCGGAGGAGCATTTAGACTCAATTCCAATATCTGCGAAAGTAAATAATACAATGAGTCATAATACTCAGTGAGTAGAAAATAAAGCATAATAACTAAAAGAATGAGTAATTTTTAAAGTAAAAATAGGTTTTAATTTGGGTTTAAAAGTGGTGATGAAATATCAAGTGTAATCATAAAATAAACATACATTACTGGATACATTATTTCAATGATGATTTTGATACAAAAATATGAAAACTAAATAATAATGAAATTTAACAAACAGCAAATAAATTTAATTAAGCTTAAAATTTAGTTTGATCGAAAGCATACTTTTCATTAGCAACATGATAAGTACAAAATAAAATATGTAGTATCCAATAGTTAAATCAAGGCATAATTATAAATAAATAAATAAATAAGACTCAATTCATATGAAGAAATTTTTACACATCAAGAAGTAACAAATACTAACAATTCAAAAATGACTTGACACAACATTGCAATAGAAAGTTCTATGCAAAACTCTAAGTTTCAATATATATACATATGTATATATATACTAATATGAGCATATAACCCATGATGGTAAATAACCACATATCCAGACATAAGCACTTTGCTCATAAACCATTAAAGAGCATTTAGCTCAATATCATTTTGATACGTGATTATAGAAATCACGTGGCAATATCCAGGGTGCACTGAAAACTAACAAAACTATTGTTAACAACTAGCGTTTTGCACAGTCTTACTTTACATATATATATATATGTATAAAATATCATATATTAAATAGAATCCATCTACTAAAACCTTTCAAATAAATTGATCCACAATAAAACTCCATAATTAAAGGTATAACTTTTCAGACTTATAAAATACCTAAGCAAACTTATAAAAATATGTTGCAATAACTTATCAACCTTTAAAATAGTCACCATGTCAGTTTATAACCATTTTGATAACACAATACATATGGTGTAATGTAACATGTAAGATTTAAGATTACTAAAAATATCCATAGAAGGCATTATCTACGATACCTGTCTCGACAGTTATGTAAAATAATAATAATAATAATAAATAAATAAAAAATATATTATGCTTTATAATTTGCTCTCAATGACTATTAAATAGTGGAAGTCCTCTTGACCTTGTACTACCATCAAGTTTCCCCCAACAAGACAGTTCGAATTATTACCTATAAAGTAATCATAATATCCCTTCAATCACAATTTTCCCTTACTCAACCTCTTAGGAAATTTTTGCACTAGAATAATTGGAATTTTCATAAAATCTTTAAGTTGAAATTTGCATTAAACAGAAAGTGTGAGATTACTTTAATGTCTTCAGTCCTACCCAAAATATAGCTCCAATTGCAAAATATAACACAGAGCACATACGGAAATAGGTGGCAAAGTGGAGGAGGAAAATCACAAACCATGAAGCTGAGCAGGAAACACAAAGCAACCAATTAACTAGGAGTTTCTTCAATTGAAGCTGCAGAAATTGAACCTCTCAATCTGCACAAGTTTGATCGGTGAGGTGACAGCATGATCGAAATACAAGGAAGATCACCAAAGGACGAGCTACTGCATGGAACAAAGTAAACGACCACTCTAGATGTTCTTGCAAGGAAGTGGGTGAGGGCGAAAACAGCAACCATAATGTGGACAGGGGCTTGGAACAAAAGTTGGAATTTTTTTTTTGAACTTTTAGAAAAACACTGAAGTGGCATGAATCATAAAGGAGGAACGCATATAAGGCAGAAAGGAGAAGATGCTTCAGTCACAAAAAACCAAACAGGGAGTAACGAAGATGCAAAATGGTAGAAGAGCACAAAAAAAAGAGAGGAGATAATAACCTTAGGTATCGATAGAATTGATGCATAACGAGAAATGGAGATTAAAGAATCTCATGAGAGAAGTTGTTGTTTTCTTGTTGCTACGAACAAAGGAGGATGTGGCGTCTCTCCCAGCTCACACTCATGAGAAGAAGAAATCAGAAGCTTCTAAGGAAAGAAGAGAGCATGTTAACCAAAGCTGCTCCTAGTCAGGAATTTTATAGACACAGAAAGAGACACGTAATCTTGGCAGAAAAAAAAATCTTAAAGGTTATTGGGCAATTAAAGAAAATTTGTAAGTTTAGAAATTTCTCTATCTCTCTCTCTTTTTTTTTTTTTACCATATAGGCCATGACACCTACTATATGCAGCAAAGAAAAGAAGAGGAACAAAAATTGGCAAAGGACTTTCATTGAAATTATTTTAATTTTATTATTATTATATATATATATTTTGTGGCTGTTCCAATTTAACTATATGTTTTAATTAGTTTCCTTATTAATATCAAAGTTCATTTTCATTTTTTTTTTGGTTGTTACACTACACACACACAGTCAAAGAGCTGACAAAACAAAATGTATGGACAAGTTTTTATCAACTTCACAACTAGGGCCGTAGTACAAGCTAGACAACCCATTGAGCTAGGTGTCATTGACTTAAAAAAAAAAAATTAATTTCTCCTTTTGTTTCGTTTCGTATTGGTTAGTTTGTTAGTCTTGTCAAAAGAAATTATGGCTAGCAAAACCAATTCGTTTAGCACATATTTATGTTTCAAATAAAAGACTGAGACAACATTTTATTCAGTTGTACATAATTTATTTATTTATTACTAAGTTTCCAATTTACTTCTCTCACTGATACGAAGACAACAACCAACACAACTCAGCAATACCCTACCAATCTCAATATTATGAACTGCATCCAAATGGTTATCAAAATTAGACTAAATTGGTCAGTGAAACAAAACAAAAAAAAATCAATGACTTGGTCACGGAATTAATTTATTTAACCTTTAAAATTGACTTAAGAAAAAATTGGTTAAATTAGTTAAAAATTGATAAAATTGATCAAAACTTACTAATTTGGCATAAAATTAGTTAAAAATTGATTTTGAATTTTTTTTGTTTGAAATAAATTCTTACCATTATCTATGATAAAGATTTATAATATTTTATGAATTATATTCAATTTATTTTATATGAATTTTTTGTTATATGTAAAATATTTTAACTATTTTTTATATTTTAAAATATTTTTCAATCTTAAATATTATTTTATAATATATGTATTAATTTAATTATAAAATATTAAGTATTTATACCTTTTTTTAATATATATTTAGAAAATAATTCAATCTCAATTCAACTATAATTGAATTATTAAATCATAAATCACTCTTTATTCCAATTCAATACCTCTGATTTTTAAAACATTGAAATATATAATAAAAAGAGGCAAGACTTAAAAATATACAGGGACGAAAATCTTACCCCTCCTGAGGTGACACCACGCCAGACTAGAACGAGCAGGGGAGATGCGTGTGGGTTTCATTAAAGGGTGATGGAAGAAAAGAGAAGAAGACTCAGAATTTCTCTGCTCTGTATGGGGAAGGTAAAAGAGTGAGGAAAAGAAGCTAAGCTTCTCTGAAAAATCCATCCAACCAGACCGCGCCCATTTGTCTATGAAAAACGAGTGTATGGGTGTTCTCTTCTTGAGTAGGTGTGTTTTTACTAAAATAGGCAATCTTTACCACTGTTGCAACAAAAAAAGGCCAAAGTGGTAAAAACATAAAAAAATATAAGATTGACCGGATGAATAGAAAGTAAGACAATAAGCCATGGGTAAAATGGGAAGGTAATTAAAGATAAGAATGAAGACAAAAGGGGTAAAATGGAAAATAACCATATGGATCAGGGATAAAATGGGAAAATCAAGAAAATTTCGATTATTTATTTATTTATTTATTTATTATTTAATGGATATCTCCCCTCTCTTTGGGATTAAACATCAATTGCAACGATTGGATAAACGACTCATTGGGATAGATATAGATAAGCAAAAGATCCCTTCAAATGTATAAGAAGTTTTATTTTATTTGTCTTTTTTTTTCTTTATTTAAATCAATATAATTTTTTTTTGGTCACTTATAATGGGCCACAAATATTACGAATATTTGGGTCTATATTATTGGTCATTTTTACTTTTATTTTTATTTTTTAAAAATAATTCAAACAAATTATATTGATATGGATTTTGAAAATTATATTAAAGCTTTTATTTCATCATATTGGGACTTTTTCAATATATTTGTTGTACAGATTTTTTTTAGGATTTTCAAAAAAAAAATTAGAGTTGGAAAAATAAAATTTTTATCTTTGGTATAAGTCTTTATAATTAAATTTTCTAAGAATCATAATTTCTTCAATAATTCATCAAACTTGGGTAAATTATTCTCTAATATTACAAGGTATTATATTTCCTATCCTATTTTCATGACATTTAACTTTATAAACCAAAATATTTTTTTCACTTCTAATTGTGATTTAGTCTTTCAGACATTTTTAATGCATCAAATTTCAAAAGCTATAAAATATACACGCATATGATATGATACTAAATGCACACACTACACATAGACCTAATCATGGGTCACAAAACTCGCTTGGCCTAATAGGTTTGATTGGAAAAAATGGATATAAACTTTAAAAAAATGAGTTTATTTTTAAAAAGTTTGAATATAAAATAGGTCAGAGTTGAACTTTTTTTCAAACTTGGCCTGAGCTCGAGCCGAAGCCATATTATAATTATTTTTTATATATTATTAATAAATAATATTATTAAAAAAATTATTTATAACTATAGATATAAGTAAAAAAAAATTATATAATACATATGATTGTTATACATTTTTTTACTTTTACTTGATGCATAACATATTATTAGAAATAAATTATAATTCAAAGAAAATAAACTATTAATAAAAAATATTATTGAAAAAATTATTATCTTGAGAGGTTTTATTGTTTCATATATGTTATAAATTTTTTAAATTTCTTGTAATGTCTTTTTTTGAGTTATTTGTTATTTAAAATAAAAAAGTGAGCCTAACAAACAATAAAATAGGGATATTGAGTATTTAAAATTAAAAAAATTAAAAAAATTAATTTTTTTAAAAAGTAAGCCAACCTAAGTTTGGCCTATTTTTAATTGAGATCGAGCCTATTATGCGTGAACAGTATTAGGCTCAGCTTGGGCTCAATATTTTTACAAATTTTTTATGAGTCTAACTCATTTTTAAATAAGTCTGACTCATAATTAGATTTAACTATACATATGTATACAAATACACAACACACAACATTGCACATACCTACTTACGTGTACACTTGTAATCAACTAAACACAACTTCACGCGCACAAATGTGCGTGTGTACATACATACCCATATGACAAGGCCTAGACAGACACATACACATGCCACAAATCCTTACATACACACCAAGACACCGAATGCATGTGACATGATTTCGGGCACAGACGCTTGTGCATCCAAAAAGACAATACGACATCGTCCACATGACACCACAATATACAAAAGTGCATAGTAAATAAGCACAAAAGTCATCAACAAAATGGACACACAGATGAACATATACTCCAAAAATCACAGCAAAATTCCACTCCCAAAATTCTCAATAAATCAGGTTACTCAATTTTAAAACAATACTAAACCATGTATAGTCCTCAATCAAAAAGTCATAGCTAATGAAATTGAAACCTCAAACCAATTTTTCTCAACATCAAAGACATATCAAAGAACATCTATAACTAAAATTTGGCTCAAAATTCCACATGGATTTGTACAGAAAAATCAACAAAGTAGCTAACAAAATCAGAAAAACAGCAAAACAGAACATCTGCACAACCTTCTGAATTATCTACTTTAACCTAAGAAAATGAACTCAGAAATTCACAAAATTTTTTCAGAATATACTAAACATATATACAAACAATGTGACAAAAATTTAGAGCAAGATCAGTTTTGTGCAGCTCTAGAAAAATCCACAAAGTTGAATCTTAAGGTAAAAAACCAACAAAAACTGAAAATGTGAACAACCTCCAAAAAATAGTAAATTTGTACATCTAAATGAGTTCCAAAATTCATGAAAATGTTATATATTATACTACACATATACAATAACATTATACTCAAATCTCAGATCAAGATCATGTCTGTGTTGCTTGCAGTAAATTCATGAAGTTAAGGTTTAATATAAAAATGAACAGAAATAGGGTAAATTGAACTTAACTTGAAAATAAGAGAATTTGATCATTCAAGTTGACCCTAAAAATAAGCACAAAATTCATCAACAAAATAGACACACAGATGAACATATACTCCAAAAACCACAGCAAAATTCCACTCCCAAAATTCCCAGTAAATCAGGTTGCTCAATTTTGAAACAATGCTAAACCATGTATAGTCCTCAATCAAAAAGTCATAGCTAATGAAATTGAAACCTCAAACCAATTTTTCTCAACATCAAAGACATATCAAAGAACATCTATAACTAAAATTTGGCTCAAAATTCCACATGGATTAGTACAGAAAAATCAACAAAGTAGCTAACAAAATCAGAAAAACAGCAAAACAGAACATCTGCACAACCTTTTGAATTATCTACTTTAACCTAAGAAAATGAACTCAAAAATTCATAAAAATTTTTCAGAATATACTAAACATATATACAAACAATGTGACAAAAATTTAGAGCAAGATCAGTTTTGTGTAGCTCTAGAAAGCCCCACAAAGTTGACTCTTAGGCTAAAAAACGAACAAAAACTGAAAATGTGAACAACATCCAAAAATCAGCAAATTTGTACATCTAAATGAGTTCCAAAATTCTTGAAAATATTATATATTAGACTACACATATACAATAACATTATGCTTAAATTTCAGATTAAGATCATGTCTGTGTTGCTTGCAGTAAATTCATGAAGTCAAGGTTCAACAGAAAAATGAACAGAAATAGGGTAAATTGAACTTAACTTGAAAATAAGAGAATTTGATCATTCAAGTTGACTCTAAAAATAAGCACAAAATTCATAAACCAAATAGACACATAGATGAACATATACTCCAAAAATCTAAGTGAAATTCAACTCCCAAGACTCCCAATAAATTCAACAAATTCAGCATGAAACCAAAACTTTTCTGAAATTGCTACAGTGAAAAAATCAGTACCAACTAATGAATTCAATTAAATCACAATAATTATCAACAAATAACAACCTCTGCCTTCCAAAACATTATGCATCATCAAATCAATCAAAGAATCATGTTAGGAAATAATTATAGATTATTCATAAGCCAAAAGAATCAATTAAAGAATTATGGTACATGTACATGGACTAGTAATATAGTCCCAGTGGCTGTGGTATTCAACATCTGCCTTCCTCCCTTTCGCTTAATGAAAAAGAGGTGGCAGTAAGATGAATTCAAAAGGGGGGCTAGGTGTTACATTCACCCATTAGAGGCTATGATACATACTCTTGCTGTGGATCAAATCAATGAAACCACTTTGGCCATTCCTTTTAGAAAGGTCACAATTTTGAAATTCTTCAATCGAAAGCAAACTGGTATAGTATTTGTAACTAATTTATCAGATCTGTCTCCTTTGTAAAATTTCCATTTATGGGTAATCATGATTGTTATGTGAAATTAATTAGTAAAGGGCAGAGGAGAGAGTGCTTCGTTGAGTCTTGAGTCTGGAGTGGAGTGATCTTTTCTTTTTATATACAACAGACTTATGCATTCATAAACTATGATACGGTAAAGCAAAGCAAAATGATAAGCTAGTGGGAGAGGAAGATTAAGACAAACCAGAGCATCTTCTTCGCCTTCCCCTAGGTTGTTATCTTCATTGCCAAAACTTCAGTCACAGCCTCTTAAATCCCAACTTGTTTCTAGATGAATATTTAAAAAAATATATCATTGTTCCAAGTTAAAACAGAATCTAAATTTTACAAAAGAAAAACAAAGGGAAATGGAACTAAACAAAGAACATCAAAGGAATGCAAACCTTTTTTTCAAAAACCAAGCACAAAATCAAATGCTCAAATTCGAGAAGACCAAGCTATATGAACTATAATGCAAAACCAGTCTATCAACTCTTTTGACAATCAGTGAAACCACAAAGGCAAATGTCATAGCTTCTCCCTCTCTCTCTTAGATTTCACACTTCTATGCTTCAAGTCATCCGATGGTGGGCTTGGTCTCGCTTCAGAAGGAATTGGGTTTGGGTGGTTGTCATTCATTCATCGAAGGGCGGGAGAGGATCAAGGATGCTCGAGGGACAAGAAGGAATGATCTCTAAAATTGGATTTAGAGTCAGGTGACCAGTGGTGCGGCAAACAACGATGAGCATGACTGGCGTTTGTCCCATACAGAATAACTTCTAGTGGAAGTGAGGCAAGGAGGCAATAGATTCATCTTGTCATGGAAGATAAACATGAAGGATAAGGCTTTGTAAGAGTGACTGGAGGAGCTAATAGTTTAACCATCCATGCCGATCTACCAACTTTCAAGGACTGACTTAGGGATTTAGGGCTTTCTCTCATTTCATAAGATTTCCCCTTTTTTGTGTTGTCTGATAACAGAGCGCGCTAGAAAGTTTTAGTTCCCTCCAGTGGTGACCTTTTTATTTTTATTTATTTGAAATGATTAAAAAAAAAACTAATGTCAGTTTTAACTGACATTAAGTAAGCAACGTTAAATTCTCCTCCCTCAATGCATCTAATATCAGTTCCAACAACCAACGTTAGATAACCGACACTGAATACACTTTTTTTTGTAGTGAGTCACACATGCACACAATATAATATCACATATGCATACACACTACTAAAAAATTAGTATTTGGCTACAGTTGACGTGATTATAGTTCAAATGTGGCTTAACTGTGGTTAAGCTATGATGACCTAACCACGGTTAGTTATTTGGACAAATTACAGTTCTAACGAGGTTAGTCCATGGTAGACTAATTATGGTTTCAAAAAAACAGTTAGATCTTAAGGCACTAACTGCCATTTTTTTTAGAACTGTAGTTAGTCCTTTAGTTATACTCCCCAGCCAACCCTCTTGTAAATTAAATTCAGATCAAACCTATACCTTTCCCAAAAATGTAGCAGCCATTTGCTCTAACGAGTGGAGATCTTGCCGTCATTTGCCTGAGTTGCAGCCATCGTAGAGAGCATTGTTTGCCGCTGATGAGAGGCTTAAGTTGTTGCTGCCAATGCTGTTCTTTCATTTTATTTTTTATTTTTATATTTTTCCAGACGTTCTTCTTATTTGCTAAAATCTGTGTTCTTTGATGATTTTATGGCGACATATAATAAGAAATATGCCTTCTCTTTGCTTTCGATTAGTTTTCTTTTAATAGATCTGTTCTATTGTGTAGATATTTATTTTGCTACCTGTAGCTTTGCGATCAATTCTTTAATGCTTTTTCTGTGGCTTTGTTTTTGTTTAAGGTTTCTTTTATTTCTCTTTGATCTGTTTTTTTTATTCTTTGAGTTCGCCAAGTGAAATAAGGATCTAATTGAGTTGTGGCTGCATTTATCATAATAGACAGTAGTGATATTCATGATAAAAAAAATTATAAATTTTCAACCAAGGAATTTAAAAGAAAAAAAAAGTTTTAAAACCACCGCTGAAACTTATGTAATATTTAATTAGAATTTTTTTAACTCCAATTAAATCAAATTATGATTTAATTATGGTTGTACTTACAGTTAATGGAAACTGTTGTTACATCCTTTAACAGCAGTTTGAACCGCGACTAAATCAATTTCTTTTTTTTTTTAAATAAATATATATTATAGTGACATACACAAGACGCGACCCTGCATTATGTATCTGCTCGCCTATACGCACAGACGCTCGTACACTCATATATGTGATGAGTGTCATCACATTGTCATAAAACTCCCTCAAAGTCAAAGATCAAAAGCTGCAGAAATCTAAAATATTGGCAACGATGGAGATAATTTGGACAATACATATATTTTGTTAATTAATGGCTTTTTCTGACCATATATAAGTGAGATGGCTTTGTCGGTTCTTGCTGTGTAATTTCGTCTCTTGCCGCTTCTAAGTCCCCTAGAATATATAAGCTCTACCCAAATCTATACCTTCTACGAATCTATTCCACCATTAAGAATTTTGAATGCCTTTTAATATGTACGATATATGCAGCCCGGCTGGTTATTGGGAATTAAGAATAAAGACTTCAAAACAAGGTGACTATGCCCGCGAAATACTGCGCGGATTATTAACTAACCAATACCAGAACTATGATACTATTTTGACAAAATAAACTGTAAGTAATGTACGAAGTTTATTATTTTGTATCCCCAACAACTTGGAATTAACACAGCTCAAAATACGTATAACAGATGACAAACTAAATAAATTACTGGAAAAAAAAAAGCTCAATGCTGGTTTTATTGTTGTGTTTGGCCGCATCGGCTCAACCAGTTGTTACCTCACCCATATGAAAATATGGTACTATATTGAAAAAATAAACTATAAGTGATATTCAAAGTTTATTGTTTTTATCCCAGCAACTTCCGAAATAACACAGCACAAAATAAGCATAATAAGTGATAAACTGAACAAATTACCCCCAAAATATATAAAAAAAATGAAGACATAAACTAAATACACAATATTAATGGTGTTTTATTTTTGTGTTTGGCAGCATTAACTCGATCAACCAAATATTATAGGTTTATATTTAGTCACCATCGAGATCTGGAAGTTGAGGCTTGGTTGGTCCCTGGATCAAACGTTGCTATTTGATTTGACTAATTTTGTGATGATCATCCTCTGTCAATGACCACTTAAAGATTTGGAGGTTTTGGTTCATTCTCTCTTTGTTGTAGCCCTTGGGCACAAAAGTGACTCCTTGTTCATACAACCATCTTAGACAAACCTGTGTGCACTGGAAATGCCCCTTGCTTCTGCAATCTCCTTCGCCACATCATTCTCCATTGCTTCGTTTGGTCTGCTGCTTGCTCTTTTCCTCAATGGCAAGAATGTTATTATTATTATCTCTTTTGCTTTACAGAATTCCAATAGCTTCGTTTGCTGCCAAGCTACGTTCTTACCAGTGCTGACTAGCCATCCTCCTCTTCCAAGACCAAGAAGAAGTCTACGCCACCCAAGGAACAATTGTCCTCCACCTCTAGTGATGCTTCACCACTTGAGACTAAAGAAGTTGTTGTAACCTTTAATCCTCCAGCCAACTCATCTGATCCTCCACCTAGTCCCTCTGTTCCTTCAACTTTTGATCTTCCACCTAGTTATTTTGAACATTCACCTAGCTCCTCTATTCCCTCTTCATCCCCTTCGTCTCTTTTTAACCTTGATCCTTCACCTCCATAACCAACCATTACATCCACCTTGCTATCCATTAATCCTTCATCCAATCTTTCTCAAAATTAATGACTTCCTGATTTCGGATGAGAAAGAGATATATTTTATGACATATTAAGAAGTCAATGTACTTTTCTCTTGACTAACATAGCTTAACTTTTTATTCAATTAAACAAAATGAAGAAAATATCTCAATTGCGATATCTTTATCAGTTTTAAGTCTCATTTGATGATTACTTTTTATCTCAGGAGAAAGGTAGAAGATTGTAGAAAGGAATGAGAAAAGGGAGAAGAGCTGGAAAGTCAAAAGGCAAGCCTAACAAGCCTTCTCGCTATAGCGAGAACACAATTTGCTATAACCAGGATGCACATTTGTTGTGGCGAGGAAGTCACTTTGCCATAGTGAAGTCGTGATGCATACAAATTCTAGGGAGCTCCTAGCTATAGCGCAGGCAGTAGCAAGATCAGCAAAAATCTAGGTGCTTATAAGCTCTCGCTATAGCGAGATCGACCACTAAAATGCACAGCTTTAATTTGTGAGCTAAAAACGCAAGAGAGAGCTAGGGCTTTGTCATTCTAAGCTGGGAGGAGAAACTTTGAAGGGAAAAATGCACCAAAGAGCTAAGGTTTGAGGAGAATAAGCTTGGATTGAAGCTTGGAGCCTGAATCAACATGATTGCACCAAGTTTCCTTCGATCCTCCTTCTTCTCCTTCATGATTCTTTATCTCTTTGAAATTTTGAATTTGATTACAATGTGTAAAGCTATGTATAGCTAAATTTCTTTGATCCTAGGTTTACTTGAACTTATTGCCATGTACTGAGGATTTTACAAGATTAATTTAAGTTGATTAATGATTTGAATGCTTGATCTGTTCTTATTGTTTCATGAAACGTGTGGCCATCTCTTGTTGATTTCGGGGTCTGAGGTTTGCTCTTGAAAAAGGGAAATGTCTATAGACCAATTGATTAAACAACTTAGGATTGAAATTAGGTAACACTAATTTTGTTCTTAGGTATAGAAATATGATCAAAAATTCTAAGTGGTGAAAGGGGCTAAACATATTATATTTGATTAATTGTGAGAGAAGTTTGCAATTAATTAGAACAGAAGTCTAAGTGGTTTGAGAGACATTTAGGCTCAATTAATCTCCCCAACCTTCAGATTGTTGATTAATCAATTAATCGAACACCTCAATTTGTGGCAATCAGGAGATAGGAACCTAGGATACTCTTTAGTGGTTTATCTCATCAAAACTATCTTGACGCTCAGTATTTGTTTACTTTCCTTTTATGTTAATCTATTACATTGGTATTTGCACATCTTGACTTAAGCAAAATCAAATTTTCTTAGGCTTAATTGAGTCTAATTCAATTCTTTGTGGGACAAACTTGATTCACTATATTACAAAAGTGATCCGTACGCTTGCAAAATTATTTGCAAAATTAGTGGCTATCAAAAATGTTCCTCCAACTTCACCCAAAAAACTTGATCTTCCCCTTCTAACCTCATCTTCAAGCCACGCTGACGTTCCACCATCTCTCTATACACAAATCTCTTCCGCCCTTTTACTTCTCCTTCCTCCTCCTCCTTTCTTTCCTTGCTATAAACATCACAAAAATCTTTCCACCACTCCTTCTACCCTAACTCATGATGATCTTCCACCACCACCTCCACTCATTCCTTTATCTCCTAAGAAAGAAATCCTAGACTTCTTACCTCCATCTTTTTCTCCTTTTCCTTCTCCTCCACCTCCTTCATCTCTTCCTCCCTTTAGCTCCTCCCAACTAGCTTTTAATGGCATCTTTTAGCAACTTCAAGCTCTAAATGAAAATGTCTCTTCTCTATGCTCTGATGTTGACTCCTTGACCACAAATGTTGGTGCCATCCGTCATCTTCTGAGTAGTCAAGGGACCATTAACCAATAACTCAACTTTGTTACCATTGAACTTTATGACGCTAAGCAAGCTTTCCAAAATGATCGTGTATAACTTTTGTAGCATCTACAAGACCTTGATCCTATTGTCCTTAATCTTACTCAAGCCATGGGGGATGCCTTTCGTAGTCTAAATTCCCGTCTTTGTCATGCTCGATTCTAAGAATACTTTATGCTTATGACTATTACTAGTGATGGCTTCATCTTTTATTTTGTGCATGTCATTTCTTTTGCTTCTACTCATGACTTTGTTTTTAATTCTTTTCCCTTTTGTTGATGACAACAAGGGGGAGACAATACTTTTATAATGTTATGATAATGAATACTTGCTTGAAATGTGGATATTTCTTGTTTGTTGTGATTACGCTAATTAACACTTGCCATTGAATCTGATTAACACATGAATTTTTGTTTGATATGCTGGATTTTGTTGTTATTCCATTAGCTTAGTTGAAACCTGTGCTTATCATAAGGGGGAGTGTAACTTCAATATAAATTGAACTTCTACATAAATTATTTTAGAATTTTTAAAGGTTTTGTTATTATTAAAAGGGAAAGATTGAAGGCCCAAGGTTTCTAACTCATAAACTTTGATGATAACAAAACTTGACTTAGATTTATGTAACAGCCCATATTCTTGTATGGCCCATTAAGTAAAGTGCCAACTTTTATGGACTTTGACTTTGTTGATTAAACTTGTGCTTATATGGGACTAAAATCATGTGCTAAATGACAATCATATCTCCCTCTCTAGACCTTCAAATGAGGTGCTTTTAGTTGGCATGAGTCACTGTGATTATCTAGTTTATTGGTATAAAATTTTATGACAATTGGACATCATTTAAGCCTTGTGTGACAGAGTTTAATTTCGAACCAAATGAATAGTGTAGCAACTAGACACCATGAAAATTGCCAACTTTGAAAAATCATCAAATATTTTGTAGACCTCCGAAAATTATGATCTTTAGCTTTCCAAAAAGCTCTGAATGAGACCTAATTGCATGCCAAATTTCAGATCAAGACTAACTTATTTGGCCAAAAGTGGTATAGGGTTCCATTATGGTCAAATTTGGCCCCATATGGGGTACCAAATTTGCCAAATGGCTTTCCCTTAGTTGTGGCACTTTTTAGGCAAGTCTAAAAGCACATTTAAGACTTGTGTGAGCTGTCCAAATAGTTTCAAACCTTATGCATCTCATTTTGGTCATTCAACCCACACTTATGCACATTTCTATTAAACTTTCACATTGCACACTTTGACATTACATACTCAAAGTAAATGTTAGAGGTCATACATCATATTTATACATATAAAAATCATATAATAGCATATTTATACATGTCTCAAGGGTCATAGACCATTTACAACATCATATACATCATATGGTACAATCATGGTCTTAAAGTGGCAAAAGCTAAACATATGATTGCCAATCTCCTTCTTTTAGTGTTGTTGGCTCCCATTAGTATATCCACTTAGTTCACCTAGCATGTTAGATCATTGGAGAGGAGGGGATGAGATTCAAAGAATCCCAATAGCTCATCTCCCATTCAATCATACATAATATGTGCAAAGCAAGCCTTAAAAATACATGCATGGACATAATACAATTCATGAGCATTCAAGAAGCAAGCTTAGTATATGAACAAGTCATATAAGACATTCAAGAGCTCACCAAGTGTTTGGATTGGCCTTACACTTCTCATGGATTTTGGACTTGCCTCACTCATTCTTTTAGCACTTTGGACTCAACCATACTCTTGGGAGCCTACTTTGCTTTTAGAAGACTTTTTACTTTGTCTTAACTAAGCTCAAGGGTTCTTGGTTCATCCTCACCATAGTGAAGAGTTCTTAGCCTCTCCACACTCAAGCAAACTCAAGAAACATCATACATTCACTTGAAAACATAACATGACATCATGAAATCATGGCAAACAAGATCATGCTAGCATACTTTTCATAACTTGAAAATACACATACACACATTTTAAGACAAGCTAAACACACATCCATGCATGAGAGAAGGTAGAGAGAACTACCTTGCTTACATTTACACACTTTTTCCTTAAGCCTTGAGTCCTCTCCCTTAACCTCACACACCCAAGAGGGTGGAGATCATTTCTCTTGGCCTAGACACATCATATGGAAGCTAATTACACTCTTTAAACAAGCTAGGACATTAAACTTATATTTA
The DNA here is from genome assembly GCA_026724425.1 of Erythrophleum ivorense. Lineage (NCBI taxonomy): Eukaryota > Viridiplantae > Streptophyta > Magnoliopsida > Fabales > Fabaceae > Erythrophleum > Erythrophleum ivorense. Next base: position 351,083 of record JAIUCV010000664.1, on the reverse strand, counting down.
AGAACATACTTGGTTCCATTAGTCACATAATGGTTCCATAAATGGCATATTGAGACAACCATCATAATTCAAGTTCTTGGCTCCATTCTCTTCTCATTCCTAGGCATCTTGACCCCATTTAAGGTCCTTGGAGCCATTACATATTCATTTACAAAAGCCTAGACATAAGTTGCTTCATAAGGTCACATTATGGAAGCCATTGCCTCATCTCCCAATCCATGGCTTCTAAATTTTCCCAAGGATTCCTCCTACCTTCTACCATCATAAAAATTCTCAAACCAAGGTTAGAATGAATTAAAACACTTATTAACCTATTCAAGTAGCCTAGCTGCGACATGAGGGGGAAGAAGAGTCCATGGCCTTTTTAATTTTTTCTTAATGGGAAACACACTTGGGAGGCTTCCTAGAGGTCTTAGGAGCTCAATCAAATACTCACACATTCAAGGAAACTCATATATCAAATCAGTTTTTGCAAGATGTTCAAGAGTTCTACACTTTCCTAACTTGATTTTGATTAGCTTTTCTTCCAATTTCTTGCATCTACTAACTCCTCATGGTCTAAAACCCACAATTCTTTCTTATTTCTAGACAAAAATTGTCCCCCCAAGATGGTTCTGTTCTGGCAGAACTCCACACACAAAGGGCAAGAAAAAGGAAGCAACCAAGATAGAACAATCACCTTGATTTCAAGCTTATCTCAAGAGCTCTTTTCCTGGCTTCAACCCTCTCCTTGAGCTTCAAAATTTCCCCCTCTGTTCTAGGCTCAAAACAGAACCAAAGATCTCACTAAATCCATAGGAAGAGAGGAGGAAAGGAGGGGAAGAAGTTTTCTAAAGGGAAGAGCAAAAGTTTCTATGAATTCATACCTTCATCTTGGCTTTTCTTCTTCCCTTGAGCTTGCTCTTATGTGCCACTGTCTCTCTAAGTCTCCTCTCTAGTTTCTAGCAAAAATAGAGCATTTTAGTCAGAGGAGATGCTAGAACGTGGATAAGAAGAAGCTAAAAGTCACTTTATGCAATTTTTTACTTTTGTATTATAGTCCCTCCTCTTGGCTTTTTCATTTTAGACCCATTTCAACTCCTTTTTGAAATCCATCTTTTCCATCATAATATTTAGGCTTTCTAACTTATAAAATGCCTTTAGAACCACTTAAATTGGATTTAAAACTATTTTGAACTATTTGGTCAAAGTTTTCCTCTACCTTTGCCGAAATCGCTCACTAGAGAAGTTTCAATTGTTCTAAGGGTTCCCATGGTTTTTAAAGCCTTTGAGAACCCTGGAAAACTCAATTTTTTTGTTTAAAAAGTCCTCATGTGAGTTTTTCAAACTTTCCAAAAATTACAAAAATACCCTTACCTTCTTCGATAAATTTTTTGAATCACTTTGGCCTTGATTTCTAGGCAACTCAAGGCTCAAATCCTCATTTTCTATTATTTAGAATTTTATCATAATTTTAGTTAGCCCCAATTTCTTCTATTTTGAGGACTTCCTTTTATATTTGGCCCATTTTTTATGTTTACGAAGAAACCGAACACTGCGTTTCTCATGTTTATGGAGGGACCGAATGTTACAATAGAAATGCTTTAGCTGTGTCTATTTTTTATTCTTACACAATGTCACACCCGAAAATGCGACGGCGTGGCTCCCTTATCAAATAAAACCGCAAACTGTCATACCCGAAAATACGACCGCGTGACGCCATTATCAAATAAAGAGAAGAAATTCGATTTTCTTAATGAAATCGAAAACTAAAATTCAAAATTGAAATAAGATTATAGGTAGGGTTCAGGAGTCGCCACTAAAATTTTAAATTTTAAAAGGCAAAACTTTGGAAAAGCCTTTTCATTTGGAAAGATGGTCTACAAACCAGAAAATGGATCCGGGAGTCGATTGTGAGTGGTGAAGGTGTTAGACACCCCACTACACTTGTTACTAAAAACGGTTACCCTAAGTCAGTTGTGCAAAAATAAAATGGCCTAAATTCTATTTTAACTCTCCCTAACAAATCACATGCAAAATAAGAAATAACCAAATTAGAGAAAATAAAATTAAGAAAGAAAGGAAATTAAAAAATGAGAGTAAAAGAAAAATGAAAGAAACAAAATTAAAGAAATAAAAAAATATATATTTATTTATTTACAAAGGCGGAATTGACCTATGATGAAAGTCTAGGGCCTACGTACCCTTCAGGAGAGATCAAAGTCCACGTAGTTCGATTGGAAATTTGGTCGATGTTTTTTTTTTGTTTCATTTTGTTTTGTTTTGTTTTGTTGTTTTTGTTTTGTTTTTTAGTTTTTGTTTGGTTTTGTTTTTTTTCTTTTTAGTCTTTACTTTTGGTTTTTATCCTTTGTTTGTTTTCTTTTTCTGTTTTTATGTTGAAAATAAAATAAATACTACTTCTTCTTTTAACAAATAAAATGGTTTTGGCATTTGGTTGATGTGTTTTAATTTGTTAAAAGTAAACGTAATTTTACTTTCTTTTTATATTTTCAATCTTTTTCTCTTTTCTTTTTATCATCTTTTGTTCTTGCTAGGTCTTTTTGTTTTGTTTCATTTTTCCTTTATTTTGTTTATATATATATATATATATTATCTTAGTTTTATTATTATTTTTTTATTTTTTTATCTTTAAATTTTTATGTTTTGTTTTTTTAATTCTTGTTTATTTTTGTTGTTTTCATTTTATCATTTCTTCTTATATATATTTTTTTATATAATTCAGTTTTCACATTTTTTTTTGTAAGAAGGCAACGAAAATAAAAATTACTTTCTCCTTTAGTAAATAAATTTAGAAATAGATTGATGTGTTTGATCCACTAAAGATTAATATAATTTTTCTTTTCTACCATTTTTTGTTTATTTTTATTTTTTGTTTATTTTTTTATTTTTTGTTTTTTATTTTTTATCATTTTTTTTGTGGTATCATTTATTCCTTTCAATTTTTGTTTTTGTGTTTCTGTTTTGATTTTCTTTTGTTTTTTTTTTCATTTTTTTTTGTTTTTTTTTGGACTTTTGTTAATTTTTAGTTTGTGTTCTGTTGTATTTTGTTTTTTTTGTTTTTTTTTAGTTTTTACTTTTGGTTCTTTTTTTTTCTTAGTTAATTTTTATTTCCTATTTTGTTTCATTATTTATTTATTTTTGTGTTACTTTTACCCTTTTTTTTCCTTATTACTTTTATTTTTCTTATTTGTGTTTTTTTTCTTTGTTTTCTTTTTTCGTTATTTTTTGTTATTATTCTTTTTTCTATTCTCTTTCTCTTTTGTTTGTTTTCCTTTTTTTTTTTTGTTCTTCTTTGTTTGTTTATTGTTCATTTGTTTGTTTGTTTGTTTTGTTGTTTTATTTTTTTATTCCCTATATATTTTTTATCATTGTTGAAGGTTTTGTTTTCCTATTTGCTTTTTGATTGATTTTATTTTGGGATTAAGACCTATTTGTATTCTACTTTATTTCTTCCTTTTGCTGTTCTTCCTCTTCTTTTTTATTGTGTATTTGTTTCTTTTATTTTTTATTCTTTTTTTATTGTTTGTTTTCCTCTTTCCATATATGTTTTTTTTATTTCATTTCGTTTACTTTGTTTTAAATTTTACAATGATTTTTTTTTGTTTTTAATTCCTCTTTCCCCTTTTTATTGTTTCAATTTCTTTTGCCCCCCCTTTTTTTTTGCCCTTAGTTTCCCCTTTTAGTTTTCAGTTTCTATTTCGGTTATTATATTCTTTATTATACCCCTTTTTCCTTTACTTATTTATCTTATTTATCTTATTTGCTTATTTTGAAGACCAAGTTCAAACAAAGTTTGCTTGAAACTTTAGAATAATTTTTTTTTGCTTTTTTTTTTTATTTTGCAAAAGAATTTCTGAAATAGATAAACCTTTAAAGCCCAAAATGATCCTTTTTTTTATTAGGACTCAAACCTTTTCTAATTTTTGTTTTGTTTTTTTTTTGAAAAGGCTCTTTTTTTTTTTTTGAATGAGGCCCAAAATATTGAAATATGAACCTAAGGTCCAAAAGGCATCAAGGAAGCTATGTTGCCACACATGGCCTTTTGGTTTATACCTATGTGCCTGAGGGGATATGAAATCCCACATGGCCATACTAAGAAAATAAAACCTAATCAAACAAACAACTGACATTTGTGAAGTGGGTGTTTCGTGTCCAATGTTCAATATCATTATTAGGCAGGTTTACAGAATCCGTACAAAAAGAAATAATAAAAATAAAAAATAATAAAAAATAATAAAAATAAAAAGAAAAGAATCCATAAAAAAAGGTACATAGGTTACAATTTGATCTTGCGACATATTATCCTTTTCCCATCGAGGTTTATACAGTCGTCTCTGGGATAGCATAATCAGGTTCCCCGTTTCACTCCATCAACGTGTTCATGTTATCAGAGTGGTTACTACACTCCACAGAAATATAATAAAGCAAAATAGGGAAAAGGCAAAATCGCCAAAGCAGAAATCAGTCAAGGCAGAATTTTAGCAATTGTTGCATCGCTTTTCTAATCACTATATTAAAATCCTACCATAAGGACTAACAAATTTTTCGAGCACTAACATGAATCAACAACCATGTTTAAGCATTGACTAATTTCTTATAAACAGCCTGAACTCACACAAAATTGAACACCAATTAAAAGTTCCAGATTTTAATCTCAACTATCCCAAACAGGTAATCAAGTGGATTCAACTCACAAAGCATATTGACATTTTATTTTTGCATTAAGGCACAAGAGGATGCAGAGACAGGGAGATAAACCAGACAGGAGAAAACGGACGAATTCAAAACCCAATCAATCAAAATCCAGCAATCACAGACTCATAGCACATCTCATTATCTTGAACAAGTAATCAACTGGGTTCAACTCACAGAGCATATCTACCATTTTTTTTTTTGGCATCAAGGTATAAAAGGATGTAGAGACAGGGAGATAAACCAGACCAAACAAGGAAGAATAAATGAACTAGAAATCCAAATGATCCAAATCCAGTAACCACAGATCACAGCACATTCAAGACACAAGACATTCAGAACAAATCAGCACTTGCAATTCTAGATTTTTAAGGTAACAGGGAATGAGAGAATTTACCTTCGATGCTTTGAAAATCAAGTGATTTTTTTTCTCTTCAATTGATCACCTTCTATCCTTCCTTCATTCTTGGCCTTAGGTTCTTCCTTTTTAATCCGAGAATTTCTTCAACCCAGAATTCTCAATCATTATTATGTTCCTTCACACTCTGCTTCTCTTCTTCTCTCTCGTACCCTTTCTAATCTAAAACTACTCCTCCGAAACTCTCTCTTCTCCCTCTAGTTTCAGACCCCTCAACAGCCTTCAGAAGAGAAACGAAACGCTCCTCCAGAATCCATCGTTACACTCACCCGATCTCCTTTCCCCTTCGATTTCTCCTTCCTCGACTCCTCACAGCCTTCACTCAGTCTCTCCAATCCCGAATCTCTTAGCCCCAAACAAAAAAAATCCTGCAGCCTCTCTGTCTTTCTGATTTCTCTCTGGCCAAAATCCCCCAAAAACTCCTCATCCTTTCGCTTTTATAAGCGATCTCACGTGGTCCCCCCATCTCCGTACCCCCTCTGCTCCACTAATTCCAGCGTTTATGCTCGCGCTTCCCTCTTGTACGATCGCATCATCTTGCCTTTGCAGATGTTGCGCGAGAGGATGCCAGAGCAGAGGGGGGGACCAGTCTCTAGGGTTTCCTTCTCCTTCAGTTTCATAGGCTCCTGACTCATCATTCGGGTTAGTGGGTTCATATTCGGGTTAGAGAAGCTGGAGGCCCAAACTTCATGGGTTGACCAAAACGGGCCTATTCTCTTTGGGCTTTTCTTTTTTTTCTCTGGCCAATTCTGATTTAGCTTTAGGTTGGCCTCCCTCTTCTTTGTTTGTTTGTTTTGATTTGGGCTCTCTTAAATTATGTTTTAAAATCTTATATTTTTATTTATTATTATTATTATTTTTTTTTACTGTAACTATTTTTTATATTCTCTCTTTCTTGTAGTACCCCTTTTGATAATTTTTTTGACTTTTATTTTTTGATTATTATCTTCTTTTACTTATATTTTTTTAATGATTTTTTTTGTTTTTATTTTTTTATTATTATCTTCTTTTACTTATTTTTTTATGATGATTTTTTTTAATTAATTTGCTTTTAGAATTTTCTCCCTCTTTCTTGATGAGCTTTTACTTTTCTTTTTCTTTTTCTTCTCCTAGTCTCCTAAATTAATTTTTTCAGATTTCTGTTATTCCCTCTTTGGGTGTTCTTTTTGTTTTAACTTTGACTTAATAAGCTTTTACTTTTTTCCTTTTTTTTTATTTTTCTTTGATTTTGTTTCTTTTAAGTTTCTTAAGCTAAAAGGACTTATTGTTTGTTGTTTTTCCATTTTTTTATTAGTTTAATTTGATCATTATTTTTGAAGTATGCCCGGACAAAATACGGTGTTCACAGTTGCCCTTCTTTACTTGTTTCTTGAGCAAAGAAATTAAAAATATAATTTTTGATATGTTTTGCATAAGAAATAAGTAAAGATAAGAACGCGTATTTTGTCTAAGGTGATTTGATTACTTTTTGACAACCTGTAGGAAGAAGGAGCGGCCCAAACAAAATATGATATTTACACACTGTCCCTCTTTACTTATTCTTTAAGCAAGGAGATCGAAAATATAATTTTTGGTATCCTTAGCTTAAGAATAAGTAAAGATCAAAACATATATTTTGTTTGGGGGCTAAGGAGAGTTAATTTACCTGGAGGTGCTGGAACTTGATAAAAGATGCTTGCAAGTACAAGATCTTTGAAGGTGGACTCAATTTATACAAGATTTTAGAGTGCCTAGTCTGACAGGACTTTTATTGGTGCCTATTCTTCGTAAGACTTAAGATACCTGTTCTTTGCAAGACTTTGGGTGCCTATTCTTTGTAGGACTTAAGGTGCTTATTCTTCTTAGGGCTTTGAGGGTGCCTATTCTTCATAAGACTTTGGGTGCCTATTCTTTGTAGGACTTAAGGGTGCCTATTCTTCGTAGGACTTAAGGTGCCTGTTCTTCTCAGGACTTTGGGTGCCTATTTTTCGTAGGACTTAAGTGCCTGTTCTTTGCAGGGCTTTGAGGGTGCCTATTCTTCCTAGGACTTTGGGTGTCTATTCTTCGTAGGCCTTTGAGTGTCTATTCTTCGTAGGACTTAAAGGTGCCTATTCTTCATAGGACTTAAGGTGCCTGTTCTTCGCAGGACTTTGGGTGATGCATGTGTATATGGTAAATGCACGATGAATAACAGAGCCTCATAAGGAATGTAACCTATGGATTCGGTGGGTGAAGGTAATCCAGAAACATGAAACATGTGGATATGATTTCTATTTCCTGTGCAAAGGATGAAGGACATGTGGGGAGTTTTATTCGAGTTTGCCTACCCCAATATGAATGTGTGCATGACAGCTACAAACTATTATTTGTTGGTTTCATTGGTTGTACTATTCTCTCAGCTTGCTTTTTCATTTTGTTTTTGTTTATTTACTCATTTATTAAAAAAATCATTATTATTATTTTTGTTTGTTTGTTTTTTTTTATTTTTTTTATTTATTTACATTTTTTTTAGAAAATACTAGCTTGGGTCATTACCAAAATGTTGAACTTCCAACCCACTATAGAGACAAGGTATATTGTTCTCTCAGAACACTACCCATTTAACCGGACCCTGGGTATTTTGGCCTATATCCATTTGGGAATTCTTAGAGCTCCACTAACATAGTATTTTGTACTTTTATCTTGGATACCACAGTTGTCCTTTCATTTATCTTCTTGGGAAGAGAAATCATCACATAATTCATGGGTGTCTTGATGATTGAGTTTGAGATGAAAATGGCATGTCAATAAAAGTCATTTGATATTTAATTCCGGTCTATCCTTCTGATAGTGATTAAGATAATTGGTCCAAAGAGGGCTTTAACACTGATATACCAAGTAGTTGTTTTGACAAATGTCATTCCTTAATTATTAATTCATTTATAGAAAAACATGAATGTAGCAGTTGCAGTATGAATGAACCATGACTTGTGACTAAAATAGAAATTATTAGAAGAATGAGCTCCAATTAGAAGTTTATTAAGTACGTAAGAGTTAAGACAACAGGTAATTTGAAACATAGAAAAAGGAAAGAACGAGAATTGAGAAGTTCTTTCAAGGAATGTCCTCTACAATTAGCCCTGTCTGTCCCCCTGCAAGGTGATCCTTTGCGTTATACAAGACATGCATTCTGCCGAATCTAATGTGAAGCCGGTGACTTCCGTACTTCGGCCTAACTTGGACTTCAGAATCTACCTTACCTTTTACCTAAGCATTTTTCCATACTACTTGGCGGGTTTTTCTTTCCCTTCCTCCTTTTTCCTTTTTCTCCTCTTTTTTTTTAGCTCTAATTTTTGCCTAGGCCGTCCTTTCGGATTTTCAGCCTAATGAGTTATTATTGTGCTCTAACTTTTGCCTAGGCCGCTCATTTGGGTTTTCAGCCTAGCAAGCCCCTCTCTTCTTTTTATGTAAAATATTTTTTTACTGCATCTGAGTTGAAAGGCATAGGCAATTCACGACCGTCCATATCCATCAAAACTAATGTCCCTCCTGAGAAAGCCTGTTTCATAATGTAAGGCCCTTCATAGGTAGGAGCCCATTTGCCCCGAGCATCATCCTGGTTTGGCAAGATTCTTTTAAGAACTAATTCACCAGCCTTGAATTCTCTAGGATGAAGCTTTTTATCAAAAGCTAGTGCCATCCTCTTGTGATACAATTGCCCATGGGATATAGCAGTGAGTCTTTGCCCTTCGATCATATTCAACTGTTCATACCGAGCCTTCACCCAATCACTTTCATCTAAATTGGATTCAATTAATACCCGCAAGGTCGAGATTTCCACCTCTATAGGCGTGACAGCTTCCATTCCATAAACCAAAGAGTATAGAGTTGCCCCAGTTGATGTACGCACAGTCGTGCGATAACCGTGCAATGTATACGGAAGCATATCATGCCAATCTTTATAAGTGATTGTCATTTTAGCAATGATCTTCTTTATATTCTTATTTGTCGCCTCTACTACTCCATTCATCTGCGGTCGATACGGTGCTAAATTATGATGTTTGATCTTAAACCATTCACAAAGTTTGGAGATTTTCATTCCATTTAGGTTAGCAGCATTATCTGTAATGATCTTTTCAGGTATCCCATAATGGCAAATGATGTTCGTTTTGAGGAACTTGCAAAGAGCTTTTTGAGTAACACTAGCAAAAAGAATTAGCTTTTATCCACTTGGTGAAGTAATCAATAGCAACCAAAATGAAACGATGTCCATTTGAAGCCTTGGGATTAATCGGGCTGATTACATCAATGCCCCACATACAGAATGGCCAAGGTGCCACCAGATTGTGTAACAGAACTGGTGGTGCATTGATTTTATCCAAGTATATTTGGCATTTGTGACACTTTCGAACATAATCAATGCAATCCTTCTTCATTGTTAACCAAAAGTATCCACATCTTTGAATTTGTTTGGCCAACATGAGCCCGTTTGTATGTGTACCGCATATTCCTTCATGCACTTCCATGACTATTTTCTGGGCTTCCCTCGCATCCACACACCGTAACAGTGTGCCATCGTGACTTCTCTTGTACAGGATCCCATTGCTAATGAAGAAGTTCATAGCTAGACGTCGGATAGCTTTTTTATCACTTTTCGCGGCCTCAACTGGATATTCCCTACTCATTATATAAGTTTTAATGTCATGATACCAAGGTCGCCCATCATGCTCTTCTTCTATATTTAAGCAATACGCTGAAAAATCTCTGGCTTCCACTTGGAGTGATTGGACTTGGACTCCGTAGTCGAGTCGGATCATCACTGTTAAGGTGGCTAAAGCATCTGCAAATTAATTCTTATCTCTGGTGACATGATGAAAATTGATGTCTTCAAATTGCTTGATTAACTGGGCCAGGAATCTCTGATATGGAATCAGTTTTGAATCCTTAGTTTGCCATTCTCCGGTCACTTGATGAATTATAAGAGCTGAGTCACCATAAACCTCAAGACTTTTTATACCCAAAGTTATAGCAGCATTTAGTCCATTGATGCAAGCTTCATATTCAGCTACGTTATTAGTGCATTCAAACTCCAATTTAATGGCCATTGGAAATTATTTTCCTTCAGGGGATATGATTACTGTCCCAATACCATAGCCATACATGTTTGCAGCCCCATCAAAATACATCTTCCACTGCCTATCATTATCACCTCCTTCATCTTTATCATCCTCAATAGCCAATATGTCCTCATCAGGGAAATGGAAATCCAATGGTTGGTACTCATCCAAAGGATTTTCAACCAAGTGATCCGTTATGACACTACCTTTCACAGACTTTTGCGTCATATACTTGACATCATACTCTGATAGAATCGCTTGCCACTTCGAGACTCTCCCAGAAACATGAGGGCTTTTAAAAATATATTTGATGGGATCCATCCGAGAGATTAGCCAAGTGGTAAAATAGAGCATATACTGCCGCAAACACCTAGTGGTCCACGCTAACCCACAGCAAGTCTTCTCAATCAATGGGTAGCGGGCCTCACATTCATTAAATTTTTTACTTAAGTAATAAATCGCTTGCTCTTTCCTTCGGGAGGCATCATGTTGTCCTAATACCGCCCTATCAATCTTAGCAAGATGGTTAAATATAGGATCAACGGTCGTCCTTGTATGGGTGGAACTAGAATTGGGGGATTTAATAGATATTCTTTAATTTTGTCAAAAGCTTGTTGACAGTTATTATCCCATCCTCCAGTGTGATTCTTTTTTAGCAATTTAAAAATTGGCTCACAAGTTGCAGTTAAGTTGGCAATGAATCTTGCTATGTAATTTAGCTGTCCCAGAAAACTTCAGACTTCTTTTTCTGTTTGGGGAGATGGCATTTCTTGAATTGCTTTTACTTTATCGAGATCCACCTCTATTCCCCTCTGGCTTATCATAAAACCTAACAATTTTCTAGTCAAAGCCTCAAAGATACATTTGTTGGGGTTTAAGCGGAGTTTGTATTCATGCAACCTTTCAAATAGCCTTCTCAAAGCTGCCACGTGGCTTTCCCCTTTTCCAGATTTAGCCACCATATCATCAATATACACTTCAACCTCCTTATACATCATATCATGAAAGAGTGCCATCATGGCCCGTTAATAAGTTACTCCTGCATTCTTTAATCCAAATGGCATCACTCTATAACAATATATTCCCTATGGTGTAATAAATGTAGTCTTCTCTTTATGATCTTTATGCATAAGGATCTAATTGTACCCTGAGTAACCATCCATGAAGGAATACCGATGGACGCGTGCCGTATTATTAACTAACATATCAATGTGGGGCAACAAAAAATCATCTTTCGGGCTCCCTTTGTTCAAATCCCTATAATCAACACACATGTGAACTCTTCCATCTTTTTTCGGGACTGGTACGATGTTTGCCACCCACTAAGGGTATGTGGACACTTGGAGGAATCCTGCCTCTAATTGTTTCATGACCTCTTCTTTGATTTTTAAAGACATGTCGGGGCTCATTCTCCTCAATTTTTACTTCTTTGCCTCAACATTCGGAAGTAAAGGAATCTCATGAGAGGCAATCTCTGGGTCGAGTCCAGGCATGTCTTGATAAAACCATGCAAAGATGTCCATGTATTCCCTAAAAAGCTGAACTATTTCCTTCTTTTCTGGATTATCCACCATTTTAATCTCCCTTTTATCTTCCTCTGTCCCTAAGTTAATATTTTCAACTATTTCTTTATGTGGGCATATTCCTTTGTCTTCAGAATCAAGCATTTTCTCGAAGATTTGGGTTAATTCTTCATTATCAGATTCAGAATCATGCATATATGTAGTAACGCATAAATCACGCAGTGGGGGCTCGAGGACTTCTGCATTGGATAGGAGTCCCGAGGAAAACAATTTCCTAAGGGAAGAAATAAAAAGGAAAATGAACAAGCAGGAAAGTGCGGAGAAAGAAAAGGTAGGATATACAAGGACTTTAATTTCATTCACAAAATACCACTATCATTCATAAAGTACTGATTGAAATTGCAAAGAGAAATGTCTTAGACAAATTAAAACAAAGGAACAACGCAATCATAACAATTACTCTAAAGTTACAACATCAGTAATATCCTCAATTTCCCAGTTATCCAATCTTTCCCCGGAGTCATTGACCACGATCCAAGCCTTAACTCCTGGCACGGCACCATCATCAACCATTGAAATGCTCAAGCGATTCATGACCTCTATAGGACTTGGAAAAGTTTCCCTGATATGAGGAATTTTCTGCTTCTCTTGCCCTTTGTTTCCCTTTATGCTTGGTTGTACTCCCAGCTGGTTTAGCAATAGAGTTTCATATCCTAATCCTTTACGCTTAGGATTTTTTGGGAGAGTAATAGGCCATTCAATTCCTTACAGCTGTATCCCCAGTCCCTTTCCAGATTGGAACCCATTCCTTTTTAACATTTTCATCACGATCTGATTGACATTTCTGGTAGTAGGCTTGGGTCCATCCATTTCCAGGCTTTGCAACGACATTTTCGTCTCTTGTTCAGCAGCTTCGATATATGGCAGTGAACTGGGTTTACTTAACATTATCTCCTCTTCTCCCTTGATGGTGATTATCCTCCCTTTGTCAATGAATTTAACCCTTTGATGAACAGTTGAAGGGACAGCATTGGCAGAGTGGATCCACGGTCTCCCAAGCAGCATTGTGTAAGATGGATCAATGTCCATTACCTGAAAATCCACTGTAAATAGCTTTGGTCCAATTTCTAGAGGCAGGCAGATAGTGCCAATCACCACTCTTTTAGAACTATCGAACGCTCTAACCACCATGTCACTTTTTCCAACATGCGATGTCCTTATTGCTAGCTGCTCAAAAGTAGTCAATGGCAGAACATTGAGTGCCGACCCTCCATCAATTAGGACCTTTGCGATTACAAAACCATTGCACTTCAAAGTTATATTCAAGGCCTTAGGTTGATTAGCAGATGTCCCCACAATTTGTTCTTCAGAAAATGAGATGGCAGAGGTGGTTTTAACAATATTCATCACGCTAGCGACCTTTTCTGGGGTAACATCAGGTCGCACATACGCTTCCTCCAATACTTTCTGCAGAGCCTGATGATGCACCTCCGAGCTCATGACTAAGGACCACATCGAAATTCGAGTTAGGGTTTTCTTTAATTATTCTACTACGTTGTATTCGCTCTGCTTCATGATTTTTAAAAATTCCTCATCAGCGCTATCTTCTCTTTCCTCTCTCTAATTGTTAGCATTAATGCCCTTTCCCTTTAGGTGTTAGTCAGCATTTGTAAGGGCATAGACCTTACCACTTCAGGTGACCCTCTTAGCCTCAGCTATATTGGTGACGAGCTCTCCCTCCGCTTTAGTGATCGCAGTTTGATGCGAAGGAAGCTCAATGATCTCCTTATATCTTCAAGGTACAGCCTGATCACTTTCATATGGAAAAGGGGCTGGCATGTTAACAATCACTGGCGATTGTTTTGGAATGAAAGGGACTGCCATCAAAGAAGGCTCGTTGACTGTTAAAGTAACTGTTCTCAACTGCTTGGTAGGGATGACAATATCAACATATTTCTTATCTGTTACACAAATTTCTTCTTCAGACTTTCCTACAACCACAACACCTAAGGTCATTAATTCTTTCAATGCCTTTTGGAACTCTACATAGTTCTTGATGTCATGATATATATTTTGTTAGTGGTAATCATAAAATATGGCCTGCGGCCCAGTGACAGACTCTTCTAATGGCAATTTCAACATGTACCCAACTAATCAAAGGTTAGCTATCAGAGTCTTCAAGGATAACCCAATAGTATCAGGGCTCTTGGAAAATCCCGACTCATTTTCGATGGTGTTCACTTATCGCCTATGACTAGGCAAAGGATTGGTAGCAATTGTTGAATTTTCTCCGGACTTAAGTTGAATATGGTTGGACTCAATCAAATCCAACATGTTCCTCTTGAAAGTCGTGCAATTCTCAATTGAGTGTCCTAGAACTCCCATATGATACTCACAAGAGACATTGGGGTTATACCAAGTTGGGTACGGTGGTTGCAATACCTTCACATACCGTGGCCCTATAAGTTTTGCTTCTAACAATTTCTGGTACAACTTCGCATTGGTTGAGCTAAAATTAGGCCATGGACGATTGTCCTTTGGTCACACATTAACTCCCCTCTCTTGTTGCCTATGTCCATTCATTGCTGGTCTATACTGATTTTGGCCTTCGCCTCCCCTACCAATCTGATAGGACACAGGTTGGTGCAGGAATGGTCTTAAAGGTTGAACGTAGCTTATCTCCCCCTCTTTTTTCTTCATACCTTGACCCTTTCTAAATCTGCCCTCTGTTAAAGGGGATGTGAGCTTTCTGTCTCAAATATTTGCATCAATTCTCTCCCCAACCTCAATTAAATCAGCAAAGTCGGTAACGGGAGTTCCCAATATGATTTTGTAAAACGGATCGGATAGTGTCCGAATAAAATATGAGCAGAATTCAGACCCAATCATCGAAGGCTGAACTTGGGAAGCCATTAATCTCCACCTTTGGGCATACTCTTTGAACGACTCGGTTGGCTTCTTACTCATTCTTTTCAGCTGCTCCCTAGTTAGGGCGGTGTCAAGGTTGAATTTGTTTTACTTCATAAAAGCATTTGTGAGATCTCTCCACTTGCGAATCTTGGAATTGTCTAATTGCATAAACCATAGTAAGGTAGACCCGGTCAAACTCTCTGGGAAGAAATTTATCAGGAACTTTTTGTCCCTTGACCAAATAGTCATCTTTGTGCAGTATGACTTAAGGTGGTAACTTGGGTTGCCAGAGCTGTCATACTTGTCGAAGTCGAGAACTGTAAACTTCTTTGGAATGGACACTTCGGGAGTTAAGCATAACTCTTCTATGTCTAATGACCCCCATGTGGTTGGACTTTGTAAATCATGCAGTTAGTCCCTGACCTCCCCTAATTCTCTTTCCCAGTCCTCCTTGGCGTCATTATTCTTTCCTTTGTCATCCATAGTTAGGATCTGGAAAGTATACGTGTCATCATATCCGGAGAAAT
Organism: Erythrophleum ivorense; assembly: GCA_026724425.1. Classification (NCBI taxonomy): domain Eukaryota; kingdom Viridiplantae; phylum Streptophyta; class Magnoliopsida; order Fabales; family Fabaceae; genus Erythrophleum; species Erythrophleum ivorense. Next base: position 335,938 of record JAIUCV010000664.1, on the reverse strand, counting down.
ATTGTATATTCTTTGCCTCATCGTGGGGAAACTGTTTACCAACCGCCATCATAGGAGTATCTTGTGTACTCTTCTGCTGTAACACAGGGCCAAGCACTCAATTAGAATGTGCCTCAGTTATAACCACTCCAGGTGAACTCACCCCCACTTGTGCAGTGACGGGTGAATGACTAGAGGTACTAAAGGAGTTATCAGTGCCTTTTCCTTTAAAGGTCTCTAACAACATCTTCATCATCTCGCTCGTTTGAGCCATATGGTTCTCTATGGTTGTGATACGATTATTCAATGCGACTGTGTCCTCCTCAACTCTCTGACTGCCTTCCCTTTGATGTTCCTCCATAAGCCTAACTCTTGAATACGTGTCGTATATCCTAGTGGGACGAGTCTGGTTAGATGGGATGCGTTTTAGAGGTGCAATATTGTCTTCCTTTATCTGACCCTTACTATTCTTTTTTTTCTGGAAAGAGAAGACAAATTTAGTGATATTGAAAAGTACTTCTCTTATTTTATTATTATCATCATTAATATATATATATATATTTATTTAATTTAGATTAACCATTTTGACATAATTGGCAAAGGAACCTTGGGCCCTCTAATTCTTAAAGGATTTTATTAACCCATGTAAGAATATCAAAGTTGACACTTGACGCAAGAGGGAATTAAAACCCCTACACAATCAGGTCTTCATATTCATCTGAGCTATTTCCAAATCATAAGGAGAATACAATCCTTGTGTTTCATATCAAAGTGCTAAGTGATACATTACATCAGTATTCTTTGAAACCTAACAACTATTGAGGTACTTCAACTCATTTACAATGTCATTACATAATATGAAGAACTCTGTCATTTCCTTGGGTGTACTCAACGGATTAGTTAAACCTTTAGCTACTTTCAATGTGCTTGTGAAACTAGGGAGGATTTCATCAGCCAGGAGAATTAATTTTCTGAACCAGGACCAGAACCTTTCTTTTTCTGTGGCTTGCTCTGCATGGAGTGTCTTCCACGTCTCAATCGTCTCGGCTTGCTGATTAAGTTGTTCCACCAAGTTTTGCACTACTGCAGTGTTATCACTTCTAATGAGGGATATTTCATTCATTTTTTGTTCTAATTTCTTGGCCAGCATATCCAGTTAATGTCTAGTCCTAATAGATTCAAGTTTCTGCATTTGCTTCTCTAGTACGTCCTTTTCTTTAAGGACCTTCATCAACTGAGCCCTACCGATACATATCTTCTTTTCATTTTTGGTCACCCGTTGTTGAGCTTCCTTGATCGTATTTTTCAATCTTATATTTTCTTCTTTCAGCCTTTTCATCTCGACAGTCCCCATACTTCCTTTATATCTCTTTGCCCTATCCGCCTCTGCCCGCAACACTACACATTCACTTCTCATCTGGTTTAAACTCCTCAGGCGTTCTTGTCTTTTTTCTTCTAAACCCTTCAATTTTTTCTTTTTTTCTTTGACTTGCCTTGCTAATTGTTCATCAATCGCATGCAGGTCGTTGCCGAGCATGGGATCCGTTGTTCCAAAAGAAGGATTAGCCCCTTTTGTTCTCTTCTTCAACCACTCTTGATATTCTTTAGTTGTAGCTACCATTCGCTTGCCCAGTTCACATTTCCCTTTGCATATCACCCAGCTGCACGCATTTCTCATTTTTTGACAAAGCGTCTTAGCTTCCAGATCATTATGATAGAAGTGAACCAACCGCGTTGCCACTTCAGATGGAATGTCTTGTTTATATGCAAACTGTTGATGAACAATCGATGGGTTGTAATTGATACATCCTCAAGGGCTTATGAGAGGTACATTCAGGAATTCTCTGCAATAGTATATGATTTCTTCGCTTTCCCACCAAGCCAACTTCCACCAGACCGTGTTTTCGTCTAACTGACCAAAGGATTGAGCCCAATCATCACGACTCATTTTTCAAGACGACAGGATAGAACCTTTACGATTAAGGAAATCCCTAACCAGGTGGTGTATAGTGTCATGTCATCGACCTAATTGATACTTCCTCCCATAAATATGATTAAACATCTAAACTGTGAGGAGTTGTAAGCAACACTTCAATTTCCCTCCATTTTCTAGTTGACAAAAATTCAACGTCAGGAGCGTTTCTACTAAAACTACGGGCACAGGATTTACGCGATGATTTTCCACCATCTATAGAATACTCACAGCTGCCAAATCGATTATCCCCACGGCCGATGGAAATAACACTACTCTATATATGGCTAAAGCGAGGACCTTCTTAAAAGTCATCCAATCCTCCTTTTCAGCTAAGATCTCCAGCCGCCTTTCTACATACTTTCTTGAAAGACCTTCAGTCTATCCTCTCTAATGAAGTTGAACCTTATTAGGATCTTCCCCTAAGATTTGAGCCACTATACGCTTTGATGGTAAATGCCCAGGATAGTAATAAACTGAAACATCCCTTCCCACAGGTGCCTATGAAGCTCCCATATTCTTCTGGAGTGGGTGTAATCTGGAACGTAGAGAACGTGAAACATCTTAGTGAGCTATCCCAATACTGGGCCAAGGTGGAAAGCACTTCTGGCTGGATCAGTACTCGTAGCAAGTCTAGAATATCCCCATAATCCCTTCAAAAATCTCGGATATGCCTTCCATTCAATTTCTCACTTAAGATAATTAAACTTTAGACTAATTCAGCTTCTCCCTAGATTTTAAGCTTTATTCCTATTGCAACTAAGTCAGTTTGCCTCAGATCTAGACATCGGCCATTGCCCAAAGATTCCATTACCACTATTATGCCAGTCAATCTGGATAATCATTCACTGTTTCAAAGATGTTCAAAACTCATTAGTTGGTATACCATTACTGTTAACTTGACAACTTGCCCAATTCTCAAGGAATTTATTATCCCATAGAGAATAAAGGTGTGAGGATCAATTTAAGAAGGAACAACTCCCTATGTAATTGACACCGAGATGTGCAGCAAGTTAATATAATGATCCACTAACATTCATACTATGACTTTGGATGTAATATCTCGACATGCAAAGTAATAGAAAACGTTGCACTCTTTCTTGAGGAACCTACTGCTCCATAAAAGATAAGAGGTAGTAATTAAATCAAGAGAAACATGCCTTTCTACACGATTTGATGCCTTAAAAAGATTCAAATCTCTAGTTGAGACATCACATCCGCACGTTGGTGATGTAAAATCTATGAGTTTTCTAATCACTCAAAATTTTGAAAATACCCCTTTTCTATTGGAAATTCGTTGTTTCGTGGAGATTTGTTTTAAAAATAGATTAAGTGTTGTTTATTAGCTTATCTTACCTCCTTTTTATTGTGTGTTATGGGCATGTGAAGAAAATGAATGTATGTTGAATGAGTTCCCTTTTTGTGGGATTAAGGAATGTGGTTATGGCCTTTCAGGGGTCAAAAACCCGCTAGGCAAGGGTTAGTTTAGCTAATGTGTACTTTCATCATAGTTAATGTATGTCTAATGATACCATAACTGTCCATTAACTATTTCAATAAATAGTGACGACGTGTCACTTTTCCTATGGATATTATTGAATGCATGGATGTAATGTATAAACGATTGGAAGTACCCTCCTTTGTCCTAATATGGATAGATCTTAGGTTGGGATCGTAGATTTATAGAAATCTGGCTCTTCCCATTTGGGTAGTATCTATGGCTTGACTATTAGTGTAAATTTTCATGGCGGATCTACGACCCTTAATCATTGGTCCCTAAATTGCCCTCACCGTAAGATGAGGATCTCATTATATGGACTTGACCTTGAGAGAAAAAAAAGATCCTACACAGGTCCAATCCATATAACAAGGTACAATTTAGGCGAGGTTTTCATGATAACCATAGGAAGTACAAGGCTTCACAGGGAGATCAATATAAACCTCTACTAACCTAAAGAACACTCAGACCCGGGTATAGGGCCCATAACGTGTGTGAGAATTTTATGTTCGTGACGTGTGTGAGGAGGGTATTTACCTATTTATCCTATGGACTACCCAACCCTCATCTGTTAAGCAGATTGATAAAACAAGAGACAGAGAAACATATACAAAGATATAAGCAAAACGGAAATAAAATATATACAAATATGGTCGTCTACCCTAAGATTTTATTCCACATATTATCTAACCTAACACATATCATATACACAATCAAGAAAATAAAACATATGAAGCAAGCATGTGAAAGACATGTTATTTACACTAACCATGTGAGGCAAACAACAAATTAAAGGAGAATAGAAATAAAAGAAGACCATAATAAGTTTGCACAGCTAACTTGATTTGGGCTTGACTCTCTCTAACAAATCCCCAGTGGAGTCGCCAAACTGTCACACCCAAAAATGCAAAGGCGTGGCTCCCTTATCAAATAAAACCGCAAACTGTCACACCCGAAAATGCGACCGTATGGCACCATTATCAAATAAAGAGAAGAAATTCGATTTTCTCAATAAAATCGAAAACTAAAATTCAAAATTGAAATAAGATTATAGGTAGGGTTCAAGAGTCGCCACCAAAATTTTAAATTTTAAAAGGTAAAACTTTGGAAAAGTATTTTCATTTGGAAAGATAGTCTACAAACCAGAAAATGGATCCGGGAGTCGATTGTGAGTAGAGAAGGTGTTAGACACCCCACTACACCCATTACTAAGAACGGTTACCCTAAGTCAGTTGTATAAAAATAAAATGGCCTAAATTCTATTTTAATTCTCCCTAACAAATCACAAGCAAAATAAGAAATAACCAAATTAAAGAAAATAAAATTAAGAAAGAAAGGAAATTAAAAAATGAGAGTAAAAGAAAAATGAAAGAAACGAAATTAAAGAAATAAAAAAAATATTTATTTATTTACAAAGGCGGACTTGACCTAGGATGAAAGCCTAGGGCCTATGTACCCTTCAGGAGAGATCAAAGTCCACGTAGTTCGATTGGAAATTTGGTCAATTTTTTTTTTGTTTTATTTTGTTTTGTTGTTTTTTTTCTTGTTTCGTTTAGTTTAGTTTAGTTTTGTTGTTTTTTTTTTGTTTTTTAGTTTTTGTTTGGTTTTGTTTTTTTTCCTTTTAGTCTTTACTTTTGATTTTTATCCTTTGTTTGTTTTCTTTTTCTTTTTTTATGTTGAAAAGAAAATAAATACTACTTCTTCTTTTAACAAATAAAACAGTTTTGGCATTTGGTTGATATGTTTTAATTTGTTAAAAGTAAACGTAATTTTACTTTCTTTTTATATTTTTGATCTTTTTCTCTTTTCTTTTTATCATCTTTTGTTCTTGCTAGGTCTTTTTGTTTTGTTTCATTTTCCCCTTATTTTGTTTATATATATATATATATATATTATCTTAGTTTTATTATTTTTATTTTTATTTTTTTATCTTTAAATTTTCATGTTTTTTTTAATTCTTGTTTATTTTTGTTGTTTTCATTTTATCATTTCTTCTTATATATATATATATTTTTGTATAATTCAATTTTCACATTTTTTTTTATAAGAAGGCAACGAAAATAAAAATTACTTTCTCCTTTAGTAAATAAATTTAGAAATAGATTGATGTGTTTGATCCACTAAAGATTAATGTAATTTTTCTTTTCTACCATTTTATTTTTAATTTTATTTTTCGTTTTTTTTGTTTTTGTTTTTGTTTTTCTTTTTTATCATTTTTTTGTGGTATCATTTATTCCTTTCAATTTTTGTTTTTGTGTTTCTGTTTTGGTTCTCTTTTGTTTTTTTTTCTTTTTTTTTGTTTTTTTTTTGGACTTTTGTTAATTTTTAGTTTGTGTTGTGTTGTATTTTGTTTTTTTTTTAGTTTTTACTTTTGTTTCTTCTTTTTTCTTAGTTAATTTTTATTTCGTGTTTTGTTTCATTATTTATTTATTTTATTTTTTTTGTGTTACTTTTATCCTTTTTTCCTTATTACTTTTATTTTTCTTATTTGTGTTTTTTTTCTTTGTTTTCTTTTTTCGTTATTTTTTGTTATTATTCTTTTTTCTATTCTCTTTCTCTTTTGTTTGTTTTCCTTTTTTTTTGTTCTTCTTTGTTTGTTTATTGTTTATTTGCTTGTTTGTTTGTTTTTTGTTTTGTTGTTTTATTTTGTTGTTCCCTATATATTTTTTATCATTGTTGAAGGTTTTGTTTTCCTATTTGCTTTTTGATTGATTTTATTTTGGGATTAAGACCTATTTGTATTCTACTTTATTTCTTCCTTTTGCTGTTCTTCCTCTTCTTTTTTTATTGTGTATTTGTTTCTTTTATTTTTTATTCTTTCTTTTTTTTATTGTTTGTTTTCCTCTTTCCATATATGTTTTTATTTCATTTCGTTTACTTTGTTTTAAATTTTACAATGATTTTTTTTTGTTTTTAATTCCTCTTTCCCCTTTTTATTGTTTCAATTTCTTTTGCCCCCCTTTTTTTTTGCCCTTAGTTTCCCCTTTCAATTTTCAGTTTCTATTTCAGTTCTTATATTCTTTATTATACCCCTTTTTCCTTTACTTATTTATCATATTTTTCTTATTTGCTTATTTTGGAGACTAAGTTCAAACAAAGTTTGCTTGAAACTTTAGAATAATATTTTTTTGCTTTTTTTTTATTTTGCAAAATAATTTCTAAAACAGATAAACCTTTAAAGCCCAAAATGATCCTTTTTTTTATTAGAACTCAAACCTTTTCTAATTTTTGTTTTGTTTTTTTTTGGAAAGGCTCTTTTTTTTTTTTTGAATGAGGCCCAAAATATTGAAATATGAACCTAAGGTCCAAAAGGCATCAAGGAAGCTATGCTGCCACACATGGCCTTTTGGTTTATACCTATGTGCCTGAGGGGATATGAAATCCCACACGGCCATACTAAGAAAATAAAACCTAATCGAACAAACAACTGACATTTGTGAAGTGGGTGTTTGGTGTCCAATGTTCAATATCATTATTAGGTAAGTTTATAGAATCCATACAAAAAGAAATAATAAAAATAATAAAAAATAAGGAAAATAAGATAAAAATGAATAAATAAGATAAAAAATTTAAAAAAATAAAAAGAAAAAGAAAAGAATATATAAAAAAAGGTATATAGGTTACAATTTGATCTTGCGACATATTATCCTTTTCCCATCGAGGTCCACACAGTCATCTCTGGGATAGCATAATCAGGTTCCCCGTTTCATTCCATCAACATGTTCGTGTTATCATAGTGGTTAGTACATTCCACAGAAATATAATAAAGCAAAAAAAGGAAAAGGAAAAATCACCCAAGCAGAAATCAGTCAAGGCAGAATCGAAGTAATTGTTGCATCGCTTTTCTGATCACCATATTAAAATCCTACCATAAGGACTAACAAATTTTTCCAGCACTAACATGAATCAACAGCTATGTTTAAGCATTGACTAATTTCTAATAAACAGCTCAAACTCACACAAAATTGAACACCAATTAAAAGTTCCAGATTTCAATCTCAACTATCCCAAACAGGTAATCAAGTGGATTCAACTCACAGAGCATATCGACGTTTTCTTTTTGCATTGAGGCACAAGAGGATGCAGAGATAGGGAGATAAACCAGACAGGAGAAAACAGACGAATTCAAAACCCAATCAATCAAAATCTAGCAGCCGCAGATTCACAGCACATCTCACTATCTCGAACAGGTAATCAACTGGGTTCAACTCAGAGCATATCAACCATTTTTTTTTGGCATCAAGGTATAAAAGGATGTAGAGACAGGGAGATAAACCAAACCAGACAAGGGAGAATAAACGAACTAGAAATCCAAATGATCCAAATCCAGTAACCACAGACTCATAGCACATTCAAGACACAAGACATTCAGAACAAATCAGCACTCGCAATTCCAAATTTTTAGGGTAACAGGGAATGAGAGAATTTACCTTTGATGCTTCAAAAATCGAGTGATTTTTTTTCTCTTCGATCGATCGCCTTCTATCCTTCCTTCGTTCTTGGCCTTGGGTTCTTCCTTTTCAATTCGAGAATTTCTTCAACCCAAAATTCTCGATCGTTATTATGTTTCTTCACACTCTGCTTCTCTTCTTCTCTCTCGTACCCCTTCTAATCTAAAACTACTCCTCTGAAACTCTCTCTTCTCCTTCTAGTTTCAGACCCCTCAACAGCCTCCAGAAGAGAAACGAAACGCTCTTCCAGAATCCATTGTTACACTCACCCGGTCTCCTTTCCCCTTCGATTTCTCCTTCCTCCACTCCTCACAGCCTTCACTCAGTCTCTCCAATCTCGAATCTCTCAGCCCCAAACAAAAAAATCCTACAGCCCCTCCATCTCTCCGATTTCTCCCTGGCCAAAATCCCCTAGAAACTCCTCCTCCCTTCGCTTTTATAAGCGATCTCACGTGGTCCCCCCATCTCCGTACCCCCTTTGCTCTACTAATTCCAGCGTTTATGCTCGCGATTCCCTCTCGTACGATCGCGTTGTCTTGCCTCTGCCGACGTCGCGCGAGAGGATGCCAGAGCAGAGGGGGGACTAGTCTCTAGGGTTTCCTCCTCCTTTGGTTTCATGGGCTCCCGACTCATCATTTGGGTTAGTGGGTTCATATTCGGGTTAGAGAAGCTGGAGGCCCAGACTTCATGGGTTGACCAAAACGGGCCTATTCTCTTTGGGCTTTTCCTTTTTTTTCTCTAGCCCAATTTCGATTTAGCTTTAGGTTGGCCTCCCTTTTTTTTATTCGGGTTAGAGAAGCTGGAGGCCCAAACTTCATGGGTTGACCAAAACAGGCCTATTCTCTTTGGGCTTTTTTTTTTTCTGTAGCCCAATTCTGATTTAGCTTTGGGTTGGCCTCCCTTTTCTTTTTCTTTTTTGTTTTGATTTGGGCTCTCCTAAATTATGTTTTAAAATCTTATATTTTTATTTATTATTATTATTTACTGTAACTATTTTTTATATTCTCTCTTTCTTGTAATACCCCTTTTGATAATTTTTTTGACTTTTATTTTTTGATTATTATCTTCTTTTACTTATATTTTTTTAATGATTTTTTTTGTTTTTATTTTTTTATTATTATCTTTTTTTACTTATTTTTTTATGATGATTTTTCTTAATTAACTTGCTTTTAGACTTTTCTCCCTCTTTCTTGATGAGCTTTTACTTTTTTTTTCCTTTTCTTCTCCTAGTCTCATAAATTAATTTTTTCAGATTTCTGTTATTCCCTCTTTGGTTGTTCTTTTGTTTTAACTTTGACTTAATAAGCTTTTATTTTTTTCCTTTTTTTTTATTTTTCTTTGATTTTGTTTCTTTTAAGCTTCTTAAGCTAAAAGGACTTATTGTTTGTTGTTTTTCTATTTTTTTATTAGTTTAATTTGATCATTATTTTTGAAGTATGCCCGGACAAAATATGGTGTTCACACACAAAAACAAAGTATATCTTTAACCTTTGTTTCAAGCTCTATGATTAGCAATAATTTTGAGTGGACTAGACAAACTTCTTCTACAAGACAACAAGTTTTGAACGTGAAAGACAAATTGAGGATGCTCCAATGATAGTGAATGTTGAAAATCTAAAGTGTCTCCAACAACCAATTATTGGAAGAAGTCTATATATAATGAGAGCTTTGACAAATGAAAATAGAGGAGAAACAATGTTATCTTGAGAAAAATACAAGTTTCATTATTGAAAAGTATTGTCCAGTACTTAGTGTATTAGCTTATAAGAAGCAATTCTATTCAGTGTTTGACAGCCTTAGAGTTTGTTCAAAAACTCAAAATATTGAGTAAGATAGTTGAAGAGTTAGCTGTAGAAAACCCTAGTGAGAATTTGTTGTGCTGTAATTGGTGTTGGTGGTACACAGCATGTTTACTATAAGTATTTTGTTTATTAATGGAGAAATCCCTTAAGAGTTTAAGGGGACTAGGCGTATGTCAAGCAAGATCAAACCAGGATAAATCTCTATGTGTCTTATTCTATTTCCTTTCCTGTTATGCTTACTTCCTCCACTTTTAGAGAACCTTGTTTTAACTTTATTCTTGCTCAAGTTAATTTTTTCTTGTACTATTGTTAACAATTTTCACTAGCTGCATCTTTTCGTCACTGAATCAATTAAGAACTTTAATAGCGAAAATGCTTCTAGCTATAACGAGTGCGAGCATTCCATACAAAAACCAGGGAGTTGCTCACCGTAGTGTACGTTATAGCGAAGGCAAAGGTCTGGGACTGACATGAGCTCGCCGTAGCGAGGGTTATGGCTCGCTATAGCGAGGGTAAGTCTGAAAAAGCGTGAAAAGAGAGATTTTGACTTTTTAAAAGCTTCCAAACTTTCCTTTCTCTTAGAACTGACCTAAGCTTCGACCAGGGAGAGAGAAAAGAGCTGTGGAGAGAGAGAGAGACCTAGAGAAGCAAGGAGACCAAGCAAAGAGGTGAGTAATCTTTAGATTTCCATAGCTTTTCTCCTTAGCATGTTGTTCTCCTCCTTTTGCCCTCTCTTTCTATGGTTTTAGAAGTTGATTTGGGTTTGGTTCAGAAGAGAAAAAGTGGAAAAACTACTCTAGAAGAAGGGTAGAACTCATATATCTTCATTTCTTCTTCCTTGTTTTCTTCTTTTAGAGCTTGAGAGAGGAAGGAGAGTGAGTAGAGTTCTAGAGAGAGAATCCCTAAATCTTATAAGGGTAGTGGGGGTTTTGTCTCAATGTAGAGCCCCTTTAGCTTGGTGAGTACTTATTTGAGTTATAAGAGAATAATCCCATGCTCTTTGTTGTGCCTAGGCTCAAAGGAAGCAACTCCATCTAGTTGTGAGTGTGAAATCAAGAAGGGAGAAGATAAATTGAAAGGGAAGACTTGTGTTATTCGATAAGGTAGCTCTCTACTCTTTCTTGTTGCATTCTTGGATGTGTAATAGTCATTGTATGCTTGTGTATGTGCTTGTATGATGAGATATGCCATTGATGTTGCCTTGATGCATTAGTACCAATTTGTTTATGATATGAATTGTGGAAATTGCTCGGGTGAGGTGGTGTCGAAAGTCCCTTGAGACGGGTGAGGTGGAGCCAAAAGTCCCTAAACCAAGGGTGAGGCCACTCCAAAAGTCCCAAAGCTCGGGTGAGGCTAGACTGAAAGTCCCTGGAGCCTGTTCTTATCATTGATATATTATTCATGACATGAAACACATATGTTGTGTCATTGTGACTTGTTTGCATGCTTTGATTGGTTTATATATCTTGATTGCTTCTTGAATGAGTATGAGCTATTGAGATTCCCTATATCTCACCCCTTCCCTCTCCCATCTTAACATCTTAGGTGGAGCTCAAGGAGAATCAAGTGCACACCAAGGAGTTTAGTTGAGAATGTTTAGAGAATTGTATAGTTCTTTTGGTTCTTTTATTGTAAATAGGTGCCATAATGAAGATGCACCTATTATTTTTGAGTTGTATATATATGAGCAAATGTAAACATATGTATAGATGATGTATGAACTATGTAAAGAGCCAAAGCAATGAAAATGTAGAATTTGGTCTTTTTGTGGCTTACATGAAATGATGCATTTTGTCTCGTAGCATAGTGAGTTTGAGTTGTGTATTATTTTGGACCACTTAAGGAATTCATATATGCTATGTTTGTACTTTCAAACTTGCCCAAAAGATGCTAGAGCATGTGGGAGGCCATTTGGACCCATTATGAACCATTGTGGGTGCCAAAATCGCCAATTTTGTGAGCTCTATTAAAGTATGACCAGATGAGTTCTTCTTGATACAAAATTTGGCATGCCTCTAGAGTCTATTGAGAGCTTCTTGAGAAGCTAAAGTGGGTAATATTTGGAGGTCTAGAGAATATTTGGTGAATTGTTGAAGTTGAGAAATTTTAATGGTTTGGTCATGGTACTGTGCAATAAGTCCGAAAATGAATTCATGTCATTCATAAATCAAACGGTGTCCAATTGTCATGAAATTTTATGAGCATAAACTAGATATCCACAGTGACCTATACCAACTAGAAGCACCTCAATTGGAGGTCTGTAGAGAGAGAAACGACTTGCTGAAGTTCTGTATTAGCATCAGGGAAGCTTTCTGACCTTCGTTACTGTTCCATCAGTTTTTGAGGTCCAAGAGCTCCTGAACTGATCTGGACTTTTTGTTTCCTCTAGTTAACATCTGTATATTTCCAAATTGGTATAGTTTTCCTAGATTGGATTTTTGTGGAATTAATTACGAGTTTTCAAAGCTCATGACAGTAAACTGCACCAGTATCAGGGACAGCCGGACCTCTGTGTCTTTTTCGATGTCAATGATGGTCCAAACGCTAAGATTGTGATTGAGATTTATTTTTATGTGAATTTAACATCCCCAGCTTTCCAGAGAGCTATGATTTGTTTGATTTCTATTTTTCTAGATTTAGTTATGATTTTCCAAAGTTGGAGTAAAAAATCTGACTTATGGGCTCATTTGAGAAATTGCATTTTCTTGGTTTTTGGCTTCATATCCGTGGTTTATGAGTTGTTTGAGGATATGTACAAGTCTTATAAATGGTATATGAGTAGAGGATGTGAATGATGGGTTCATGGGACCCACGGGGCAAAATATGACTAGTTTAACCTCAACTTAAGGTAGTAAAATACCACAGTTTTAGTCATTTTTCTGGGAAATCATATGGAATCAAACCTAGAGGAAGATGAATTGGAGTTAAGATATTATGGTATTACAGTGGTTGACTCAAGGAAAGGATTCATTGAATACGACCACACGATGGATTTTGGTAACGTGAGTAAGGGCAATTTTGTCCATAGGGATTTCATTCCTTCGCTTAGCTCATCTTTCCTTTGAAATTTGGGCATAATCTGCATTCCTGTATATGGTGTAATCTGACTCTTCCATAGAAAGCGCTAGAGTTGAAATCTTGCAACCAAATAACAGAGTCTGGTTTCCATTCCATTACTTAGGGCTAGATTCTTGCAACCAAACGCAACCTTAAGGAATGGGCATTAATTGATTTCCACAAAATAAAAGATCATGTCCAAGCTGAGAGCACACTTGTAGAGATAGTCAAGTTTGGCAAATAATTTTAAAATAATTTACACTATTTTCATTTAGTTAGACAGTACTTGATTTTTTTTAAAATATATATATATATTTTACCCACCTTCAATTTATTTTTTAGGAAAATTAAATCTAAGGACCTAAACTTTATAAAATTTATCATAAAGAATTTCAAAAACTCAAATTATCTAAAAGGATAAAGGAATAAACTTTTTGTGTGAAGGGATGAAAAGGCCCACAACCAAAACAAAATCCTTGCTCCTCCTCGTTGCCAAAGTCCACTCGTGCTTCGGTGGCTATGCTAACTATGATGTGACTCAGCCACTATGTTTCTCCTCCATGTCCACTCAGTGGATTATGACCAAGCTCATTCCCCTTGCTTCAGTTCATATGTTCTCCACGAAGACAGGAGCAAAGGCACAAAATAAGAGAGTTGAAATTCACGCTGCAAAGGAAGATATGGGTTCAGGGGGACTCACTGTGATTGACAGAGAGATTTAAGTATGTGATTGGATGGTGAATTTGTACAATAGAGTAAGTGAATCTTGAGCTCTGGAGTTAAAACAAGCTCTAGAGCAGAAATGGTAGAGAAAAGATTCATAAGAGAAAAACATATTTCTAGTGACCAATATTTTGGTCAAATTCAACTACAGTGAAATTTGTTTTATTACTCATAATTTTATTAAAATATAAATATAATTCATTATTTTGTTATGCGTAGGTAGAGTATTAGGGAAAGGGATCTTGAATTGGAAACTTTGTATTTTTGTTCTTTCTTAATTGCATTAAATTTAATAACATGATTGTATATTCTTATGGCAAAGAAATTCTTGAAACTTTTGCTATGGTTGATCTAGTTATAATTAATATTGAAGATAGAGTGCTTCATGGGAATTGAGAAGTAAGATGGTAACAAAGCTAAAATTAGATTGTAATAATATTAAAAGTCCCTTGTAATTCTAGGAAACATGAGTTGCAATTAATATTCAAGATAAGGTGTTCCATGAGAATTGGGAAACAAGGTAGTAACAAACCTAAAACTATGTTGTAGTAATCTTAAAAGTCTCTTGTAATTTTAAGAAGCTTGAGTTATAATTAATATCCAAGATAAGGTGCTTTATGAGAGTTGAGAAACAAGGTAGTTACAAATCTAAAACCAAGTTGTGATAATCCTAAAAGTCCATTGTAACTTTAGAAAGTTTGGGTTATAATTAAGGTACAAGATTAGATATTCCATGAGAATTAGGAAGCAAGGTGATAACAAATCTAAAATTGAGTTGTAATAATCCTCATTATAACTTTAGGAAGCTTAGGTTATAATTAATATTCAAGATAAACTACTCCATAGGAATTAGAATGTGATAACAAACCTAAAATTGAGTTGTAATAATCCTAAAATTTCCTTATAACTTTAGGAAGCCTAGGTTGTAACTTTCTAAAGTTGTAACTTATGCATGCTACTTCATCTTAGAGTTATAAAGAACCTTTAGGATTGTTACTACTCAGTTTTAGGTTTGTTACTACCTAAGCTTCCTAGAGTTATAAGGAATTTTAGGGTAATTATTACCTGAGTTTAAGTTTCTTACTGCTTTGCTTCCCAAATCTGAAGGCACTTGTATGGACAAGTTACACTATTAGTAAGTTGCCATTAAGGCTTCTTTAAGTTACAAGAGACTTTTAACATTATTTCCTAGGCTTCCTTAATACAACATTAGTAAGTTGCTGATAGTTGTGCTGAGCAACCTCAAATAAATTAGGTTGAATAAAATTTTGTAACATAGGATACAACCTAGATTGTTTTCCTTAGAAATGGATTTCAATATTCAATTGAGCCTTTTAAGTGTAAGAGAAATCCAAAAGCTACCTAATTCAAAGGGGTTTGGATTGAACTTAATTAGGTAAAATTTTAATTAAATTAAAAATACATACCACTAACTAAAATGCATAAATTAACAAGCAAGTGATGAACATGTAATTAGCTTTGGATTTATCCCTTGATATTCACTATGTAATATCTAATTTTCGTTAAAACATAAAAAATGAGTCAGTATAAAAGTAAGTCCTCTAAAATGAATGAGTTAAGGTCCCATAAAATTAGAGTAATATTTTAGACTCCTAAGAATGAGAATCTAAAGCTTAGAGTGCTTAGAAAACATGACTAGAATAACGAATGAAAATGGAATGAAAATAAGCAAATACTTAATGGCAATTTTGTAAATTCGCATAATTTTTGAAAAACTCATAGGAGAGATTTTTAAATAAAAATTTGAGTTGCCTAAGGTTCTCAGAGGCCCTAAAAACCCTAAGAACCCCTGGACTGGTTCAAACCCCCTCTGGTGTACGTGTTTAAATGTTGGTTGACCCGAATTTTGACTTTTTCATTCGGGAGGGTTGTAAATCCAAATTGAGTGATTCCAAAGTTATTTTATAAGACCTAAATTTTATGGTACAAAAGACAATTCTCGAAAATGAGCTTCAAATGAATTAGCCAAGAAAGTGGGACATAAGTAGAATTTTTAATGAACAAATTCCTTTTTACTTGCTCCTTAAGAGGCTTCCCCTGTTGTTCCTCCTATAAACCAACTTTGCTTCTGTTTGAATAGAGAAGAATTCTGCCTAAGAAAGGTGCACAAGAAGAAGCTCAAGGAGGAAGTGAAAAGAAGGAAAAAGGTATGGGAATTTAAGACTTTTCATGGTTCTTCCTTTAGGAATTCTCTTCTCCTCCTTTCCACTTTCCTTTCTATGGTTTTGGTTAGTGATATGGGTCTATTTTGGACTTGGTTTAGAGGGAGAAGAGTGGAATTTCAAAGAAAAGCCCAAACCAAGTGAGAGAGCCTTTAGAGAAGCCAAGGAATCAAGGTATGTATCATAGTTTCACTTGCTCTTCTTTCCTTGTTCTTTATGTATGTGTTTTAGCCTTGGAGAGAACTTGTAAGGGGGAGGAATTTCTGACTAAAAGCAAGCAAGAATTCTAGGTTTTAGGCTATGGGAACCTAGAAAATGCAATGAAACTTGAAGAAAAACTATTATAGTTCAAGATGGCAAAGTTAGGGATCCTTGAACATATGCTAAAATATGACCTTGCCTAAGAATATCCTAGCTTATGCGAGGGTTTAATTGAGTTCTTAAGACCTCTAAGAAGTCTCCCAAGTGCCTCTTCTATCAAGGAAAAATTGCAAACTCCATGGGCTCAAAATGCTATGGATGTTTGGGCTAAACACACTTGGAGGGGCTAAGGAGTGTTTTAATTTTTTATGATTTTAGTTTGGGACTATATATGATGGGAGAAGATGAGAAGAAGCCATGGAAAAAATTTAGAAGCCATAAATTGAGACTTAGAGGTATAGGTTCCATAATGTGACTTAAAGAAGCAATATGTATCTAGGCTCTTGGGAATGATTATGTGATGGCTCTAACGAGTTTAAATAGAGCCAAAAGACCTAGATGTAAGAAGAAAAGGGAGCCAAGATATTGAATTATGGTAGTTGCTTCATTAGGCCCTTTTATGGAATTATTATGTGACCATAGAAAAAAGAGTGCTTCCTTAATGTGTAGGTGATGCTAGAAATTGTTTCAAGAATGTAATTGGATCCTATTTGTTGTGTTTAGGCCAAAGGAATCAAACCCCATCCAATTACAAGTGTGACCTTGAGGGGAGAAGAATAATCAAGGAAAAAGACTTGTGTTTGCACCAAAGTAGCTCTCCACTCCTTCTTGTATGCATTCTTGGTTATATGAATGTCATTGGATGTTTGTATGTGTATTTGTATTATGAGACATTCCATGGATGTTGTTTTGTTGCTTATGTTTACTTGATTGGCTTTTGTAATGTGAATTGTTCTTTAAGGGTGAGGTTGTGCTAAAAGTCCCTTGAAATGGGTGAAGTAAAGCTAAAAGTCCCTAAGAATGGGTGAGACAAGGCCAAAAGTCTCAAGGATGAGTGAGGCTAAATCAAACGTCCCTAGACCAAGGATTAGGCCAATCTAAAAGTCCCAAAAATGGGGTAAAGCTAGACTAAAAGTCCCTAAAGTTTGTTCTTAGCTTTGACAAGTTTTTATGGCATGAAGGTTATGGATTAAATGATTCTTGTTTATGTTGGATGTATACTCATGTTCCTTGACATGATTATATGCCTTAGTTGCTTACTTGAATTGGTGTTTGAGCTATTAAGATTCTTTCAATCTCACCCCCTTCCCTCTCCCATCTCACCATGTCTAGGTGATGCTCAAGGAGATAAAAATGGAAGCCAATGAGCACGATTGGCCATACTTTGACACTAGTGTAGCTTTTGATGTAACTAAATGCCAAAGGTTGTATGTATAAATTATTTTTGAGATGTAAGCCATTGGGCAAATGTGAAAGTATGTAAATATAGTGTATGAACCAAAGTTGAAGGCAAATGAATGAGAAAATATGATTTGGCCACTTAAGAGCCAATTCTTGAATGTGTAATTATGTATGTGGCATAGTGAGTTTGAGGTGTGTGATGTTTTAAACCACTTGGGAAGCTTATACATGATGTGTTTATGCTCTAAAATGTGCTCAAGGTGTGGTAGAATGGTTAGGAGGCCATTTGGAACAAGTTTGACCCTTGCATGGTACCAAAAAATGCCATGTTCTTAAACTTTGTCAAAATCTAACCAAATGAACTAGTCTTGGCATGACATTTGGCATGTATATAAGCCTTATCTAGAGCTTCCCATAGAGTTAAAGAACACCTAAATTAGACCTCTAGAGAATTTATTATGATTTTTCAAAGTTACCAAAATTTGACAGATTTAGCAAATATACTGTTCATATGGTCAGTTCTTTCTGTCATCCATGGGTCAAATGTTGTCTAATGGCTATGAAATTTTATAGTCATAAACTAGACATGATAAGCTTTTTATGTCTACTATGATCACTCCATTTGGAGGTCTGTAGAGGGAGAACAAAATTTTTGAAGTTTCATATTAGTATCAGGATGCAACCAGACCACTGTTACTATTCCATTGTTTTTTCAAATCTAATGCTTCTTTTTTGGTCTAAAGTTTTTTTTAACCTCTATTTAACATCCATAGCTTTCTATATGGTTTGTTGGGTTTTTATTTTTTTAGAATTAGTTATGAATTTTTGAAGTTTATATTAGTAACTTGTGATAGCAAACTTAGACAGCTGGACCTTTGGTGATATTTTGTTGTCAATCATGGTCCAGTTGACATTTTCATGGCCTGGAATGATTTTTAACTTGTAGTTAACATTTAGAACTTTTCAAAAAGCTATCATTTTCTTATTTCAATTTTTCTAAAATTAATTATAATTTTTCAAAGTTGATGTCAAAAATCTGGAATCTGGACTTGAAAGCATCCTTGTATTTTTTTGGTGTGTGGCTTCTTACCTATAACAAACAATAATTTTCGTAAAACAATGAAATGAGCCGTACAAAGGCAAGTCCTTTGAAATGAGCTATATAATGTCCCAAAAAATTTGGGTAATGTCCAAGGCTCTTAAAAATAATAATCCTAGGCTCAGACAAAAAGAAAAATAGAGCTAAGATGGTGAAATAAAATTGTGACGAAAACTGACGAAACGTAGTGGCATTTTCATAAATATGTGCATTTTTTTGAAAAAACTCACAGCATGGATTTTTAAATGAAAAATTTGAGTTACCCAGGGTTCTCAGAGGCCTTGAAAACTATGAGAAGCCCTGGGATCAGTAAAGCCCCTCTAGTGTACGTTTTCCAATGATGGTGAATCTGAACTTTGACGGATTAGTTTTAGAAGATTTTAACTTCAAATTGAGTGATTCCATTTATTAAATTGGGAACCTGAATTTTATAATAAAAAATACGATTCTAAAAAAGGAGCTAAAACAAAGCCAAAACAAAATTGTCATTAAGAAAGGATAAAATTGGAATTTTTGAAAAACTAGTTTCTTGAATGTTCCATAAGCTTCATGACTCTTCCTCCCCTCATTTAGGTTGACCTTCTCTGCCTAAAATACAGAAAAAAAAGCACAATTCTAGGTGCACAAGATGAGGAGAGAAAGTGTAATATCCCGTTATCTGAAAACAAGAGAAAACGCGAGGAACGTAATGTACGATTCCGTCGTAAACGCACAAAATTCACCAGATACAAAAGGAAGTCCCCTAAGTAGAGTGATTTGAGGTCTAATAAAATTAAAGTAATATTTTAGATCTCAAATAATAAATTTAGGAAGCTAAAGGTGCCCTAAAACAGAAACTAGAATAGCTAGACAGATTTTAACGAAAAGGTAATAAAACGTAATGGCATTTTCATAATTTCGAGTAATTTTTAGAATACTCATAGGAGGGCTTTTTAAATAGAAAATTTGAGTTCTCTGGGGTTCTCAGAGGTTCTTAAAGGCCTTGAAAACTATGGAAAGCCTCAAGACAGTTAAAGCTTATCTAGTAGATATTTTTCAACGACGGTAAGCCCGAATTTTGACCAATTCGTTTAGAAAGGTTTTAGCCCCAAATTGAGTGATTCCAAAGGATTTTATTAAATTAGGAACCTAAATTTTATGATGAAAAAGATGGTTCTTAAAAAGGGGTTAAAACAAAATTGCCATGACGAAAAGGCAAAATTGAAATCTTGTGAAAAAGAAGCTTCTTAAACTCTCTATAAACTTCATGCCATATCTCCTCCTCATTTCACCGACTTGCTTTTGCCCAAAAATAGAGAGGAAGACCAACTCTCTTAGGCACATCAAGGAGGAGAGTAAAGGAGAAGAAAAAGCAAGAAAAAGATATGGATTTCTTGGTTTCTCTTTAGCAAATTCATCCTCCTCCATTTTCCCTTCTTTCCCATATAATTTTTGATGTATTTGGGACTATTTTGAGGTCAAACTAAGGAGGGAAATTTCGTGTTTGGAAAGGAAAAGCCAAGAAAAGGAAGAATCATCCAAGAAACTAAGGAAAAACAAGGTAAAATCTCATCTCCATGGTAGCTCTTCCTTGTTCCTCCTTCTTGCATATTCAGCCAGCCTAGGGAGATCCAAGAGGACTTGGATTTTGGGCAGAACCAAGGGTGAATCCTAGGAAAATGGGTGTGGAGAATGAGAATGTGCAAAGAAAATTAATAAAGAACCATTAGTTTTCAAGATAGCATCATTAGGGATTCAAGTGCTCAATGAAAAATTTGATTTGATGTAATGATTCCTAGGCCTAATTGAGTGTAGACATAAGCTTTAAAGACCTTTAGGAACCTCCCCACATGCTTCTCCCATCAAAGAAAGAAAAGAAACTCCAAGAGTGCCAAATAGAAGCCATGTCTAGGCCTAAAGGGTTCAAGGCACCTAGGGGTAGTTTTAAATTTTTCCAAACTTGATTTTGAGTCATATATGATGGGTGAGGATGAGAGAAAGCCTTGGAAAAAATTTAGGAGACCTAGACATTGAACTGGTAATATAAGTTCCATATTATGGCTTAAGGAAGCAAAACTTACTTAGGTTCCTTGTTTTGATTGTGTAATGGCTTCAAGAGGCCTAAATGAAGCCAAGAACCATAGATAAAAGGAAAGAATGGAACCAAGAATTTAAATTTTAGATGTTTCTTTATTAGGCACATTTTGGAACCATAAATGAACTATAAGACAAATCTAGTGTTCCAAATAAATAGGTAGCTTTAAGAGTGGTTCCAAGAGCATAATTTATTTCTATTTTATGTATTTAGGCCAAAGGAAACAAACCTCATATCATTATGAGTGTGTGGCCAAGGAAGGGAGTGCATCTCTAAGAGGGAAAGTGTGCTTGTGTGACAAAGGTAGCTCTATCTTCTTTCTCTCATGCATGGATGAATGTTTGTCTTGTCTTTGAATGTGTGTATATATGTTTTAAGTCATGCAAAAGTGTTTTAGCATGATTTCATATATCATGGTACTATAATGTTGTTTTATGCATTCAAATGATGTCTTATAACTTTGCTTTGGTTTGCTTGAGTGTGGTGAAGCCAAGAACCCTCTAGCCATAGTGAGGATGAGCCAAGAACCTTTAAGAATGATTGAGACAAAGCCAAGAGTCTTCTAAAAGTAAGGTTTAGTTAAGAGCCTTTAAGAAAAAGGGTGAGGCAAGTCCAAAATCCTTAAAGAGAATGGGTGAGGCTAAACCACTTATTTGGCAAGCCTATGTATGTATTGTATGACTTCTTGAATGCTAAAAATGCTTCTTGAATGATTATATGTTCCATAATATTTATGTATATATTTTTAGACATGGATTTGCATTCTTTATATGTGATTGAAAGGGAAAAGAGCTATTGGGATTTCTAGAATCTCATTCCTTCCTCCCCACATATCTAACATGTCTAGGTGGACCAAGTGAGCTAAGAAATGGGAGCCACCAAGCTTGAAGAGGAAAGTTTGACAACCAAGTGTATGCAAATGTCAATTTGTAGCCATATGAGTGGCACATGATATAATCTCTTATTGTATATGTTGTATGACCTTATGAACATATGTAAATATGTAAATGTATGATGCATGAATGAGAGTTAATGCCATATGTATGACATAGTGCATTTTGGACATTGGATGGCAAGACTTGGCATGTATGCTCTTGTGTATAACTTCAGGTGGATGAGTGAGTTTGAGAAATCTGGGCTTGTGCACCTTTGAGACAAGCTTATTAGACCATTTTGGTGCTTTCCCACATGCTCAAGTGACCATGGTTGTCATATAAGCAAATTTGGACCATTTGAGACCCATTGATGATGCAAAATGAGCCATTTTGCAACCCAATACTAAGATCTGACCAAATAAATGAATTCGCCCATGAAATTTGGCATACATATAGATATCATTTAGATCTTTTTGAAGACCCAAAGACTAGATTATTTGGAGCTCTGTGAAGTAAATTATGATTTTTTAAAGTTGTCATTTTTTTTGTTTTGATGCAAACACTGTTCATATCGTCAATTCCTTGGGTTGTGCCATTCAAGGGCCAAATGGTGTCCAATGCTCATGAAATTTTACAAACATAAACGAGACATGATAAGATTTCTATAGCCACTAAGATCACCCTAATTGGACATCTGAGTAGGGAGATATAAATTTTTGAAGTTGAGGGACAGTACTAGTAGTGACAGGTGACCTTTGTTATTATTCCATCAATTTCCAGTAGCTAGACATCCCTGTTGTGGTCTATAATTATTTTTAATATAAAATAGACATCTGGATATTTCTAAAATGATATATTATGTTTGATTTTGATTTTTCTAAAATTAGTTATGAATTTTCAAATTTCATGATAGAAAGTTAGAAATTCAGTTCGAGGTTGCACACATTATTTTCATGCATATACTTCATTAGCTCAAGTTCTAGGCCACTTATTGAGATGGTTATGAGTTATATTTGTGTATTTAAATATGAGAATGAGATGGATAGGTTCATATGGCCTATGGAACATGAAATGAAAATTTTATTCGTGACGTAACGCAATTTAATGGAATATTTTTAATAGCTTTTCTTTAGGAATTTTATGTAATCCAAGGAAATGAGCCTAGATAAGATATGAGATGAGATATATAAATATGGCGTTATAGAAAGGAAGGAAGAAACCAAGGAAAAAGTGAGGAATTTCATACTTCTCCTTCTTCAAATTTTGTTCCTCTCCTTCTTAGCTCTCTTTCTATGGTTTATTTGAATGGATTGGTTCTGTTTTGAGTCCAGAACAAGGGGGAGCAATTGAATTGCTTGAGAATAAGTAAACCAAGAAGAAAAAGCCTTGAAACCAAACTTGAATCCAAGGTATTTCATGGTTTTGTTGCTTCTTCTCTTTGCTTCTTTCTTGTGCATAATTCAGCCAACCTAGGAATGAGTAGGAGGGGATGGATTTTGGGTAAAACCAAAGGTGAATCCTAGGAAAAAGAGTGTGAGGATTAAGATTATGCAAAAAAATTAATGAAAGAACTAATGAAAATCAAGTTAGGAAAATGTATGATTCTTTAGGGTTTTGTAAAATCTGATTTAATACATGAATTTCCTTGGCTATTTAAGTGTTCCATTGAACTCCTAAGACCTCTAGAAAGCCTCCCAAGTGGCTCTCCCATCAAGAAAAAATCAAAACCTCCATGAACCTCCTTTTGTGTGCATGGTTCGGCCAAGGCAAGAGCATAAGGCTAGAGGATGTTTTAATTTTTTCTAACATTGGTTTGGGACTCCTTATGATGTTAGAAGATGGGAGGAACCATTGGAAAAAAATTAGGAGCTTTGGTTTAGAAGATGGGACAATGGTGTCCATAATGGTGCCTTATGAAGCAACTTATTTGTAAGCTTATGCAAATGAATGTGTGATGGCTCCAATGACTTCGAATGATGGCAAGAGGCCTAGAAATGAAAAGAGAATGGATCCTAGAACTTAAATTGTAAAAGTTGCTTCAATAGGCTATTTATGAAACCATTATGCCACTTACAGAATTAAGTGTGTGTTTAAGAATGAATTTAGTATCTTGGCTTACGTCAAATGTGTAATTGTGTGCTATTTATGGTGTTTAGGCCAAGAGAATACCAACCCACCTAGGTATGCTTGTGAGGCCAAAAAAGGGGGGAGTAAAGTAAAGAAAAGCTTGCATAAAGTTCACGGTAGCTCTCCACCTCATTCTCTTGCATTCTTGGTTGCATTTATATATCATTGTGTGCTTGTATGTGCTCTTATGAATTGAGAACATCTCACTTGATGCCTTTAGATTGCATTGGTAACAATGTGTTGTCTTAAATGTCATTGATTATGGAAATGGCTCATAAGGGTGAGGTGATGTCAAAAGTTCCTTAATGAAGGTGAGGAGATACCAAAAGTCTCATGGCATTGGTAAAATAAGGCCAAAAGTCTCTTGAATGGGTGAGGCCAAGTCAAAAGTCCTTAGACCAAGGGTGAGGCAAATTTAAAAGTCCTAAAAATGGGGTGAGGCCAAACCAAAAGTCCTAAAGCATATTCTTGGCTTGAATGTGAATTGGTGGCATAGAAATTGTGACTTTGCATTCTTTATCATTGTCAAACCTTCTATACTTATGCTTTGATGTGTATATGCCATAAATGTGTGTGTGAAAAGGTGCATGAGCTATTGAGATTTCATGAATCTCATTCCCCTTCCTTCTTCATTCTTAAAATGTTTAGGTGGTGCTCAAGAACTAAAGAATCCAAGCCAAGGGAGTTGAAAAGTTATATTTGGATCATTATATAGTTTATTTTGTAATTGAATGTCCAAGTGATTATGTATATGTTATTTTTGTGATGTAAGACCATGAATAATTGGGAAATGATATATGAATGTTATATGAACCTTTAATGGCACTAAAGTCATGTAAATGTATAAATTGACTCCTTGGTGGCTTATGTGTATTAGTGTATGAATGGATGTGGGATAGCTAAATTGAGATTTATAGTGTTTGGGACTACTTGGGCAGTGTCTACAAGTTGTATTTGTGCTTTTAAACTTACCCAAGAGGTGCCAAGTCATTGGAGAAGCCATTTGGACAAAGTTGATACCTTATAAGAGCTAAAATTGGCCATTTTGTAAAACTGTGTCACTTTTTATCCAAATGAACTCTTCTTGGTTTAAAATTTAGCATGTATATAGAGCTTGTTAAAAATTTTTTGAGAAGCTAAATTAGGTATTTTTTGGAGATCTGTGGAACTTTTGGTAAATTTTTGAAATTGGCTAAAAAACCAAATTCTACTGGTGTCACTGTACATATGGTCTGAAAATACAACTCTATCATTCATAGGGCAAATGATGCCCAATTGCTGTGAAATTTTATAGAGAGAAAATACATCTTCCTTGTGACTTGTGCCAACTAAAATCACCTTATTTGGTTGTCTAAAGAGAGAGATATGAATTTTTAAAGTTTTTGTTCTATTTCAGGTGCACATCTAGACCCTTAGTATTTTTCCATTAATTTTTAGGGTCAGAATGCTCTTGGATTGATCTAGAATATTTTTTTTCTCTAACTAACATCTGTATCTTTATAAATTGGTATAGTTTGTACAAATTAGATTTTTATGGAATTAATTATGAATTTTTAAAGTTTACATCAATAAGTTGTATCAGTATTCTGAGCAGGTTGACCTTCACACCTTTTCTATTGTCAAACATAGCCCATATGAGGTTGTTATGGCTGAGAATTATTTTTATGTAAAGTTAAAATTAGAGCTTCTCAGAAAGCTATGATTGCTTGATTTCAATTTTTCTAGAATTAGTTATGATTTTTCAAAGTTGCCTCAAAATCTACCACCCTAGAATCCGAGGCAAAACGTGAGAATTTGTAATTTTTGGTTCTTGATCCATGGTTCATGTGAAGTTTTGAGATTTTTATGACTTGTATGAATGAAAAATAATTAGAAAATATTGTTGGTAAGTTTCTAGGGGTCCACAGGTCAAAATTTGAATTTTTACCCTAATATAACGCCATTAAATCATGGTTTTAATGCATATTTCTTGGGATTTCCTTACTACTTTGTGTAATCCCACTTTGATAAAGGAAATTGATGCTAGAAATAATATGGTGCGACATTACCCAAAATTGGTATGATGTTTTATGGTGCCTTTGACTTGTATGGATGCATTACGGGTAGAGGATGTTAATGGTGAGTTCATATGTCCCACGTAATATGAAATGAAATTTTTATGTCCGATGCAATGCGAAGATATTACATTAAATATATTGTTTTTCCATGTGAGAGTGCTAAATCAAGCTCTTAAAATGAAGTCAAGTATAAGTAAGAGTCTATAGAGGCTAATAAATTAGGGTGTCACACACTATCCTTATCCTAATTCAATTACTAATGGCTCTTGTCTAAGTATTCCTACATGTGTTTATGGTATTTATCTTGAGTTACTAAACAAGATTCAAGAAATTAGCAATTTAATGTTAATTGAGACTTCAACTCTACATTAAATCATTAATTCTTGTGATTAAGATTATTGAGCACTTAAAATGAATGATTAATCAATCAAATTAGCATTTAAACTTTCATCCTAAAAGATTCAATTACAATTAAACCTTAATGAAACCTCAAATTAAAAATTGAAGCACACAATTTCTAACATGTATTTCATCAAACACCTTAATTGCATACATAAAAAATTAGAGGTATATGAAAATTATAGCATTTAAATTAATCCATTAATTATCAAAACTCTCTCCTAATTGATGTCCAACTAGCCACCAATTATAAACAACACATTTCTTAATCAAATACAATCTTAACCAAGCTAGTACAAGAATAAGAAAAATGTTAGGAAGAGAAGAAAAGAATGTAGAAATCTTATCCAAATCCCTCGTTAATCTTCATGGATTCAAGCCTTAATCCAAGGTCTTCATCTAAAGTAGCCACCAAATGAAAATTAAGCTTCCATTGGAGTGAGTTGATGTAAAAAATGGAGGAAGTGAGCCACAGTCATGGACCTTGTAAATGGAAATTGACGTTTTGCTCGTGCTCTTCTCCTTTTCTTCACCCAAAGCCTATCTTTAAAAATCACGTTCTAAATGTCCTCATCCACATGAGAATCCCTTTCACGTGAATTTGGTGCATTATTCTTCTTATGGCCATGTGTAGGAGAGAATCTCATGTAGTGTGGAACATGGAAATGAGATAAGCTGCACCTATTTCTTCCCTTCTCACTTGTGTCTTGTAGCTACTACATATGCATTTGTGAATAGAGTTTCATAGATTAAAGGGAATGTTGTGAGTGTTAAAAGGGCTTTGGTATAGGCCTGAGAGTGTAAGGTTCTAATGCATTGTTGGATATGTGTAAATTGCTTCATTCATGCATGTCTCATATAAGTTAGAGAAACATGATTCTTTCCTATGTGTGAAAATGCGAGCGTGTGCAACCTGTGGAGTGAGATTTATTGTGCCATGTGTGCTATTTATGTGAGGACGTGTGAGTGCCTAGAGGTGCATTAAATGAAGATGGAATACCATGGGTGGGTGTTATGTGTGGAGAGTTTCGTGTATGCAACATCCACGTGTCCATGCGAGCTATCTCATGAGTGAATGTTTCTAGTGTGTCCCATGATTGTATGATATGCTCCCTAGACATCCACATTTCCATGTGTGTGTTAATCCTATAAAGCATGAATCTACATGTGAGTGTGTTGATTAGAGAGCCACATGAAAGTGTGCTAAATGAATGAGAGTGCATGCCATGAATTGCAACATGTATGGATGTTCATTTACGTGTGTGGTGCTACGTGTTCATATGCATCAGCTGTAAGCTTCGTGTACTTGAACTAAACCCATATGCCTATTTATCTCATTTTTTCCAATTTTTATATTCTTAAAAATGCATTAAAAATTATGGCAATTAACCCCTCCTCGAAATTGCACACTTGAAGCTTCCATCTCTTCTCCAAATCAATTTTCCCATTTAAATTCCATTTGCCCATCAAAATCTACACAAATAATGAAAAATATTAAGTACGAAAATTCACAAAATTATTTAAAAGAATTTATACATTAAAATTTAAGAATTTTACAAATTAATTCTTAGAGTGCCAAAAATGCCCAATAAAATCAAATATCATCTAATTAAATCTATTAAGCTATAATTCATCATCAAAATGTCCAAATTAAGAGGAATAAAATATATAAAAATGACATTTATCAGTTACCAATAAGGTTTCCTTAAGTTACAAATCACTTTTAGGGTTGTTATTGCTCGGTTTTAGGTGTTGTTACTACCTTACTTTCTAATTATCATGTCATCACTTAAGTTAGTTACCACTAAGGCATCCTATTGTTATAATAGACTTTTAAGGTTGTTACTACTTGATTTTAAGTTTATTTCCACCTTGCTATCTACTTCTCGTGGAGAAACTTTTCTTTAGCATTAATTAATATGAATTGGATTAATATTGCTAGTTTTCAATGGATTAATATTATTATTAGCATTCACAACCAAGGTCTATATTACTCTTCACAAGCTATTACAAAATATTAACTAATAAATATGACTTGGATTATTACTTAGGATAAAAAATTTAGATGATATTGATATGATAGTCTTTTTAATTGATCTAATATGTTGATTTACTAATATAAGTGCATACTAGGGCAATATAGGTGCATAAAAATAAATATTTCAAAAAGAGAAGGCATATAAACTTTCAAAATGATAACATTGTTTATTACCACTTTGCTCCCCAATTCTTATGGAGCATCTTATCTTGAATATTAATTCTAGTACAAATACTGCATTCACTTTTTGTTAAAACAACCTTAACAAAGTACATTGAATGTTGCAACCTTACTTACCTTGAATTCTAGTACAAATAATACATCTACTTGATACATGATTTGTGCACAGTCCCAGCAACAACATTTAACAACTTGTGTCTTCTGTAATAATTGAAGTCATTGGTTGTAGTCGATTCATTTTCTTTAGAATTTTCCAATACTTGGGAATGTTTCTTCTTCGTTTTAATAGATTTTTTATAATTCTTTTGAATAGAATTCTCCAATATATGGGGATTCTATTTATGGTGTCTGTTGCTTTTTTGAAAGCATACATACAAATATACGTATTGCATAAGTAATATAAGGATGAATATAGTATTGTTTCCACAGGAATTTGTTATTAAGATAATTGTTAAGTAAGAAAATTATGTATCTTAATTTAAATCAAGCTAATTACCTAATCTAATTCTTAATCTAAAAGGAATTAGAATTCAAACTAAACTAAAAATAACAAAATAAAGGAAAAAAATTCTAGGCTAAATTGGAAGATAAAAGATTAGGATTATGATTTCTCCTATTATTTCATATAAATTAATTACCTCTTTTTATCTTACTGTTAATGATGATCTTTGCTAACCTAAGACTAAATAACTTACAAGAATCTCCCAAATTACCTATAAGTATTTCCCTAATTAATTCATAATTGTTTATGCAATTAATCAAGAGACATAATTAAGAAAAGGTCCTAATATAGTTATATGAGGTCGATAGATATATTGCTATACTATAAGGAAATTAATCTACTCAACATTGCAAGTTTCATGAACCCACACTATTGGTCTAGTCTTAAAATTCCTTTTCCAAGTTTATTTAGGTTATCTAAATCATCTAATGGTTTCCACAAACCTATAATTATGAAGAATAAAGATTAAATAAAAAAATCATACTACAAATTACAAGTAAAGAAAGTTATTACAATATATTACATGATATGGTTCATCATAATCCCAAACTAGGAAGATGAGCTACTCATTACACAAAAATCCAACATTAAACTAAAGCAACAATCAACAACATCAAGGGAAACAAAAGAGAGAGAGAATAGAGAAAACTAATGAAGATCTTTGCTTCTCTTCAAATCCTTAAGTATTTCTTGCCTCCAAAATGTCTCTTCTCAACCTCCTCTAACCTCCCATAAACCTAGAATCATAGCCAAAGCAAATGAGAAAGGTTTATCTATCAAAACCTAACCAAAATTAGTAACTAAAATGGCATCGTTTTGATAAGTGCAAATTGCGCCACAACTTGAAATTTTGAGTTACGACATAAATGCTTTTTGAAGCAAGTTCCTTCAAATTGCATTATGACTTGAAATTTTGACTCACAGTGCAAATGCTTTAATTACCAAAACTCCCACTTTAAGGCTTTTAGACTCTACTTTTCCAACAATCTTGTTACAAGATGATTCTAGCTCAATTTTTCTTGTACTTACACCTTATAAAAAGAGGAAGGTATGAGTAATTCACAATTTAACCACAATTACATCAAAATTTGTCACTTATGGTATAAAAGCTTGTGTATGGAGCTATATAACTTATTTATGCACATTTTTCCTATAGTTAGCCATATTTACTATAAAATCAAAGCATAAACATCTATTTCCTAGCAAAAATATACAAAATAACATGAATAATTAGGAGTTAACATGAGTAAAATGCTCATTAATCTAGAGCCTATCTTCATTCTTTTGCTTGCACAATTGTAAGAAATTACTACATGTTTCCTTAAATGAGATAGAAATTTATTCAAAACATAGAAAGCATTCTAGTGCTAAAAGTGAAGAAGGGTTTCAAAACAAGGCAAAGATAAAGAAAGAGTAATGGTCTTGGAAACATTGAAATTCTGAATCTTTCAATCCATGACACTATACCAAGGAATCTTTTGAATATATAATATTTAATAACTATATTAAGCACATAATTCAAAGTATCAAAAAGAACAAAAAAGAAATGACAATATCAACAAACCTAGTCTCAATAAAAAAAATTCAAGCTAACGCAAAGAATCAATAGTAATGGTTTAGGTAATCAATTAATTTTAATTAGTATACAAACTAAATAAATTTTTCCACCATGGCATGTCATGTTTTCTAGATTATTAGTGGTGGATGAGATAACTTGAGACCACAAATAATGTCAAGCTAAAATAAAAAATAATTAACATTTTATGAATCATTGGGCTTTGCTTATTTGAGGGAAAGACAACCCACTAGTTTATGAGGCATATCATTGAACACCTGGCATAATTGATTAGGAAAACAAAGGGCCAAAAGCATGCGTGCATACTTCCATGATTAGAACTCTTAGATGTTGAAAAGGAAACTGAAGAACAGAAAAAAGATTAGACATTATCTTGCAAATTCAAATAATATTCTTACATAAAGAAATCCATTAGCTTTTTATTAGATAGGATAAGAACAGTCCCATATTTTGTAAAAAAATTTCTACATACATATATACTTTCTAAGAACCTTAAAAGTGACCACAATTCACACTTTAGTTAAGAGGAACAAAGTAGATAAGAAATTCTTACTTTGCTAATCTTTGCAAAAAGAATTGTAAGGGATAAGAAATTCTTTCCTAACCAATTTTTGCTAATCTCCTTCTTTCAAAAAGCCACTTTCTTCTGAAGTAGCCTGGGTTGTGCTCCTGATGGAGGCAATGATTTAAAGGGTCTCAAAATCTTGAGTCTATTTAGAAACCACAATTTTCCAAAACCTTCTAGGAGTGCTTCTGGTGATGGCTATCATCAACAAAGAGACGATAGAGTGTTTCATTGACATAGAGATAAGGAGAAAGAGCAAAGTTCTTCTACACTAACTTAAAGTGAGAGAGGCTCAAATAATATGAAGAGCATTTTTTTTCATTCACACAAAAATTAGGTCATTTGGTCAATCTAAATAATTTGAGCTTTTAAAGTCCTTTATTATAAATTTTCAAAAGTTTGAGTCTTTAGTTGTAATTTTTTTTTCATCAATAATGTTAATTTTAAACACAGTATGTGTTTTTTCTAGAAATAAAATTACCTAATTGCCTTTACAATCATATTAAGAATAAAATTATAATTTTATATAGATATTTAATATCAACTTGATTATTTTTATTATGATATTAAGAATAAAACTATAACCTTATGTAACTTTTTGACAAAAAATAAATTAGAGAGGAGGTTCTCAATATATATAAGTTCGCAAAGTTGAAAATAATATTTAAAACAAAATGTTAGTGGAGGTTTAATTTTTATAATATATATTCAAATATTACAAGCCTCAAGTATAAATTTTAAAATAAGTGAACAATTGTAATTTAATTAAATTATTTTTTTAAAAATATAATTACTTCTCATTTTATATGATGTTGTGATTATAATATCTTATTTTCCACAAAAAGAGATCATCAAGCGAGCGATCATAACTCAAATAAAGTTTAGTCATCTCTATCTTTATTGTATATTCTCTCCGTAGCGGGCAGGGCTGGTGAAATATCAACATCATGGTAATCCTTTTTTTTTTGGGGGGGGGGGGGGGGGGGGGGGGGGGGGGACCAATAACATGGAGTCAAACAAGGAGAAGGTAATTGGGTTATACGTACAGATATTTAAATTTTTGTTATTATATTTTTAATTAAAATATAATAAATGTACAATTTAATTAAGGAATTATGCACTTATTTATAAAAAAACTATAATTATTGAAAAATTATTTATTTATCATGTTTTGATTAAAGAATTTAATAATAAAGATATAATGAATTGTATTTAAATTTTGTAGGCTAATTTTTCTTGAAAATGAGAATTGAACAGTTAAAACTAAAGCAATATATAAGGATGATGCATATAGGATAATGGAATTAAAAGATTAGAAGGTATATTACACTTTTTAAAAAAAATTATGGGGAACGTTTCAGTTGAAGAAAAAAAAAAATCAAGGTGATAATTTGCAATCCCACTTACATATATTCTTTGTTTCTTATTAGTGACTCTCAAAGTGAAAAAATAATTAAAGCTTTTCATCTTTAAGCCATTTGCTATATCAAGCTAGAAATATCTATGTCACTGAATATTCCTTCTCATCAGGAGCAATTTTTTCTTCAAACCATTCTTATCACTATCTAGATTATTTCAGCCCATTCTTGTCACTATCTAGATTATTTCATCATTTGTCGTATTTACTCATTTTCTTTGTATAGACTCAATGATAAATGGCCAAAAAAATTAATGACCATAAACTAAGTTTGATGACACGTATATAATTTTACGAATGTTGTAACTTTGGATGTTCTTATGAATTATGAAGGCAATGTTGAAAAAGAAAAATAAACAAAAATTAAGGACATGTAAATTGAAAAACTTGCCAGTCATTTCTTCTTAACAATTTCTAAAGTCTGCTAAAAATAAACATAATTAAACACCATGACGAATAATCTAGGCATTTCGAACTCTTTATTAATTCTTCGGTATATGTGAAACAGAGAATGAGAAACAGATACTAAAATCAGCAGAAGAGGATAATAAAATTTCTAGCGAGATAGGCTTGAAAATGACAGTATAATTAATTTAGTTAGGAAAAAGGAGGAACAAGAATATACAGTTTGAGTATATGTATACAGAGAAGGCCAAAGACTTTCCCATACTGGCGATGAGGAAGATTGCCATGGATAGATTAGTTGGGGAAAATGAAAAGCGCGAGAAAGGATATTTTAATAATTTTATGTCATTAAAATTTTTAAATTTAGATGACGGAAGATTTCTGACAATAAAATTAATATATCAAGAGGTTATTTTTTTAATGTAAAAAGGCCATTACAATTGAAAATAAAAATTAAAATAATTAAATGTAATTTTCCTATTTAATATAGTGAAGTAGTTGAACATGATTAGTTTAGTTATAAAAAGCTCTGCTAATTTGAAATTTCAAAAGGGGATGCACTTTTCATCTCAACATGATATTTTTTTATCCTTTTAACTTCTATGATTTATAGCCAATTCAACTACTGCAACTTTTAGGTAGTGTTTGATTGGAGAGTTTTGGAGGGGAGGGGAGGGGAGGGGAGCTCTCCCTCTTGTTTGCCTCCCCTCCCCTCCAAAAGTGGGGGTTTTTGGAGGGAGGAAAAATTTTTTAGTTTTATTTGACCAAATTACCCCTATTTTACTTTTACTTCAAATATAATATAGATCTTATTTTTTTTAATAGGGTTCAAGATAATTTTTTATAAAAATAAAAAATATTTTTGAATAAAAATAAAAAAATATTTTTTTATAATAAAAAATAAGAAAAAGCTTTTTTTATAAAAATATCTTAAAAATAAAAAAAAATAATTCTAATATCATAAGGGTATAATTGTCCATTAATCCCTCCCCTCCCCTCCTCTCCTCTCGTCAACCAAACAACATATCATTAAAATCCCTCTTCTCCCCTCCCCTCTAAATCAACCAAACAACATATTATTAAAACACCTTTCCTCCCTTCTAAATCAACCAAATAACATATTATTAAAACACCTCCCTTCCCCTCCATTAAAATCCCTCCTCTCCCCTCCCCTCCATTGAACCAAACACTCCCTTAATTTCCACTGCCCTCTCTAGTTATTTCTTTCAATTTTATTTTTAATTTGATATTGATTAATTGTTAGAGAGTATAATTTTTCTTGCTAAGGTTAGAGACTTTGAGTTGGTAGTCCTTGCCTTGCAGCCGACGTTAGAGATTTATTATTATTATTAGGTAATTATAGGAGCTAGGATGTAAAATTTATAATCTATCACTAAATTAATTAATTTTTAACCAGTAAAAAGTATCATATCATGAAAATAATTGTTTTTTTTTCTTATGATTATCAGATTATATATATATATATTAGCTGCAATAAGAGAAAAGAAAATCAAAAGATGATTTTAATATCACATATTCACCCTCTTAATTATATCAACTTTTTGGTAAGATATTACTGTTTTAATAAAAATCATTTTGTAATATAAAATAGTATCACTAATATTGACTACTTTTCTACCGAATTTTTTTTTATAGATTAATTATAGTCCGAGCTATTTCTTACAGCTATCACCAGAGACTTTGCCACTTGTTAAAAGTCACTTAAAATTTGTTAATTTTAAGATGAAAATATTGAGAATTGGAGTTCTTTATAAACTTGTCCAATTTTTTAAATATCTTTTGTTATGAAAAATTTAACTTTGAATATTTTTATTATTAAATTTTTACCTGTTAAAATATATATTATTTTATTTTCTACATATTACTTTTTAAACCAAAATAATAATTTAAAAGTAAAACATTCAAATTCTATATGTTAAACATACTACTGAAACACTTGATCATTTATTGGGGAAAAGTTTATTAATATGAAAGTGTCTCGAAAACTACATGAGACTGCTTATTACTATTATTTGGTCCTTTTTTCGTACTAATTCTTGTTAAAAGTAACTTAACAAAAAATAATAATAACAATAATGATCTCATTTAGAGAATGGTGCTAATACCTCACCCATAGGAAAAGTATGGTATTGCTTTGAAAAACTAAACTGTAAGTAATATTCAAAGTTTATCATTTATATCCCAACAACTTCCTAAATAACGACTCAAAATAAGCATAATAAGTGATAAACTGAACAAATTACCCCCCCCCCCCAAATAAAGTAAGAGATAAACTGAATACACAATATTAGTGGTTTTATTTTTGTGTTTGGCAGCATCAGCTCGATCAACCAAATATTATTGGTTTATATTTCCTCATCATAGAGATTTGGAAGCTGAGGTTTGCTTGGTCCCTGGATCAAACGTTGCTGCTTAATTTGACTAATTTTGTGATGATCATCTTCTGTCAATGAGCAGTCAAAGATTTGTAGATTTTGGTTCATTCTCTCTTTATTATAGTATAGCTCTTTGGCACAAAAGTCACTCCTTGCTCACACAGCCATCTAAGGCAAACCGGTGCACTAGACTTGCCCCTTGCTTCTGCAATCTCCCTCACCACATCATTCTCCATCGCTTCGTTTGGTCCCCTACTTGCTCCTTTTCTCAATGGCGAGAATGCTATTATTATTATCCCTTTCGCTTTGTAAAATTCCAATAGCTTCTTCTGTTGCCAAGCTAGGTTCATCTCCACCTGTACCACAACATTTTCATTCTTAGACGCTTCAACATGAAAAATATTGATTCTCTCATCTCAATCATCAAGAAAGAGAATAGCTCTGACTCAGAGAAAGTGCGAGTTAACTTACCTGATTCACTGTAGGAGGAATGGTAGCGAACAAGAAGAGCTTTTTGAGCTTTTTAATTAAGAAGTTGCTGACTTCGATGGCCCTAGCGAGGCCAAGTCTCTGGCATTCTTTCATGGCAGCCCACATTCCCTTCAAATCCAATGGCATGAGGTCTTCTACCTCTATTAGGAATGCAAACTTTCCAGGGTTAGCAGATATTGGCCAATGGATTAGATATAGGTCCAAGTACTCCAGTTGAAGAGTCCTATGCAACATATAAGCAATCATTAATAACCCAATCCATAATCCTACTCATTTTAAATGGTGATTTAGAAGAAGAAATGTATATGGTGCTACCAAAAGGTTGTGTTATTTTTGAACAAGAAAATAAAGTTTGCAAATTTCTTAAATCTTTGTATGGCTTGAAACAAGCTTCAAAACAATGGCATGAGAAATTGGATCAAATATTGATGGGTGATGGTTTTTCTTCTATTGAAGTTAATAGGTGTGCGTATGCAAAATTAGAAAATGATGAATGTGTAATTATCTAGTTATATGTTGATAACATGCTTATTTTTTGTGCTAGTTTAGACATTGTTATTGAAATTAAATATTTTTTTACATCTAAATTTGATATGAAAGATATGGATGAAGCAAATGTGATTTTGGATGTTAAAATCATAAGGAATGGTGATAATATATCACTATTACAAGAACATTATGTTGAGAAACTTATTAAGAAGTTTGGTCATTTCAATGACAAATCAATGCGTATTCCTTATGATACTAACACTCAATTAAAAAAAAAAATAGAGATGAGCCTATTGCTCAATCTGAGTATGCATAGATTACTAGGAATCTATTGCATTTAATGAATTTCACCCGACTTGACATAACATATGTTGTGTGTAGATTGAGCAGGTATACACATAGTCCTAATTGTGATCATTGGATAGCATTAGTTAGACTAATGAGATACTTGAGAGATACCATGAATTATAGTATCATGTATAGTAGATTTCTTACTATATTAAATGGATATAGTGATGCTAATTGGATCTCTAATTCAGATGAGACAAAATCCACTAATAGTTATATATTCATCTTTGGTGGTGGTATAGTAACTTGGAAATTAGCTAAACAAATAATTATTGCTAGGTCAATTATGAAGTCAAGGTTTATTCTTTGGAATTGGTTGGTAATAAGGTTGAGTGGTTAAGTAACTTCTTAGCAAATATCTCATTGGGTATAAAAACTAGCATCATTTGTGTCTATACACTGTGATTACCAAGCAGCAATAGCTATTGGAAGGAATAAAACTTTCAATAGTAAAAGTATATACATAAGTTTAAGACATAATGTGATAAAGCAACTGTTAAAAGATGAAATTATATTAATCAATTATGTAAGATCAAAAGTAAATTTGGTAGATCTTCTAACTAAACTTTTAGGAAGGAAATTAATCTTTGAAATATTGAGGGGAATAGAATTAAAGCCAATTTGAAATTAACAATGATGGTAACCTAACTTTTATGATTAAAGATCCCATAAAGAAAGTTCATATGGGTAATAGCAAGTCACTTGTTAATTTTGCTAGCACCATTATTTTAGTCCCTTCTTATGATGTGAGAAAGTGCTAAAATGTATCAAATGAGAAGATGAGCAAAATGCTTTTATTAATTTTCATATCCCTTATGAGTGGTGTATTTATTGCAAATAAATTTGATGAAATCACCTATATAAGTATGGAGTAGGGTCGCTCCTATGAGATTGTGGCAAAATCTCTAGAACACTCATAAAGTACCAGGCATGCATATGGCCTATTAGCACAAAACAGCATTAATAGCAAAAATTATGAGGTTGAAATATAACTGGTAAGACCTCTTACATAACCAAGAGTCCTTGGTTCATAGAAGTTATAAACTTCACCAATAACTTTATATGTTAAGTTTTACCTGTCTAGGTCTGGTTCATAGTCCATAAAACACCAGATTCAAAACATTTACCCTTATGTGTATAACTCAGTAAAAATCTTTTATCTTCAATTATCCTTTTGAAATATGTGGGGATTATTGTGGGATGTATGGGTATTTCAAAACGAAGTCTCACATTATTTGGAATGGAGACTTTTAAGTGCTTATATATTAAGAAGTTGCATTGAGCTTGTAAAGAGTTTATGAAAGTGGTGGGCTTACGTGCACAAGCTTGAGCCAAAGTGTCCAAATGCAGTGCAAATTGTGGATTTGCCTCCTACGCACGAGTTAACCATATGGGCTAGCATTTTTGCAAAATATTTTTTTTATACCTATTCAGAAATAATTAATTAATTTTAATTAATTAATTATAGTTACATTTGAACTTGTCAAATTCAATTCCTGTTTTTCGGATAGGTGACTCCTCCCTTATTTGAGTATTTTCAATTTTCGAATTTTAACTTTCCCCTACATTTTCAAATTAATTGTTCATTATTCTCTCTATTTGCTCCATTATCTTCTCAACGCTAATTTTTCAACGTCATTAACATTAATTTTTCAACATCATTATTTTTAATGTTAAATAATATATAGGTCTAGATACATCATTCTACCACTCTCACCCTCTCTTGCTCCTGTTACACAAAATTAGCTACTATTCTCTCTCCTAATTTTTTAGAAGAGCTTGTTTAATCTTAAGGAACATTCGCAATTATTTTACAGTGTAGCGAAATAGTTCTTAAGGATAGCATGCATCCATGCGACTCAAGTTATTGTTTTTTAGCTTATCCTATTGTTCTTTGTCTTCTCACAACATAACTAATATATTATTCTTAATACTCTAAATATGCATTATTCATGCCAATGCTAAAATTTGTATCTATATTAATGATGGTAATATGAAGCTCGCAATTACTTGCTATGGCTTTAGTAGTATGGCTTAGGACAATCATCTACTGAGATGATCCAGTGTTTAGATAAAGAGTATAAACACAGTCCTTGTCTTTGTAAATGTGGATAAACGAATCATATTAGTGAGACAGTAGATTACGTTTCGCTT
Organism: Erythrophleum ivorense; assembly: GCA_026724425.1. Classification (NCBI taxonomy): domain Eukaryota; kingdom Viridiplantae; phylum Streptophyta; class Magnoliopsida; order Fabales; family Fabaceae; genus Erythrophleum; species Erythrophleum ivorense. Next base: position 297,478 of record JAIUCV010000664.1, on the reverse strand, counting down.
GTGATCCTTAAATAGGATGCTCAAACCCCTCTCCAACTTTCTCAATCTTTCTAAGTGTCTTCTTACCTCCTATGACATCAACTACACTTTTCCATAATACCAGCTCAAGTTTGACACTAGTTAAATTAGAATCTGGTTGGGCATAGCCATCCATTTCATTGGTTCTATTTGAATTTTGCCTCACGCCATCTGAATTTTTTATATGTTATTAGTGTATATGTTTACTATGTCCAATAAAAATTTTGTTAATTTTTTAATTCATTTGGTTAGGTAAATATAGACATTTCATTAGGTTGTTCAATTTTGCTATTTTTGTTGTTTTTCAAGTTTAGTTAGTTTTTTTTTTTAATATTCTGCCTTAATTGGTGAGGGGTTGAATTCTAATTTTTGGCCTAGTTGTTCATTTGTATGCCTTCTATGTCAAGAAAATTGGTTTGAGGTTCTGTGTACATTTGCTATGAATTTTTGTTCATACACTATACATAGTTTAGTAATGTTTCAAAATTGCACAACTCAATTTTTCTTAACTTTTTAAACATATATGAGGACATGAATATGATGTATGATTTAACTCTTCAAAATTCGTCATAGTATTATGTTTTATTAAATGCATATTTACATAAATCTTTTTTTTAAAGAAGATATTTGTAATTCACATCTTTCATCTTTTTCAAGTCATGCATTAGATAGTTAGAGAATGATTATGGATTTTATTTTGAGAAATTTTGCAAACATCTTATAATGTTTAGTTTTAAATGTTTTGCTACCACTTGTAATTTTTTTTTTTGGGTAGAAGTGACTACTAATTGTATTTTTATTTGACAATTATGTTAAATATATAACTTGATTGAGTAATGATTAATACTGTTAAAAATGATTCTAATAATGTATAATCAAGTATGCATGTAATATACATATATATACCAAGAAAAAGTTCAACATGTAATATAAATATAAATGCATACCCAAAAAAAAAAGAAATTAATATGTCATTATTAGTGGCAGTTTGCAGACCAAGTGTACCAAACAAATCTTGGTGGTCAAAAAGACCATCAGCTAATAGAAATTTCTAATTCTGACAATTAATGAACACTGCCACTAATTTCAACAACATTTTCTAGTGATTTTCAAACCGCCAAGAAGTGCTTATTATTACTAACATTTTCATATCATTTCCGGTGGTCAATAATTGCCGGTAAAAAACACATAAACAATCAAAAAATCCACAAAGTAACTAACTTGTGCACTCTATTTGCAGCGAGAAAAAACTGCCACAAAATTCATTCTAACAGCCATTATCAATTAGCAGCTGTTATTGTTGTGATCAGATAATAACTGCTGGTAATTAAGTATCTACTGTTGCAATGGTGGTGGCTAGGCAATTGCTATTGAGTCATTTAGCGAAGAACAAAAACCACGAAAAAATGCTGCTTCTTTGTTTTTCTTGGTAGTATTCCCTCCTTTATTGTGAATCTGCTATAATTACGAGTTGCATTCAGAAATTTTGGTCAGTTATGACTTTGTCGATCACATACGACTATAAATTTCTTATAGATTAATGAAGTTTCAGCTTTAAATGATATATATACAAAAGTGCTTAAGTTTTTTGGTTCATTATGGTGTCCGATTAATATTAAATTAAAAAAATCCAAGCAAAGTTTCATAGTTTATCAAAACAAAGATGGGCTTTTCTCTTTTAGGTATTTATAAAGGTTTTTAAGTGCATATGACTTATAAATTCTTTGTGCCTGCTACATTAAGTGCTTTTGCTAATAGTTATTGTTTATTGTTCTATACTACATAAATCCTTCTTTTATATATTGATTGACAATTGATGATATAATTGTTTGCCAAATTTCTTGCTTTATTTGTAAGAATTGACTAAGGATGTATGCATATTATATAATACGATTATGTGTGTATGTGTTCTATTAATGATTGTAGAATTATTAGCACCTAATGATAGAAGTTTTATTTATGAAAGTTATGTATTGAAGTTCGTATTACCAAATTTTATGATATTATTATTTATTTTGATATTTATATTATGTATAATTTTTTAGTCACCTGAGTGGCAAAATTATAAAGTTTTGATAAATATCAAATTAGATAAAATTCAATTGCCCATGATTATGTGATGCTGTAAATTAGATGATATGATAATATATATTTATTTTGTAGTAAGTATATTGAAGGTCATTAATTATAAAATATTTAAGGATTGCCCAGAGATTGATTAGTTATTTTATAATCATGAACATGACTGTGATTAATTAATATACATGGTTAAATATGTTTAGTATATCTAAAGATAGCAAAAATGTCTAATTAGAGTATATATAGTTGCCAATGATGTGAAATTTTGAATTTAAGCATGAATTATGTTTTATAGTTGTATATTGTAGTATCACCCAGAAGAGAACTCCAATGCACATTTTAATGTTTATGTGAATGTTATCTATTTTTGTTTCTCTTCATTTACAAGCATTCTCTATTAGGAAGTTCAATAGGCTTAACTTTTCTTAATGGAGTACAAGTCCAGTTTCACTTAGGTGTGCGGGATCTACATTTAACACTCTTGATTGATAAGCCTACTATTCTCACTAATTCAAGCAATATTGAACAAAGATCTTTCCACAAGGCTTTAGAAAAAAATTAAATAGACTAAGCTTAATGTTCACGCGGATAGTAGTAGTAAACAACATTAGCTCAACAATTCCTAAAACTGATAGTGTTAGGGAATTTATAAAATTTGTAGAAGATCTTTCTTAGTCTAACTCTGCTAATAAGTCACTTGTTGGGACTTTAATTGGTACGTTAATCGCCATAAAGTTTGATGGTTTTTGTACCATGTGTGAGCATGTCACTAAAATTGTGAATGGCAAATATACACTACAAAAAATTGTAAATTTGTGACAGAATTTAGTAATAGAATATTTCGTCACAAGTATTTCTGTCGTTGATCTGTCGCAAATCCATCACTAATCAAGTTAGCAATAAAGTTTAGTGACGGAATTTTCTATCACTAATAAGAAGGATATGTAAATCTAAATCTGTGATGGAATTTTGTGACGAAAAATCCATCACTAAATTTGTGACGGAATTAGTGATGGAAAATTCCGTCACAAAAATTTGTTATCGCTAAATCCATTGCAAATAATTTAACTCTTACATATGATTTATATGATATACTTTGACATAATTTAATTATGATATAATTTAAATTTTTATATGATTTATATGATATAATGTGAATTTTTTGATGATTATATGATATAATGACTTAAATATATATAATATTGTTGCGAATGATTTAAATATTATGTATATATATATATTATAATTTAATAATTTCAATATCAAAATAGTAAAATACGATAAATAAATATACAACTTAATTATTTTATGGTTAATAAAAGGCCTCCATTTGTATTCAAAATGTAAAAAATTTACAATTTATTTATTTTAAACCATATATTAATATAAATATAGAATATATTTAATTAATTAAAAATAGTAAAAACCTTCTCAAATTTAAAATTATAATTTAATTAAACAAATGCCTATAAGGAATGATTTCACTAAAAATCAATAAAAGTGAAATAAAAAGTTAATTAAAAAATACAAAAGATAAATGAGATTAAAAAACATGAAAATAAGTTTCTTTTCCAAGATTTTACAAATGTAAAAAATGACTTCACGCATCCATTATGTTTCAATGACGTCTCTTGATGACTCCTTAACTTTGATATTGTATGACATATTTTATAATTGATTGGGGAGTCATTTGTTTCCTTTTTTACAAATTTTGTATAGATTTTTATCTAATCAGAGTAAATAAATAAAATATATCGTTTGTAGTAATTTTTTAGTAGATTAGTGTCTAATTTTATTTTGATTTTATTCTTAGGAGAGGGATAGAAACTTGTTAGAAAGGAATAAAGAAAAGGAAGAGGCTGGAAAAATCAAGAATGCTTATCTAAGTTTTCTCGCTATAGCGAGGATGCCAATTTACTATAACGAGTTCATGACTCATACAAAATTCAGAGAACTTCTAGCAATAACGCAAGCTGTGGTGAGAATACTTTAAGTCTAGAATTGATAAACTCTCGCTATAACAACACTCGTATACGAAAATGCACAGCTTCGATCTAAGCTCCTTGCCTCTAAACCCTAGCTCCTTAATGTGTTTTCCTTCTCAAAAGTTCTCCCCCTAAGCTTAGAATGTCCAATCCCTAGTTGCCAATTAAGTTTTATGTCCAAAAGTCGAAGTTATGCTTTTTAATAACGAGTCTTGCTATAGCGAAAAGCCCCTCTCGCTATAGCGAGAACTTATCAGTTATAGATCCCAATTGTTCTTGCCACAGCTTATGCTATTGCTAAAACTTCTCTAGATTTTGTTTGAGCCACGAACTTGCTATAGTGAAGAGCAAACTGGCATCCTCGCTATAGCAAGAAGACTTGAAAAGCTTGTTATTGATTTCCAGCCTTCTCTTTTTTTCTTTCTTCCTTCTTAACAGGTCTCTACCTTTCTCCTGAGGTTAAAATTAAAATAAAATGAAATACAAGACTACTAAAAAACATACTACCAATAATATATTTTATTTATTTACTCTAATTGAATAAAAATATATACAAAATTAGTAAAGAACGAGGCAAATGACTCCCTAATCAATCATAGAATATGCCATACATTACCAAAATTAAAGAGTCATCAAACTCCCCTACACATACATTATTGCTTGTCCTTAAGTAATTCTTAAAACTATCAATCAAAGTGACCACTAACGTAGTTCTTTTTCACAATTAAAATCCAATCAATCAAGATTAAGAATTCCCCCAAACTTAGAACATAACCAAGGTCAGAAGCAGGAGATTAACTAAACTCAATTTGAATTCCATAAATAATGCAACCATAGCAACATCCTTTTAAGTCTAAACTGTGTGTATGTTTCAACAAACACTTTTGAAGCAATCAAGTGATCTTATCAATAACCACACTACATTTCCACAAATAATTCCAATTATCTACTTCTAACTTCAATCATCAAAGCTAATTAAGGGAGATCATTTGTTTTATTATCCAACAACATCTCAATTTCAACACAAACATTCTTTATTATTATTATTATTATTATTATTATTATTATTATTATTATTATTATTATTATTATTATATTTAATTTTTTTCCTCTTACTTATTTCTCCTAATTCTTTTTATGTGAATGACAACATTAGTTATGAAGCCACCTAGTTACTCAAATTAAGGAAATTGATTCGGAGTACTTATTTGCATACTCTTAGTTTTCATCACTGTTTGACATAAAAGGTCACACTTTTTTGTGCAAACTCCTGGTTAGTTTCAACCATTGGAGTAGATTCTTTCTTCTTTTTATTCTTTGTTTAAAAAAAAAACTAATAACTAAATCATTTCTCTCTTAAATAACAATTAGGCATCCATCTATACGTAAATATATTGAAATTATCAAAGAAAAATAATTGAAGTTGTAAAAAAAGAGACTAAATTGCTACAATAGCCATCTTGCTGAAAAAGTGCTTCACTTATAAGAGTTTACTAAAAATTGCATTAATTAATTTATTCAATTCAAGTTTACTCAATCTCCTAATTCCTTATCCAATATTCATCTAGAGCAAAAGGAAAAACTAAATCTAAAATCATTGGTCAAAATTATGGAAACATTAGGATAAACTACATTTATATATATATATATATATATATACACCTATATACCTACCCCTCTCCCACACTTAGAATGAACATTGTCCCTAAGATAAAAGAAAGATACAACCACCACAGAAGAATTAGAAGTAAAAGGAAGAGATAGAGAGATAGAGAGAGACTCGATCAAAACCTGTATCTGGGAGACAAAAATAGATAGAAGACCAAGCAACAAAGAGTAAGTGAAATTTAGATATATGAATTCAAATATATAAACAGTGAATGAAAAATCCTAAAAGTTAGATTAAAGAATACAGTTATCTATATACATTTATCCAAAAGAAGCATAAAGCAATTAAAAGTTGGACACTATGGGTTAGATGGGCCCAGCATATCCTACGAAGTTGGATTAGGTGGAAGAATGATAATGCACAACTAAGGCACTTCTGGAGATGGTGTTGGTGGAGTGGGCACGAGATAATCCACAAGCATTTACAGCTGCTCTTCATTGAAAGTACATGACCCTCTAATCTTTCAATAGACTCTCTCACCCAACCTTCAAACTATGTTTGAGGTGGTGCTTCACTCATCATGGGCTCCAGTGCATCCTATCATTAAGGTGGAGGAGGAGGTGGAAGACTCTCTTGTTATTGCTATGCTCGAGGTCTTCAAGGCCTCCCAACTTCATCCTTCATATTGTCATACCTAAAGGCACCCTTGGGCTTAAATTAGGCATCATTTTTAGATATCCCGCTACCCCCCATTTGAAGGAGCTCAATGAACATATAGGAGTATGCCAAACTAGCCTGATCCGACTGTACCACTTGCTTGAAGTTCAAAATCATGAGGCAGGGAATATTCACCTGCTTTCTTATTATAAAATAATAGGTTCGAAGAGCCCTCTCCTGATTTATATCGGACCCATGGGAGTTAATCAAGATGTTACTTGAAATGAATTGAAGCTAAATCGAGTAAGTTTATTCAACTGGGCTATCATGTATACTTTATTGGTTAATCTTGCTTGTCCTTCATTGGCTATGATAACCTTAACTTTTTCCCATGGAATAGATTGCTAATCATTCATATAGGCTTAAAAGGCACATTGTTCCACATTCGGTAATTCATAAAAATCTTGAATTACCTTTTCATTTATCTTAACCCATGTAGTCCTACAATAGTATTCATTTTCTTCTTCTTTCGTATCTTTAAAGTTGGCATAAAACTCTTGGATCATCATGGTAATCTAATGCATAAGCTTTTTAGTAAAGCCTTGCAGGTGATGCCATTCAAAATCACTAAAGGTAAGATACAACGGATGAGGCTTATAATATTTGTCTTCAGTGACTCCTCTATTCGAAAAGTTATGTTCAAAGTGGAATTCAGCTCTGGAAGATGCAAATCTGTCTTTATCATAGGTCTTTTTCTTTTACTTAGAAGAAAATGCTCGAGCTATTTTTCCTTGTTTAGGTGCTATGTAGTTTGCAAACAAAATGATGTACAAAATCAATCCAATGATAATGAAAAATAGAAACAATAAATAAGCATTCTTGGCAAAATGATAACTCACAGCCCTGTAATTAAAGTGTCCAAATGAAATGAAAATAAAGCAATTGTAGAGGCAGCATGTTTTGGATAAAGAAAAGGAATTCTAAATATAATCCAATGTGTAAATGGCTTTGTTAAGGATAAACTGAGATTAAACAAGTTATTCTAGACAAAGGAATCGAAACACAACAATATGAATGGTGTAGGGTATAAAAAATGGCAACTCTGGAACATTGCTCAAACTCACTATAGCAAGTTTATCCTCGCCATAGCAAGGAAGAACACCATCTACAGAAATGCATTTCTAAACCCAAAACACTTGAATAAGACAAACCACCTGCACAGAGACACGTGAAAAATAGACCCACACCAGATATTTTTAGCCTATTTGGCCACATTTACTAAAGCAAAAGCATTTAACCTCTCAGCCCTAAATGCTTCAAGCCACGCAATGTCAAATAGAAAAAGAAGGAAAAGATGAAGAAACAATGTACCTAATGTGGTGTAAAGGGGAAAAGATGAAGATGAAGATGTGAAAAGGAAGGATTAAGGCAAATAAAGTAAGAGGCACTAAAAGGGGAATGGGTATGCAATAGCGAGGGAGAACACACAGCAACAGGGAGAAGAGGGTTCATTTTTGTTTTTTTTTTCTTTTAAAGCAAATCACTTGAGATAGCTAGAGACTCTCGCCATTGCTTAAGCAATAGCAAGGAGATCTTTGGAAAATGTATCATAAAATGGAACTACCTTATCTCACAATTGCGAAGTGGTCCTCTCGCTGTTACGACAACACTTGTGGTTCTGGTCAGTCATATAATCTCGTTATAGTGAGAAACTCTCTAGCATTTGTACTAGTCCAAAGGCATAAGGAGCTTGCCATTGCAAAAAGGCTAGTACGCAATAGCGAACAGACTTGCATACATTTTGAAGATAAGATTTCTCGCCATAGCCTAGGCTATGGTGAGAAACCTTCTGGACTTTGCACCAGAGTGAAAACAGGGGTCTTGCTATGGTGACAAGGTGACCTCATTATAGCAAGAACACTTAACATAATTGAAACACAATTTGTTTCACTACTACGTAAGCCATATCAAGGATCTCCCTGTTTTTTGTACCAGACGAGGATCAAGTGACACTTGCAATAGTGAAAGTAACCACTCACAATAGCGAAAGTTAAGAGTGATGAAACTTAGAAAATTAAAGAAGAAATCATGCCTCACTCTATTTAATCCCTTGACATACTACCTTTCACTTAAAAGAAAACTAATTAATTGAAGTGAAATGAACACATTAATTTAAAAGGACTCCTTGCTTCAATTAGTTGCTTATTATACTGTTTCCTTCAAAGAGGAATTGTCTGAGACTTTCTGCCCTTCCTATACACTCCAACACTACAAAATCAAATTAAAGATTAAAATTCAAAATCTTACTAGCAAAATTAAAAGTAAAAACCAAAATTTAAATAAGAAGAGTTAGGCTACCTCCTAAGAGTGCTAAGTTTATAGTCTTCATCAAGACTATCCCAAATATTCAAGAAGGTGTTGTGAAGTTATGGACCATCTTATACCTGTTCTATTCTCCCCTAAAGTATTATTTGAGTCTTTGCACATTAACTTTGAATTGACCCCTCGATTTTTCATCTTTAATCTCTATAGCTCCATAGGATGCAACAACAATAACAGTGTAAAGGTCTAACCACCTTGATTTAAGTTTCCCAGGAAATAGCTTGAGTCTTGAAATAAATAGTAGTACTTGTTGTCCTGATACAAAAGCCCAATAGAGAATGTGTTGATCATGCCATTTTTTACTTCTTTCTTTATAAACCCTTGAACTTTTATATGCTTCCAATCAAAATTTTTCTAATTCGTCCAGTTGATGCATTCTTTGAGTATTAGCAAGTTTAGAATCAAGATTGAGCTTTTTAACGGCCCACCAAGCTTTATACTCAAATTATAAGGATAAATGACATACCTTCCCATAAATAAGCCTATAGGGAGACATCCCTATGGGTGTTCTATACGCAGTTCGGTATGCCCATAATACATCATCTAACTTGTTAGACCAATCCTTTCTAAAGTAATTAGTAGTTTTTTCAATAATCTTTTGATCTCCCTATTAGTGAGCTCACACAAGCTATTGGTCTGAGGGTGGTAGGCAAGAGACAACCGATGATGTGCCCCATACTTAATCAATAGATTCTTTAACTACTTGTTGTGGAAGTGAGTGCCTTTATTAGTAATAATGGCTCGAGGCACCCCCAACCTAGTGAAAATATACTTCTGATCACTGTGTTAGAATCATTGGCTATATAAGCCATCACTTCAGCCTATCTACTCACATACTTCACAGCCACAAAGATGTAATGGTTACCCCTAAATGAAGGGAGTGGGCCCATGAAATCTATGCCCCAGATATTGAAAAGTTTAACCTCTAAAATCCCAAATTATGGCATCTCATGCCACCTTGAAATGTTCCCCAATCTTTGGCATCTATCACACTTAACTATTCATGCGCTCATGGTAGGCACCACTAAACTATCTGTTCATTTGTAACATTTGCAACATTGTTTGTTTGATCTCAAAATTATTAGCTTGAAATTCTGGGACTTTGATACCTGACTGATAACCTTGGTTGTTGCAACTGAGGAAATCATTAACTCCTAGCCTTTCATATTCTTCTTCTACCATGGTTAGAACTCTTCTCTGTCTATCTTTTAGAATTGTATTTTTTTTCTTCAATATAATCTACCCCTTGTAATTCAACTGGAGTTTTCTCTTTAGTCTTAATCTATTCTAGCTCTTCTTCAGAGAGTGTGAGCTCTATAGGTGAACTCTTAGCTATAATCTCTTCAATACTTCTGGTCTTTGACTTGGTTCTCAATTTGGATTTTACCTTGGGTGGCATAAATTATAGTACCTACCAAATAGTATGTCCAGAATTTAAGTTCCAATAATAAAAGAGTTTTAACTAAGCTAACAAAAATCTTGAACTAAAACTACTAAGAACTTACTTAATCCAAAGTAATCTAACTTAATTCTCTGGCAATGGTGCCAGAAAATTTGATAAGCACTAATTTTCCAATAGATTCTGCAAGTGAACGAATCAATTACGTAGTGTAGTGAATCAAGGTTGTTCCGCAAGGAATTGATTTAGACATAATTAGCCTAAGAAATTTTTCTTCCGTTTAAGTTAAGACAAACACTCAAATAGCAGTGAAAGAAAATAAAATTGAACTTGAAAGAATAACTGAATGTTGAGATTGCTCTGATGAGAATATGCACTAAGAAGCATCCTAGGTTCCTATCCCCGTATTGACAAAAATTGAGTTGCTCAGTTAATTAGTTCAATTAATGATTTGAGGGTTAAGGAATTTATGTAAGCCTAAGTATCTCTCGAACCACTTGGACTTCTATCCTATTTAATTACAGATTTCTCTCATAATTAATTAGGTTAAGTATGCTCAATCCTTTTTAAAGCACTTAGGGTTTTTAAATATATTTCTATACCTAAAAACAAAATTAGGACAACCTAATCCTAAATTACTCAATCAAATGGTCCATTGAAATTTTTCTTTCTCAAAAGCTAATCTTAAACCCCCAAATCCAAGAAAGAGGTGGTCAAACCCTTAAATGAACACAAATAACCAAATTAATCACTCAAGTCAATAATCAAACCAATTTAACTTCACAAAATCTCCATAGTAAACCTAGGATCTATTAAATCTAGCCACACATGGCTCTAAACATTACAACCCAAGCAAGAGATTCAAAGAAACAAGAGTTCATGAAAGAAGACATAGAGAAAATCAGAAAACTCAGTGGAATTTTGTTTATTCAGCCTCAAATCTTCAACCTAAGCTCCTGGCCTCCAAACCCTAGCTCCTTGGTGTGTTTTCCTTTTCAAAAGTTCTCCTCCCAGGCTCAGAATGTTCAATCCCTAGCTACCAATCAAGTTTTATGTCCAAAAGTCAAAGTTGTGCATTTCATTAATGAGTCTCGCTATAGCGAAAAACACCTCTCGCTATAACGAGAGCTTATTAGTTCTAGATCCTAGTTGTTCTCACCACAACCTATGATATTGCTAGAAGTTCCCTAGATTTTGTATGAGCCACAAACTCACTAAAGCGAACTGGCATCCTCACTATAGCGAGGAAACTTGAAAAGCTTACTCTTGATTTCCAAGCTTCTCTTTTTTTCTTTCTTCCTTCCTATCAGGTCTTTACCTTTCTTCTTGTAACACCATAAATTTATATCTCATTTCATGCTATATCTATGCCTTACATTATACAACTCACATAAGAGGCAAAATAATGGCATTAAAATAATGTATTATTTAGCGTTGTATCACGTATAAAATTTTTGTTCGGTATCCTGTGGACCATGTGAGCTCATGTATCACATTCTCATATTTAATTACATGGATACAACTCATTTCCATCACTAAAAGTGACCTACAACTCATGGAAACCAAAGGGAAGCATAAAATACATATATACATTTTCGGTCAGAATTTGCTCATTTCTGTCACAAATTTGAAAAATCATAACTAATTATAGAAAAATAGAAATGATGTATTCTTGGCTATTCTATAAAGCTACAATGTCTACTTCATGCTATAAATATTTCTAGACCATAATATCTAACACAGAAGACGTTTGACATTCAAAAACGTCCAGAGGTCTGGCTGTCCACTGGTGCTATCATAGGTTTCTGCAGTAAATTTCAAAAATATCCAATTAATTTCACAAAAATCCAATCTATAAAAATGATACCAATCTAGAAAGCTACAGATGTCAACTAGAGGAAAAAAATAATTTCAGACCAATTCAGGCACGCCTAGACCTCGAAACTCAATCAAATAGTAACTAAGGTCAGTTTGAGTGCCTGATATTGGATAGAATCCTTAAAAATTCATATCACCCTCTCTAGAAATCCAAATAAGGTGCTTCTAGTTGTTACAAGTCACTGAGAATGTATAGTTTCTCCATATAAAATTTTGTGGCAATTGGACATCATTTGGGCCCTGTGTGATAGAAATTATTTTCGGACTAAGTGAACAGTGCATCAAACCAAAACCAAAATTTTTGCCAACTTTAAAACTTTATCAAATATTCTATAGACCTCCGAAAATTCTATTCTTTAACTTCCCAAAAAGATCTTAACAAGATCTAATTACATGTCAATCTCATATTAAGAAGAGCTCATTTGGATAAAAAGTGATATAGGGTTATAAATTGGTCAATTATTAGTCCATGCAAGATACCAAAATGTCTAAATGGCTTTCCTTGGTATTTGGCACCTCTTGGACAAGTCTAAAAGCATAAATATGACTTGTATGAGCTGTCCAAATGGTTTCAAACCTCATGTATCTCAATTTGGCTACTCCACTTCCATTTATACACTAATGCATCACACTTTCAAGAAGCAAAGTTTGTCATCTCATGCTCAATATACATTCTAATGGTCATACAATATAATCTCTCATTTCTACATCACATATTAACATAATTATACATGTTCAAGAGGTCATGGGTCTTATGCAATAATAGATTACACTAATTATCATTCATAAAGCCTTAAAGTAGCCAAATCCATGCACTTTAGTGTCAAGCTCTCATTTCTCATGTGGTTGGCTTCCATTCCCTTGCTCTCTTGGTCCACCTAGCATGTTAGAACATTGGAGAGGAGGGGATGAGATTCAAAGAATCCCAATAGCTCATCTCTCATTCAATCATACATAAAGCATACAAAATAAGTCTCACAAATGTATGCATGGCATATGGACATGTGCAATCATTCAAGAAGTATTCTTAGCATTTGAAAAGGTCATACATAGCATACATAGGCTTGTCAAGCAAGTGGATTGGCCTCACCCATTTACTTATGGATTTTGGACTTGCCTAACCCATTCTTTAAGAGGTTATTGGAATCAACCATGCTCTTGGGAGTCAATCTCACTTTTGGGAGACTCTTTACTTTGTCTTAACTAATCTTAAGAGTTCTTGGCTCATCCTCACCATGGCTAAAGGTTCTTGACCTCACCGCACTCAAGCAAACCAAGACAAACATCATAAACATTATTTGGAAAATATAATACACCATTATGGTACCATGGAGTAAGAGCTCATGCTAGAACATTTTGTATGGCTTAAAATACACAGACATACATTCAAAGACAAGTAAAGCAAGCAATTATGCATGAGAGAAGGTGGAAAGAGCTACCTTGGAAGCAAACACACACTTTTCTCCTTGAATCAAGGCTCCATTTCTCGGCCTCACACACACAATGGTGTGAGAATGATTTCTCTTGGCCTAAACATAATTTATGAAAGCTAATTGGGTTCATGGAATTAATTCTATGGCCACACAACTTGCTTAAACTCTGGCTTGACCAAAAAACTCCTTTATGGTTCCAAAATGCACCTAATGAAACAACACCTATCAAATAAGTTCTAGGCTCTATTCTTTCTTTTCAAACATGATTCTTGACTCTTTTTAAGCCTCTTGGAGTCATCACACAATTAAAACCAAGAGCCTAACTATATGTTGCTTCTTTAAGTCATATTATGGAGCATAAAGCACCATCTCACTTTCTATGGTTTCTAAATTTTTCCCAAGGCTTCTCCTTATATTCATTCATCATATATGACTCAAAAATGGGCTTAGAAAAATTTAAAACTGTCCCTAGGCATGATATCCCCTCTTGGCCAAACCTATGGAAGGTTGTAGGCTTCATGGATTTTGATTTGTTTTCCTGATGGAGGAAGCACATAGGGAGACTTCTAGGGATCTTATGAGCTCATTCAAACACTTATTTAGGCATAAGAATTAAAATATTAAATCAAAATTTGGAAAGAACACTTGAAACCCTAGAAATTACATCTTGAATTTCCATGATTTTTTGTTAATTATCTTTGCATATTCTTAATCTTCACACTATTTTTCTTAAAAATCACCCTTGATTCTGCCTAAAAATCAAACCCTCTTAGAGTTTCATGAGTGGGGCCAAATGGTGGAGGAAGAGGAGCAAGGGGTAGCAACCATAGAAGAAGAAATTACCTTGTTTTCTAGCTTTTTCTCACTTGAATCTTGTCTTCTTTGAGCTCCTCTCTTCAAATCCGAATTTTTCCCTTAATTTCTCCCTTAAAATAGATTTATAAACTTCATTATAATCATAGGAAGAAAGCTCAAGAGGAGAGGAACAAGTTTGGAAGAAGAAGGAGTATGAAAATCCATGAAATTTCTTACCTTTTCCTTGCTTTTTCTCCTCCTTTCTTCTCCTCCATGGTGCGCCTAAGAGAGCTGGTGTTTTCTCTAGTTTTTAGGTAGAATGGGTCATGCAAATGAAGGGGAGAAGAAATAAGAAACTTAAAGTGTGTTCAAGAAACTTCCACTTTCTCAAACTCATTTTAGCTCCTTTTTTAGAATCATCTTTTCCATTATGAAATTTAGGTTCCCAATTTAGTAAAATACCTTTATAATCACTCAAATCAACGCTAAAACCTTTCCGAACAAATCAATCAAAGTTCGGGTCAACTGATGTTAGAAAATGTCCACCAAAGGGGTTTTAATTATCCCGGAGCTTTCTATGGTTTTCAAAGCCTCTGAGAATCCGAAAGAACTCAAAACTTTCCTTTAAAAAGCCCTCCTATGAGAAATTCCAAATTTTACTCAAAATGACAAAAATGCCCTTACGTTTCATCAATCTTTTGTCACAATTCGTTTCTTTATTCTAGCTCCATTTTTCTTTCTGTTTGAGTCTCAGATTCTCATTTTTAGTAGTCTAGAATGCTTCCCAAATTTTTTGAGACCTCAACTAAATCATTTCGGGGGACTTCCTTTTGTATCCGGTGAATTTCATTCATTGATGAAGAAACTATACATTACGTTTCTCACGTTTTCTCTCGTTTTCATAGAACTGGATGTTACACTTCTAAAGCTAAAATTAAAATAAAATGAAATACAAGACTACTAAAAAAATACTACTAATGATATATTTTATTTATTTACTCTGATTGAATAAAAATTTATACAAACTTAATAAAGAATGAGGCAAATGACTCCCTAATCAATCATAAAATATGCCATACACTACCAAAATTAAGGAGTCATCAAGGGGAGAACTTCTGAGGGGGAAAATGCATAAGGAAGCTAAGATTTGGAGACAAGGAGCTTGGATTGAATATTGAAGGCTAAATCAACCCAAAAACACTAAGTTTTCTAATTTTCTCTATTTCTTCTTCCAAAAACTCTTGTTTCTTCGAACCTCTTGTTTGGTTTGCAATGTTTAGAGCCATGTATGGCTAGATTTAATAGATCCTAGGTTTACTTGAACCTATTGCCATGTAATGGATATTTGGTGTAGTTAAATTGGTTTGATCATTGATTTGAATGTTTAATCTAGTTATTCTTGTTCATTTAAAAGTTTGGCCACTTCTTTCATGGGTTTGGCGGTTTGAGATTAGCTCTTGAGAAAAGGTAATCTTAATGGACTAATTGATTAAGCAATTTAGGATTAGGTTATCCTAATTTCGTTCCTAGGTATAGAAATATATCTAAGAACCCTAAGTGGTTTAAAAAGGGATTAAGCGTAATTAACCTAATTAATTATGAAAGAAATCTACGATTAAATAGGATAGAAATCCAAATGGTTCGAAGGACACTTAGGCTCACATAAATCCCTTAACCCTCATATCATTAATTGAACTAATTAATTGAGCAACTCAATTTTTAGCAATAAGAGAATAAGAGCCGAGGATGCTTCTCAATGCTAATTCTTATTAGAATAATCCCAACACTCAGTTATTCTTCTAAGTTCATTTTTATTTTTCCTACACTAGTAATTTAGTATTTGTCTTGACTCCAAATGAAAGCGAAACTTCTTAGGCCTAATTTTATCTAAATCAATTCCCTGTGGGATGACCTTGATTCACTATACTACGCAATTGATCCGTATGCTTGCAGAATCTACTACAAAATTAGTGGCTATAATCTCCTGTCTCTCACCTCTTTGCTCTCCCAATTGGTTTTCCCTTTATATAATATTGTAAATTTTAAGTTAAATTCTGATGACTCTTTAATTTTGTAATGTATGGCATATTTTATGATTGATTAGGAAGTCATTTAGTTCTTTCTTTATAGCTTTTGCATATATTTTTATTTAATCAGAGTAAATAAATAAAATATATCATTTATAGTAATTTTTAGTAGCTTTATGTCTCACTTTATTTTGATTTTATTCTCAAGAGAGGGATAAAGTCTTGCTAGAAAGGAATAAAGAAAAGGAGGATGCTGAAAAATCAAGAACAAGCTATCTAAGTTTTCTCGCTATAACGAGGATGCCAATTCGCTATAGCGAGTTTATGTCTCATACAAAATCCAAGAAACTTCTAGTAATAGTGCAGGCTATGGCGAGAACACTTGGAGTCTAAAACTAATAAGTTCTCACTATAGCGAGAGGTGTTCCTCGCTATAGCGAGACCCATTTACTGAAATGCACAGCTTCGATTTTTGGGTTAAAAACTCAATGTCCAACTAAGGATTCGTTAGCTTGATCCTGAGGGGGGAACTTCTGAGGAGAAAATGCACTAAGGAGCTTGGGTTTAGAGGCAAAGAGGTTGGATTGAAGATTGGAGGCTAAATCCACGCAATTTTAGTGCCTCTTGTGTAGTTACTCCCTGTTGCTGCACTTCTCCCTCGCTATTGCATAGTTACTTCCCCTTCAGTGCCTCTTGCTTTCTTTTCCCCAATCCTTCCTTTTCACGCCTTCATCTTCATCCCTTGCTCTTCATGTAACACCAGGTACGTTGTTTCTTCATCTTTTCTTTCTCTTTTTACATGAAATTGCATGGTTTTAAGAGCTTAGGGTTAAGAAGTTAAATGCCTTTGATTTGTTAAATGTAAATGACTAAGTTAACAATAACTAGTTTGGGTCTATTTTTTGCTTCTTTTTTGTGCAGGTGTCTCCTTTTGTTCAGGTGTTTTGAGTTCACATTTGCATTTTTGGGAATAGTGTTCTTCCTCCCTATGGCAAGGATAAACTCGCTATAACGAGTTTTGAGTAAAATTTTTAGAATTTACATTTTCATTACCCTACACCATTTAACTTATTTTGTTTCAATTCTTTTGCCTTGAATAAGTTGTTTACTCTCAAATTATTCCTGACAGACTCTTGTAGATGTAGCATTCTATTTAGGATCCCTTTTCCTTGTCCAAAACATGCTGATTTTTCAATTACTCAAGACTGCTTCTTTTAGAAGCTCGATATAATTTTCATTCACTCTTTGATCATATGGGGTAGAAAAATTATAAGTTAGCCCTACCTTTTTGAACCAGAGAGTCATTACTTTGATGGGTCCATTATTATTTATTAAAAGTTTAACAAGACTTATTGTCTACATGTGTATATTAATTGCACACGATACAATCATATAGGCATAGGGTATCATAATTAATATGAGTGTTTGATATCCATCCCACAAAACACAAATATTTGTTGTTGCTTTTTTTTTAAAAGTAGATTTAAACTATTTAAATTTGATATGGGCAGTTTAAATTTCAATTTTTTTAGTTTTGATATTTTTTTATTTTGAAAAAATAAAATGTAAGATAAAAATAATCTTTTAACTTTCAACTTCAAAAAAATAATGATTAAATTTAAAAAAAAAATTGAAAGATGGATAATTTCTCTAAAAAAAAGAGTTCATATCAAATACAAGAATGATGTGTTTTGTAACATTATACTTCATTATTAACTATTGAACAAGACTTATTATATTTAAGATGCAAGATCAAAAGAAATATCTACATATTTTTTTTAATTAATCTCAAAATAAACACTTAAGAAATTAGACCAATAGGTATATGATCTAGTGTCCAAGGGCATGAATAATTAGCAAAAGATTTAGGTTCTCACATATACTTTCTTTTATAGAAAAGAAAATAAAACATTTTAAAAACTTCCCCTATCTTGTCCTAAAAATATCATGGTAGCAATATATTAAAAATTAATAATAATAACCTAATTAAAGTCTTTCTACTTGCTTCATATAGTACTTTGCAGTCCCTTGACAATATTGATACTAATTTGTTAAACAAAATAGGTTAAAAATTTATTCTTGGCTAAATAAACTTCATGGACCTGAACTTGGATTGAATGACTTGAATTAACTACCATATAAGTAAACATCTTATACATAATCCTCAAATCCTTAGGAAGTTAAACTATCTCCTCCTAATTCTGACTCTGATATGTGAACATTTCTTCTAAATTCTATAAGAATGACTATGAGAAAAGCTAGAAAATTAAGCCATATCCCTTCAAAATATGCCTCTCAACTTCCCATTAGACTTCTCTAATTTTTCCATCATACAAGTTTCAGCTTAACTAGATAGTGGCTTTTGTGTTTTAGAACTAAATAATATCCAAATGTAGGGTCAGTAGGAATGCTAGATGTACTTTTTTCTTTTTAAGGAATTGTGCATCATTTTTATTTTTCCTAGCCAACCTGAAGCTTGTTTTGAAGTTAATGATTGAATGCCTGTTATCTAAAACATCATTTTAATATTCAAAGATCATGCCAATATTCTTTGGTTTTTCCCTTTTCCTATTCCTTATTCCCTATTCCCGAGATTTTGGTGCCTCCAGGGCAGTAGTGCCAAATATTTTTGGTAAAGCTATAATGACTTTGTAACAAGACTTCAATTTTTTCTCATGGGCCTTTTAGATCATTTAGCTACTAAAATGTAAAATTTATGGAATTTGGTTTTGTAATTGTTGTTGTATGACTTTAGATGGATAATTTATCCTTGGTTTACAGATTGTAGATCTTGATTTTCCAAACACAACTGAAAGTTACAAACTCTATTCCTAGGTCTGTGGATAACCAAAGAATCTCTTTAAGTATTTTCTGTCTACACTGATATGCTTTCCATTAATAGTACTGGGTGCTATCTATAATTTATTCATGATTTATTATTATTTTTCTTATTATATTTAATGTTTTGTTCTACTACAAACAATGTGAGAGGATAAATGAACAACCTGAATGGCTAGTAAAAATATAATATTTTAAGAATCATGTTGATGTACAGAAAGTTATAAGTGAAACTAAAAATGAAAAGAACATAGGGATTTTGTACTTGCTTCCATCTCTTTTTGAACTTAAATTTTATACTTGCTTCCTTCTCTTTTTAACATATTCACTGCTTGAGTTTGTCATTAGATTTTATAAACATGAATGTAAACATATAGAAGATAAATTTCCACTTTCAGTCTATGCCTAGATTTGTACACATGAATTGGATGCAGAATATGACATGGAATAGAATTGTCTGCCCTAACATTTTGCTAACAATTGAAAACTCAAGGAAGTAATAAATAACATTGACTAAAATCTATATTGCACATTGATCTTCAAAATTGAATAACCCAAAAAAAAGTATAATTTCAATAAATTGAAATTTTAACTCCAATGGTGGATCAGTTAATGAAAATGAATATATAATGTGTAATTCTTATAATCACAAGTTGAAATTTTAATAAGTTATTATTTTTCCAACTTTTTGAATCAAGTAACAAGAAAGTTGGTATTGAATCTGTTAATTTTAATTATTAAAATCACTTTTTAATTCTTTTTATCATTATATTCTTTTTACAGTCAAAATATTAAACAACTTTAATAAAAACTTATAGCTAGTGTTAATCACGTGACAATGTATTTTACTCCTAAACTAACATAAGTTTTATTATAACATGTACACTATAACAAGTGTTTGCAAAACAGTAAATGCAATTTGCTTTTTGGGGGGTAGATCACCAAAGACAAATTGAAATTCATCATGAGTGTTCCATTTTCAGACACTTTCTACGCACATAAATTCTCAAAACATAACATCCATACAAAATGGTAAAATTAAAAGGTTTTTTTCCCTTTGTACATGGTACTTGTAATACCATATATATCTAACCCCATTCATGGCATTCATAAGCTCCATATTATCATCATGGTCATAAAACAACATTAATGGATTTAATCACGTTACGTCATGCTTAAAAATTCATAATTAGTGTCACGTGGACCGTGTGGGTTCATACCATGCATTCTTATATATAAATACATTATTACAACTCATTTGCATCACAAAATCTTGCTCATGACTCAAGGAAACCGAAATGGAGCATAAATTGAAGTTATTGAATTTCGGCCAGATTTGCCTCCATTCTGTCGAAAAATTTGAAAAATCATAACTAAATCTAGCAAAAATCGAAATCATGTAATCTTAGCCATTCTAGAAATATTGGGATATCTAATTTATGCTAAAAATATATACAAGTCATAACATCCCACACACAAATTGTTTGACACGCGAAATCATCTAGAGGTCAGACTAGGTCCTGATGCTGTCACAGTTAACTGATATGAACTTAAAAAATGTCTAATTAATTCCAAAAAATTCTAATAAAAGTGAATAATACCAATCTGGAAAGCTGATGATGTTATCTAGAAGGAAAAAATCACTCTAGACCAGTTCAAGCTCTCCCAGACCCTGAATTTCGATCAAATAGTGACTAAGGTCTGGTTGGACGCCTGACACTAGACTGAATCTTCAAAAAATCATATCTCCCTCTTTAGACATCCAAATGGGGTGATTCCAGTTGGCACAATAACTTATGACCTCTAGTTTCTGCTTATAAAATTTCATGGCAATTGGACTTTATTTGTCCCCTGAGTGACAGAAAAATAATTCAGATCCAATGGAACAGTACATCAGACATTTTCAAGAATTTTGGCCAACTTTGAAAATTCATCAAATATTCTATAGACCTCCAAAAATTTTGCACTTTAACTTCCCAAAAAGCTCTCAACATATTCTAATAGCATGCCAAATCTCAAATCAAAAATAAATCATTTAGCTAAAAAGTGATATAGGGTTCCATTTTGGTCACTTTTGGCTCCATATAGGGTACCAAAATTGCTCTTTGGATTCCCTTAGGTCTTGGCACCTTTTGGGGAAGTCTAAAAGCATATTTAAGACTTGTAGGAGCTGCCCAAATGGTCCCAAACCATTTGCATCTCATTTTGGCCTCCTCACCCTCACTCATACACATTACACCAAGCTTTTCTCAAATGCATACATCTACATAAGCACTCACTTTATGATCTAGAATACATACACCATACTCATTCATTTATCTATCACATAATATCATTTTTACATTTGTCCAAGGGGTCATAGACTATTTACAATCATAATATACATCATAAAGTCTCATTATGAGTCAAAAACATAAAAATCAAGCATAAGGGTGGCAATCTTCTTCCTTCAATGTGATTGGCTCCCATTGCCATGTCCACTTGGTCCACCTAGCATATTAGGACATTTAAGATAAGGGAGTGAGATTCAAGAATCTCAATAGGTCATCTCCCATTTCATCACATATAATATGTGCAAGCAAGTTTTATGAATGCATGTGTGGGAAAAATGGAAGTCATGAATATTTAAAATCAAGCTTGGCATAGAAACACATCATACAAGACATTCAAGAGCTCACTAAGTATTTGGATTGGCCTCACACTTCTCTCCATGGTATTTGGACTTACCTCACCCATTCTTTGAAATCTTTACACTCAACCACACTCTTTAGGAGTCCACTTTGCTTTTAGGAGACTCTTTACTTTGTCTTAACTAAGTTCAAGGGTTTTTGGCTCATCCTCACCATGGGGAAGAGTTCTTGGCCTCTCCACACTTAAGCAAGCTCAATCACACATCATATATTTATTTGAAAGCATAATGTGGCATCAAAAGTCATGGTATATAAGAGCATGCTAGCATACTTTTCATAGCTAAAAAAAATACATACACACATAATAAAATAAGCTAAACACATATCCATGCATGAAAGAAGGTGGAGGGAGCTATCTTGCACAAATTCATACACTTTTCCCTTTGAATTTAAGCTCCTCTTTTCAGCCACACACCCACAAAAGTGTGGGGAAGGTTCCTCTTGGCCTAGACATGATTTAAGGAAGCTAATTAGGTTCATGAAACAATTTCTAAGGTCACACCACTTGCTTAGATACTAGGTTATCCTATAAACCTCATAATGGTCCATAAAAGCACCTAATGAAGCAACACCCCTCAAATGACTTCTAGGCCTCATCCTTTCCTTTCAAATATGATTCTTGACTCCTTTTAAGCCTCTTGGAGTTATCACATCATTAAAACAAAGGGCCTAACATCATGTTGCTTCTTTAGGTGACAATATGGAACCTAAAGCACTAACTCATTCTCTAAGCTTCCTAAATTTTTTCCAAAGCTTCCTCTCATATTCATGCATCATATATGACTCAAAAATGGGCTTGAACAAATTTAAAATTCTCCCTAATTATGCCATCCCTACTTGGCCGAAACCTAGAGCATAAATGGGATTTAATGGCTTCTTGTTTTCTCCTTGATGGGGGAACCATTTAGGGAGGTTGTTAAGAGTTGTAGGGGATCAAGGAAACACTTAAATAGCCAAGGGAACTTATGGATTAAATCAGTTTTTACAATTCCCTTAAGTGCTCTACACTTTTCCAACTCTAGGTTCATGACTCTCAATGGGGTTTTGTTCATTTTCATGGAGGAAGAGGCATATGGGGGACCTCTTAGGGATCTTAGGAGCATATTTAAACATTCATTTAAGCCTAAGAACATTCATGTTAAATCAAATTTGCAAAGGAGCATTTGGATCCCTAATGGTTCCATCTTATTTCCTAATGCCCCTTTCTTGATTCTATTAGTTCATTCTTAATCCTTGCCACCTAAAACCCCTAATCCCTCCATGAATTGGACAGAAAATAGACCTTAAGAATTGGGCTCATGGTGGCCAAATTCGTGCAAGAGGAAGGGGGAGGAAGAAACTACCAAAGAATAGAAGTTTTACCTTGTTTTCTTGCTTTTCTTTGCTTGCTCTTCACTTGGTTGGACACTCCTCCACAAACATGAAAATTTCCTCCTTGGTCTGGCCTAAAAACAGCAGCAAAAACTTAAAGAAACCATGGAAAAAGAAGAGGGAAAGAAGGAGAAGAGAGTTGGTGAAAGGAAAGGCTTGAAAAACTAAGAATTCCTTACCAAAATCTTGGCTTTTTCTTCTTCTTTTCCCTTGCTATTGGTGCACCTAAGAGGGCTGGACAATTTCTCTGAAATCAGGTAAAAGAGAGTCAGGTAAAGGGAGGAGAGTAGGGACTTGTCTTTAAAAAAAGGTATGGAAGCTTCACTTTGCCATTTATTTTCACTTTTGCCCTTTGTTTGTAGCATTTTCGTTTCTCCTTTGTTTTAGCTCCTTTTTTAGAACCGTCTTTTCCATTATAACATTTAGATTCTCAATTTAATAA
The DNA here is from genome assembly GCA_026724425.1 of Erythrophleum ivorense. Classification (NCBI taxonomy): domain Eukaryota; kingdom Viridiplantae; phylum Streptophyta; class Magnoliopsida; order Fabales; family Fabaceae; genus Erythrophleum; species Erythrophleum ivorense. Next base: position 273,875 of record JAIUCV010000664.1, on the reverse strand, counting down.
AATTCCTTTAGAATAACTCAAATCGGAGCTAAAACCTTTCCGAATGAATCAGTTAAGGTTTAGGTCAACCAACGTCAGAAAGAGTACACCAGAGGGGCTTTACCGGTCTGGGGCTTCCCATGGTTTTTAGGGCCTCTGAGAACCCTGGGCAACTTAAAATTTCCATTTAAAAAGCCCTCCTAGGTGCTTTTCCAAAATTGCACTTATTTACGAAAATGCCACTAGCTTTTTGGCAAATTTTTTTAAATCACTCTGACCCTAATTTCTGAGCAACTCAAGGCTCAAATCCTCATTTTTTATTATTTAAAATTTTATTCTAATTTTATTTAGTCTTGAATCACTCATCTTAGGGAGCTTACTTTTCAAACTGGCCTGTTTCGGTGTTTTTACAACGTATCAGGCGTTACAGTACTTATGCTTCACTATCATATATAAAACTTTTACTTAAGGTAAAAGCTTTATCTCCATAGAGATGTTGTTCTCCTTGCTTCTCAAGTCTCACTTCTCTTCCTTTCTTAACTCTTTTAAGTGCAAAGAAAGTAGGTCTTGGGTGTTGTGATAAGTTGTCAACTTATTTAAAAAGAAAAACATATGATCCTTTTACCATATAGGATCCATGCTCAACATTTAAATCATCATTCACATCCCATAATCTAAGAAGAACTGATACATGTATGTATATATATATATATCATCACATAATATGCAAGATACGTTAATTTTTAATATTTTACATCAGACATAAGATATATAAAATTATATATAAATAATAATAAGATACATTTCTTTAATAGAATGGGTGAAAGTAATCATAATATGTGCAAAATTTTTCTTCCTTTATTATATTTATATACATTGGCCAAACCTATTTTGCCTCTAGCATTAGAATTAGAATAAGAGCAAGATGAGGCCCACTCAAAAAGCAAAGGGCCTATGGCTAGATTCAATTTAAATCTTTAATTATATAAACATTATAATACAGCACTTAACAATTACTTCATTTAAGGTGACTTATCACAATATGTAGAAAAAAGAAGCAAAGTCTAATTTTTGCAAAGAAAGTGAGAAACCTATTATATCAAAAATTTTACCACACACAATTTTCCTTCCATGCTCAGCTCTCCCATAAGGCCTTGAGCTAAAATCCTCTACAATGTGAACTATTCACTTTATTCATAATTCTTGTTTTTTTTTTCCTCTTGTAAAATTAGAAGCAAAAGCATGTTTCTTCAATTCTACTATTCTCATTATATATCTTATTGTAATCTAGTCTAACTATCTCCCAATTGTGCATTCATATATCTTGCTGAAAATTACTTGAACTTTGGTAAATTAATTTCCTTGGGCCTTTGTTGTGTAATTTTTATTAGTATTTAAACTTACCTAAATGCCAAAAGATAAACTCTAAGATTCTAGATAATAGGTCTCATTGAATCATAAGGAAGACCATAGAGCTTCTCTTTGTATGGCTCATGTTCATAAAGAAATTTGGTCTAACACCCATCTTTCTATTTTTAATTCATTTTACTTTATTTTTGCATGTTTTGTTAAGTTAGAAACCACTATATAATATATTATGAAACACATGACACATATGAGTTTTTGGGAACCATGTACATTGCCTTCCAATGTGCTCTGTCCTACTTTTCTAACTCACATTTTCAAATAACATAGGCCTTAATTGGGAGATATTAATCAAAGTCTTTTTTGTTTTGTTTGACTGGGAGATAGAATGAAGGTGCCAAAAAATCAAATATGGATGTATAATAGAGTAGATTTGAGTCATCAACATTTTACAATGGAGTTTGAGGAAGGTGTCAAGGAGTTTCTCGCCTATGCATGCCAATTGCCTTCCTTTTTGCATTTGGAGAAGACTACTTGTCCATGTGCTTGGTGTAAATGTAAAAATCATCTATGTCTTGACAAGGTGAAAGTGCATATTTATAAACATGGATTCAAGGCGAGTTACTATATATGGACTAGTCATAGTGAAACATTGACTGCGCATCATTCACCTATGTGTCTAATGCCAAGAGTCCAACATATCTCGCATGGGTCGCATGGAAACCAGCTGACACAATATGAGACCATGGTGATGGATGCGGCTAGGCTAAGTTTTAGGGATAACTACAATGGAAGTGCTGAAGAGATGCCAAATCTAGATGCACAGGAATTTTATGACATATTGCATGATGCCAAATCCAAATGCAAGTGCATCACTCACCTATGTGTCCAATGTTAGGAGTCTAACATGTCTCGCATGGGTCGCTTGGAAACCAGTTGACATAATATGAGACCATGGTGATGGATGCAGCTAGGCCAAGTGTTAGGGATAACTACAATAAAAGTGCTAAAGAGATGCCAAATCCAGATGTAAGGGCATTCTATGACATGTTACATGCTGTACAACAGCCCTTGTAGGAAGGCTGTGAAGAAGAATCTGAACTTTCAGCAGTTGTTCAATTACTAAGCATTAAGGCATAGACTAATATGTCATGACAAGGATATAATTTAGTGTCATGGCTTATGCGAAGGACACAACCTAAAGACACTCGTTTGCCTATAGACTTGTATCAAACAAAAAAGTTGGTGTCAAAATTAGGGCTTGGTTACATGAAGATCGATTGTTGTGTGGCTGGATGTATGTTATATCATAAAAATGATGTGAATGCCACCCAGTGTAAGTTTTGTGATGAAGCATGGTATGTCACAAGAAAGTGTCATGGACGAGAAAAGAAGATTACAACCAAGCAATTGCGGTACCTACCATTAATTCCTAGACTTCAAAGATTATTTGCTTCTGAAAAAATAATAAAGGAAATGAGGTGGCATTATGAGAACCATCAAGCGTTTGGCATCCTTACTCACTCGTCTGATGGAGAAACGAGGAAGGTGTTTGATAACACATATCATGACTTTGCGTATGATCCACGAAATGTTCGACTCGGGTTGTGTGCTGATGGCTTTATGCCATTTGGTCAATATGGGAGAAAGTATTCTTGTTGGCCAATTATCATCACTTCTTACAATCTACCACCAGTAATGTACATGAGACAAGAGTATATATTCTTGACACTGATAAATAGATATTTATTTGCAACCATTGATAGATGAACCAAAATTCTTATCGACTAAAGGTGTCCTAACATAAGATACCTCATTGAAACAGAACTTTCAGATACGTGCCACACTATTATGGACCATCAATAACTTCCTAGCATATGGCATGTTATCTAATTGGATAATAATAGGGAGATTGTCATGTCCTATATGTATAGAGAACTCAAAGTCATTCCAATTAAAGCATGGGAGTAAAACATCTTTCTTCGATTGTCATCAACAATTTCTTCCACCAAATCACCCATACATAAGAAATAAAAGCTCTTTTTATAAGAACAGGGTTGAGAAATCATCACCTCCTCCTCGGTTAGATGGAGAGAAAATTTGGCAAAGAGTGTGCAATCTACCAAAAGTGACCTAGTGGGGAGAACTTGTTCCAATTGAAGGGTATAATGACACTCATCATTGGACGAAATAAAGCATATTTTAGGAATTGCCATATTAGAAAAGTAATCTCATTTGACATAATCCTGATGTTATGCACATTAAGAAAAATACATTTGACAATGTGTTTTACACTATCATGGACACAAAAGGAAAGACTAAAGATAATACATAAACTCGATTGGACGTGGAAGAATATTACTGACGAAAAGAATTGGAACTTGTGAACAATAGAGAGAAAGTTCTAAAACCCAAAGCACAATATACTTTGAATATAGAACAAAAACAAGTTATTTGTTAATGGGTAAAGAACCTAAGACTCCTTAATGGGTATGCATCTAATCTGGCCTAATGTGTTCGCATGAAGGAAGTAAAGCTATATGGAATGAAGAGTCATTATTGTCAAGTGTTTATGCAATGCTTGCTTCCTATTGCCTTTAGTACTTTGTCTGAAGCTGTGTGGAATCCTATAACCAAGCTTAGTCAATTCTTTAGAGAATTTTGTTCCACTACCTTGATGATGGCTCAACTAAAGTTATTAGAGTAGAACATTGTTTGACCTTATGCAAGTTAGAAAAGATCTTTCCCCTTGGGTTTTTTGACTCAATAGAACATCTGCCTGTCCACCTTCCTTATGAATCGAAGGTTGGGGGACTCGTTCAATATCGATGGATATATCCATTTAAAAGGTAATAAAGCCTTTTACTATATGCTTGGAATGAATATATACTTGAAAGATAATAAAACTTGTGCAACTACTCTTTATGTAGGTTCTTCCATACCTTAAAGCAAAAGGTCAAGAATAAAGCTCAAGTGGAAGGATCTATATAGGAAGCTTATATAATTGAGGAGATTGCAACATTTTGCTCACATTACTTTGAGCATGATGTGCCATCAAGAATTATGAAACCTCCAAGAAATGATGATGGTGGAGAATCGGGTTTACCTATAATTTCCATTTTTAACTATCTTGGAAGGCCTTTTGAATAATGTAAGTCTCGTTTCTTGAATGATCAAGAAATAGAGGCTACCACAAAATATGTTCTAATAAATTGTAATGAAATGCAACCTTACATCAAGTAAGTGATATTGCTTACACATCACTTATTTGTATATGTTTAACACATTTCTTTGTTATGTAGTTTATTTGTTCATGAGTTAACTTTGTCCAATCCTCAAATTGCAAATGTTGAGATAGAAGCTTGAATTGAAGCCAATTTTTCCTCATGGTTTTGAGAACACGTAAGTAGTAATAAATTGTAATTAATTATGTCTTAAAACTAACCTTAACTCACATAAAATATTAAAAAATTTCACACAGGTTCAAAACCCAACCAACAATATTCTGGATCCATTTTTACATGACATTGCTCGGGGACCAAGGAAAAGCATTAGAACTTGGCCTATTTACTTTGTTAATGGGTATAGATTTCACATGCATTCATTGAGCCATCAAAAATTAACAATAAATAGCAGTGTATGTATTAAAAGGATCGACTTTGCATAATCAAAATATGACTTTTATGGCATTCTAAAGGAAGTTGTGGAGATTGAATACATAGGCATTCCTGTGAAGTGATTAGTGTTGTTCAATTATCAATGGTATGATCCTTCACCTAATCGTGGTATGAGGGTTCACAAATAATATAGGATTGTTGAAGTTTATGAATTAAGGAGGTATAACAAGTTTGATCCATTTATATTTGCGCAACAAGCAACGCAAGTGTATTATGTATGTTATCCTAATTGCCATGAAAAGGCTAATTGGTTAGCCGTAATCAAGGTTAAGGCTCATAGCATAATTGATACTCCTTCGTCTATAACAAACATAGGCCATTTCAAGTGGATGGATTAGAAGTCATACTACCTACAATCATCCCAAATGATGAATTTCATAACCTCAGAGACATTGAAGGTTCTTATGAAGAAATAGATATATCAACCACTAACATAGTTTATGAAAAAGATTATGATAATGATGAGAATAAAGATAATGATTATAAAGATAATGAAGATGATGATGCATAAATTAGGGTTGGGTTTTATTTAATTTTGCGTTTGATTTTTTATATAATATATTTTCCTGTTTTGAGTATGAATTTGTTTTGTTTACATTCTATTTAATTTTTTATCAACTTATACTAACTCAAGTTTGCTATTGTATATGTAGATGTCAAGTCATGGATCTAGGCCAAGTCGTGCCTAATGGAGTACCTTTACATCGCCACCTCTACACTCTCAATCATCTCATTATCCTCTAACTTCAATACCTGCCTTAACTCCTATAGTGCCAGATACATTCACTGCACCTACATCAACTTCAATCATGCTTGAATCATCTAGGAGACCCTCAGTATCACTTGTATCATCTCCTCTTGTACCATACCCTAGATCCTCGCACTCACATCCCACTCCTCAGGGTCCTTCCACTAGTTCTACACCAATGTTGCATATCCAACCTTTTAGCCGTGACCTCACAGATGGTTGAACATGGTTGTATCCTGACACGCATACATAAGTCATCAAGTTTATATTATTTTATTTGTTATTCATTTAATAACTTAATACTCTTATAATATTTTTAATCATTAATGTTAAATGATTAGATTTAATCTTGTTGTTGTTCATGATATTCTCCCTATAATCTAAGCAAAATTTGAACATCCATGTTACAACTGGAAAGTAACGCCTCCTGAGGTCAGGCAACTATGGTTTAATAAATGAGAGGTATATATCTTATCCCATCATTATTTATATATCATGTGTTGATAATTTTTTTCCTCAATTTGTGTCAGTTTTGATTTTCTTGGTGTTTATGCAGAAAAAGTATAAATGGTTGCCACAATATGACCAAATTATTAAACGTAATTGGAACAAAAAGTGTAGAGATATTTTGCAAAATGCAATGCACAGGGTCCGACTAGACTTGGAAAATAGGATCACACTTAATTGGATCCTATACAACATATTGGTCTAATTAAAGTGCTATTGGGAGTTAGACAACTATAAGGCCATGTGCTAGATAACTAAAAACAATTAGGCATCTACCACAGGAGGCATGCAATATAAAGGGGGCAGCATTCTTTCAACTGAGCATAAGAGAAGGCTGGTAAGCATTTAAATTCAAATATAATCATTATTTATTTAATGCATAAGATAACATAATATTAATAAAGAACTACAAACTTTGGTACTTGGAAGGCCACCTACAATGTTTGAATTGTTCAAGCACACACACTATGACGAGGCAACTGATCAATTTGTGGACCATAGGGTAGCTGATGTTTATGTATGTATATGTTTATCTTTTCATTTCTTACCAGGATTGTGTTAATGGCCAGAAGCTTGACTAGCTTTAGTGTGAGTCTTGATTTTTAATTTTGATTATAACTGGACTTGTGCTGACGATTGAATGCTTGACTAGCTATACTGTAAGTCTTTATTTTTTGTTTTAATTGTAACTGGACTTATACTGATAGCTAGAGGCTTAACTAGTTATAGTGTGAGTCTTTATTTTTGGATTTTATTGTTATTGGACTTATGTTAACGTCCTGATTAGTTATAGTGTGAATTTTCATTTTTCATTTTGATTATAACTGGACTTGTGCTAATGGCTAGAGGCCTGACTAGTTTTAATGTAAGTCTTGATTTTTTATTTTGATTGTAACTGGACTTATACAAAGTACCAGATGCCTGACTAGCAATAATGTGTCTTTATTTTTTGTTTTTATTGTAACTAAACTTGTGTTGATAGCCAAAGTCTTAACTAACGTAGTGTGAGTCTTGATTTTTTATTTTATTTGTAACTGGACTTGTGTTGACGGCCGAAGGCCTGACTAACTGTAGTATGTAATATCCTATGATTTGGAAATCCAAATCATCTCTAAAGAGTGGAATGAATGACTTACAAGGGGTCACAAGCCTAACAAAGGCCAATAAGAACTATGATAGATTGAAACTGAAATCTGAATCAATTGACTAATGAATCAGGACCCTGAAGTAAAGTGGATTGAGGGTAATTGAAATTTAAGTGTTAATTAAAACATTTCAAAATATGGATTAGAGCCTCAGGACAGCCTAGAATCGGAGCCAAAACGGTCAAATGGGAAGATACAAGGGCCAGTGGTAAAACTATAATTTTGGGCAAGTTTTAGAAAAACCCAAAAGAGGGATCTTTAATAAAAAAAGTGAGTTTCTCAGGGTTTTCAGAGGCCCCAAAAATTATAGGATCCATCATAATGGTTAAAACCTTCCTGGTGTGCATTTTTAGCAAAAAGTTGATCGAAGGGTTTGGTAAGGTTTTAAATCCAATTTAGATGGAACCAAAGGCATTTTATAAATTTGATAACCTAAATTTTATGATGAAAAAAAATGGTTCTTGAAAAGGAGTTAAAATGAGTCTAAAACAGAATTGCCAAAGACAAGGGATGTAAATGTCATTTTATGGAACAAATTCTTCTCCATTCTTCTATTATAAGAGGGGTCCTCTTCTCTCTCCCATATGGCTGACTATATGTACTGCTTAAAATAGAGGAGAGAGCTAGAGAGAAAGACGTATATAGGGAGCTCAAGAAGAAGGAGAAAGAAGTTAAGAAAAAGGAGAAAGCTTAGAAATTCAAGAAGGAAGCTAAAAGAAAAAAAGAGACTCTTGGGGAGAGCTTGGAATTAAAGCCAAAGAAAACAAGTTCCATCTATTTATGGATGTGAAACCGAAAAGGGAAAGAAATAACTAAGACGGAAGCTTGTGTTGAATTGCCAAGGTAGCTTTCCATCCTTTTCTTGTGTGCAATATGGTTGTATGAATGTCATTTGATGCATATATATGTTTGAATCTTGAGAAATGCCATATGCCATTATTTGACTTCTATGGTACTATTATGTCTCTTAATTGGCATTTGATTGTGAAATTGTGCTCTATGGGTGAGGTTGTGCCAAAAGTCCCTTGTGATGGGTGAGGTGAAGCCAAGAGTCCCTAGAAATGGATGAAATAAGGCCAAAAGTATCTTGGATAAGTAAGGCTAAGTCAAAAGTCCCTAAACTAAAGGTGAGGCTAAACAAAAAGTCCTAAAAATAAGGTCAAGCTAAACCAAAAGTCCCTTGAGCATCCCCTTTAGCTTGATGTGTTACTATGGCATGGAAATTGTGAATGAAATGCCTTTTGAAAGTGCTTATGACATGCTTGTATCTTGTGACATGATTACATGCCTTGGTTGCTTGCTTGAAAGAATGTATGAGCTATTGAGATTCCATGACTCTCATTCCCTTCCCTCTCCTATTTCAATATACCTATGTGGAGTTCAAGAAGGCCAAAGTGAAAGCCAAGGAGCTTAAGTAACCACACTTTGCCATTGATGTAGGTTTTGATGTAAAGAGTTGTCAAAGTTTGTATGTAAGGCTGGAACCACACCTTGTAGAAAAAATCCAAGATCCTGTCAACAAGATCTTGCATTTTACCTTGAAAATTTTGAGACCTTGTCGTAAGGTCTTTGGCCAAAGTACAAGGTCTTCTCTTTAGCATATGAAAGGTTATAAAATGTGATGATTTGACATAGTGTGAGTCTTTATTTTTTGTTTTGATTGTAACTGGACTTATGCTGACAGCCAGAGGCCTAACTAGCTGTAGTGTGAATTTTTATTCTTTGTTTTGATTGTCACTGGACTTGTGCTAACGGTAGGAGGCCTGACTAGATATAATATAAATCTTTATTTTTTATTTCAATTGTCACTAGACTTGTGCTAATGGTCAAATGCCTCATAATATGTAATGTGGGTCTTGATATTTAGTTTTGATTGTCATTGGATTTGTGTTGACTACCGAAGGCCTAACTAGTTGTAGCGTGAGTCTTTATTTTTTGTTGTGTCATTAAAATTGTTTGATTTTTTATTTAATGTCTTTTCCTTATTTAATTGTTGTGTCTATCAACATCATTGCATATTCTTTTCATATACTTAATTGTCCAGATACTTCGTTTTTATTATATGATCACATTTCATGTTAATACTATATAATATAAAAGATGTTTAAACTTGTACATACTTTTAATTTTGGATGAATTGTTATTGTTTTCTTTATTACAAAATTGTTTTTCTTTACTTCCTTTAACAGGTTGATTATTTAAGACTTAAGAATGCTAAAACTTCTACTCAAGACTCAACAGGCATAGCATCAAATGATGTAAAAGATGATGATGAAGTCACTTTATGGTTAGAGGCTATAGGTGGTAAGAATAAGAAGGGTTGCATCTTTGGGGTAGGATCTGAGGCTTATGATATTAATGCTATTTGTTCTCATGGGATCTCTTCTTCCATTCATAACTTAGGACTCCATTCAGATTTTAAAGAGAAATTATGCAAGTGGATTGCCACAGAGACAGCACCTTTGAAATATGAGAACCAAGAGCTTAAAGAGCATAATCAATGAATTTTATCTCGGCTAGACCAATATTAGCAACATTTAATAGGTTGCAAGAACTTGAATCGCAATTATCTCATGCCCCATCAAATTCTATACCGGAAGAATTAGTAGTTGAGAAGACAAGCCTTAATGATTGTCCTCCTCTATAAATATGATTTGATTGTCCTTCATGTTATTTTAAGTTATGTATTTTAAGTTTAGGATTGTTATGTTTTTTTTATAAACATTTAACTGAGCATCATTTTAATCTATTTGTTACTTTTTATTGAATATTGTTATGTTATTTTATTTTATTAGATAGGTAGCAAAGTAATATTGAGACTATATTAAAAAAAGCATAATATAATAATAAAAAAATCAGCAACAACTTCCATAGCTAATCCATCACTAATTAACGATGGATTAGTGACGGAATATTTCATCACTAATTAGTGACAGAATTTTCCATCAATCATTAGTGATGGATTAGTGACAAAATATTCCGTCTCTGATTACTAATAAAAATTTTCATCTTTGATCCATCGCTAATCAACAACAGAATATTCTGTCAGCGATTCGTCGCTAATTACTGATGGAAAATTTTATCACTAATATGTTGCTAATTAATGATGGAATATTTTATTCTTAATTTGTCGCTAATTAATGATGGAATATTTCATCACTAATCTGTTGCAAATTCGAAATGTGTTATACCCACAACTAGCCATAAAATTTTTATCAACAACGGAATATTTTATCGCTAATTAGCGACAAAATTTCCATTTTCTTTGTAAATTAATTAGTGACAACAAAATTAATGACGGAAATAATCTGTTGTTAATTAATTTGCGACAGAATTATCCACATTTAGTGATGAAAAATTTCATCGCTAATTTTTGTTTTTCATGTAATGATAGTAGCAAGATTAAATTCCATGGGATTGAAAATGGATGAAGGTTTATGTTGTGATATATGACTCCGTAAGTATACGTGTTGCACAAGTAATAAACTAATAAGTACAAGATCATCCCACAATGAAGGAAATCAACTACTAATTATCAGAATTTGTTATATTATCTACATTATCCAATTGAAATGAAATTGATAAATGTAAATTTAAAGCAATAGGATACTATAACAAGTATTGACTATGGATGAAAAAGGTTTTGAAATCTAGAATCCTTTATTTATCTCCTAAGTATCACTAAGAATAGACTATTGCAACTAAATTTAATTTGAATTAAGAGTAATTATGTAACGTCTGATTTTTCATAAAATATCGAAATGAGTCAGTTTTCAAAGCAAGTCCCCTGAGATGAGTGATTCAAAGCCAAATAAAATTTGGATAAAATTTTAAATAATAGAAAATGAGGATTTGAGCCTTGAGTTGCCCAGAAACCGAAGTCGGAGTGATTCAAAAAAATTGCCGAAAGGCCAGTGGCATTTTCGTAAATAAGTGTAATTTTGGAAAAGCACCTAGGAGGGATTTTTAAATGAAAATTTTGAGTTGCCCAGGGTTCTCAGAGGCCCCAAAAACCATGGGAAGCCCCGAGACCTGTAAAGCCCCTCTAGTGTACTCTTTCCGACGTCAACTGATCTGAACTTTGACCGATTTGTTCGGAAAGGTTTTAGGTCCGATTTGAGTGATTTCAAAGATATTTTATTAAATTGGGAACCTATTTGTCATGATGGAAAAGACGGTTCTAAAAAAAGAGCTAAAACGAAGGAGAAATGAAAATGCAAAGTACGAAGGGCAAAATTGAAATTTTAAAAAAGTCACTTTTCCCTCCTTTCCTCTATGTAGCGCCCCACTTTCCTCCCCATTTAGAATCAGAAAATTTTGCATAATTTCAGAAGGGAGAGCAAGGGTCTTGGGCGCACCAAGAGAGGAGGAGAAGAAAAAACAATTCCAAGCTAAAGGTATGGAAAATTGGTTGTTTTCATGCTTTCTCTCCACCAACCTCTTCTCCTCTTTTTTCCTCTTCTTCTCCATGATTTTTCTGAAGTTTTGAGGGCTTTTTTGAAGGGAGAATAGAGGGGAAATTTTGAAATTCAAGTAAGGAGGCCAAGGAAAGTAAGACCAAGCAAGGAAATTCAAGGAAAATAAGGTATTTTGTAACTCTTCCACTCGGTCTTCTTCCTCCCTTCCTTTGAGCATTTCGACCTAGACATAGACAGCCCTAAGGAGTTAGATTTTCAACCAAACCAAGGATGATTCTTAGGTATTTGATGGAAGAGAATAAGAATATGCAATGGAAACCAAGAAATAGGCATTAGAAATCAAGATGCAAAACCTAGGGTTTTAAGTGCACCTTCCAATTTCTGAATTTGTATGATGCTTCCTAGGTCTAAGTAAGAGTGTAAATGAGTTCTTGAGACACCTTAGATGCTCCCCACAAGCTTCCTCCTTCAAGGAAGCGAAGAAATTTCCATAGAGGCCAAAGGATGCCATAGTCTCAGCCTAGGCTAGTTTATGTAGGTGAGGGGTTTTTTAATTTTTCTAAGGCCATTCTTGAGTCATATTTGATGAATAAAGATAAAGGGAGGCCTTGGAAGAAATTTAGAACTCATAGAAATTGATTTGGTGCCTTAGGTTCCATAATATGACCTAAAGAAGCAACATGATGCTAGGCCTTTGGTTTTAATGGTTTGATGACCCCAAGAGGCTTAAAAGGAGTCAATAATCATATTTGAAAGGAAAAAATGAGGACTAGAAATCATTTAAGGAGTGTTGCTTCATTAGGTGCCAATATGGACCATAATGGAGCCTATAGAGCAATCTAGTATTTCATCAAGTTATGTAGCCTTAGAACATGTTTCATAAACCTAATTGGCTCCCATAAATTGTATCTAAGCCAAGAGAAACCATCTCCACCAAATTGTGGGTGTGTGGTCGAAAGAAGAGGCTTGAAAGCTAAGGAAAAAGTGTGTGAACTTATGCAAGGTAGCTCTCTCCACCTTCTCTCATGTATAGATGTGTGTTTAGCTTATTTTAGAGTGTGTGTATGTGTATTTTTAAGCTAAGAAAATTATGCTAGCATGCCTTTATATTCCATGATCCTTGATGCCATGTTATGTTTTAAATGAATCTATGATGTTTGTATGAGTTTGCTTGAGTGAGGAGAGGCCAAGAACTCTTCCCTTTGGTGAGGATGAGCCAAGAACTCTTGAGCTTAGTTGAGACATAGCAAAGAGTCTCTCAAAAACAAAGTGGGCTCCCAAGAGTATGGTTGAGTCCAAAGCTCTTAAAAAATAGGTGAGGCAAGTCCAAAATCCATGAGGAGAAGTGTGAGGCCAATCCAAACACTTGGAGAACTCTTAAATGTCTTGTATGATTGATTCACATGCCAAGGTTGCTTTGAAAATGTCCATAACTTCTATTTTTCCATACATACATTTGAAAACTTGCTTTGTACATATTATGTGTAATTAAATGGGAGATGAGCTATTGGGATTCTTTGAATCTCATCCCCTCCTCTCCAATGATCTAATATGCTAGGTGAACCAAGCAATTATGGTAAAGGGAGCCAACAACGATGAGGAAGAGAGATTGACAACCTTGTGTCTTATTTTGTTGATTTTGAAACCATAATGATGGTTTATCATGTATATGAGGTTGTGTACATACTATGAACATTGAGACATGTGTAAATACACTATTATGTGATGTTTAGATTTATGATTATGATATATGACCACTAGCCCATATTTTGAGTATGTAAGGCTATAGAATGAGAATTGAAAGTTTGATGAATATGTGTATAAGTGAGGATTGAATGGCCAAAATGAGATGCATAAGGTTTAGGACCATCTGGGCAGCTCACACAAGTCTTAAATAAGCTTTTAGACTTGCCCAAAAGGTGCCAACACCAAGGGAAGACCATTTGGCAAGTTTGGTATCTCATATGGAGCCAAATTTGACCATTATGGAACCCTACATCACTTTTTAGCCAAATGAGTTAGTCTTGGTCTGAAATTTGACATGGAATTAGGTCTTAGTAAGACCTTTTTGGAAAACTAAAGATCATAATTTTTAGAGGTTTACAAAATATTTGATGATTTTTTGAAATTGTCAAATTTTATGGATTTGGTCTGCTACAATATTCAATTGGTCTGAAATTTTTTTCTGTCATTTGAGATTCAAATGATGTCTAATTGCTATAAAATTTTATACAAAGAAACTAGGTAATTACAGTGACTTGTGCCAACTAGAAGCACCTCATTTGGAGGTCTAAAGAGGAAGATATGAATTTTTGAAGTTTTTGTCCAATATCAGTAGCCTTGCCCGACCAGAAGTACTGTTCCATCGAATTTTGAGATCTGGGTTTGATGAACTGATCTAAGATATTTTTAGTCTCTAGTTGACATCTATAGCTTCCAGATTGATATCATTTGCATGGATTGGATTTTTTTAGAATTAATTAGACATTTTTTAATTTCATATCAATAAACTGTGACAACATCAGGACCCAACCCGACTTTCAGGCCATTTCGCATGTCAAACACCCTATGTGTGGGATTTTGACTTGTACATATTTTTAGCATGAATTGGAAATCTCAAGCTTTCTAGAATGAACAATATTGTATGATTTTGATTTTTCTAGATTTAGTTATAATTTTTCAAAGTTTGCCCAGAAATAAGGCCAATTCTAGCCGAGAATGAATACCCATTTCCCATGTCTCTTTTCGGTTTCTATGAGCTATAAGTATGTTTTTGGGATTGAAATAGGTTGTAATAATGTAATTAAATATGAGGGGGCTTAGTATGAGCTCACACGGTCCACATGACACCGGAATGAATTTTCAGATACAACACAACGCGAAAATATTCATTATTTTCCTTGCCTTTCTATGAGAAACTTACATCCTTCATGATATTAAGTCATATGAAGGCATGAGATGAGCTAGAATTTATGGTGTTACAAATTACACTAACATAAATGAAATTATCTCTTGAGATAAATCACCCATTAAATATAAGGAATTAATGTAAATATTCGCAAGCCATTAAAATGCAATTCATATCTTTATAAAATTGTTATTTAAGTCAATGCTCTAGTAATTTATACTATGATTAACCTCTCAATCCTCTCATAATACGTTAGATAAATAGTGGCCAACCATTCATGAGCAAGTGAGAAAGAGTAATAGATTAAATTGATTAAAATAGTCATAAGAGGATTCCATGTTCAACTCATTCAATAAGTAGATTTATCTAAATTCTAGATAAAAATTTAGTTACACATAATGGAAATCAATAAACAAACAATAATAAAATTTAATTGATGCGTGATTCAAAAGCTAAGAAATAAGGTAAAGAAGAAACTATTGGTAGATTTGAGTAATTCTTTAGTGTAAGATTCAAATTTTCAATAATTTCTACCATTTTCCTATGAATCTTCTTTCCTCCTCTACATTTTTTGTTCTTTAAGTTTCCTCCTTAGCCTTTTTTTGGAAAAATTCTAAGCTATCTTACAAAAGCCTTCAACATTGTATTCATCTAGTTCCAGGTGCTGTCTTTCTTTCCTCATTACCACCTTACCTATTTTTTACATATCCACCTCTCCCCAATTAGGACCCTTAACTACTATATAAATTTACACGAATTGCCCATGTGCAGCATTGGTTTGCACGAAACTCCCCTATTTTACATGCCTGTGCTCACCAATACATCTAGCCTATATTCTTTGTTGAATATGCTTGATTACCTGCTAATTCTCTCATGATTTTCACTTTTCCTTGAACCTAATTAGATCATATAAAAAGCACATAAAAATCACATATTCTGATTTAATTACTCAATTTTATTTCAGAAAAAGCATGCAAATTTAGCACTCATCAGTTTGCTTGTTCAGTTTATTATAAACTCCTTGCCTTTTGAGTGTGGTCCATTCCAAATAAATTACAACACTAAAATAAAAAGAATATGACTAAACTATAAATGAAGCTCATTCAAGAGGAAGCAAAGCTTAACAAACAAGGAATTCACTTAGTGAATTTCATAAATTAATTAGGAGCTAAAAAGAAACCATGAAAAAAGAATGGATAGGGCAATAAAAAAGCACTAAAGACTAATGGGTCATCTATTCAAATCCACAAGAAGGAACAAAAGGTTGATAAGTGTCATTTTAAAAAAAATCTGAGACACCATAAGAAAGATTTCCTAAAATGTAAGACATGATTCAAAAAAGAAATAAGTGCAGTGCTTTTGTATGTTTCAAATTTAATATAATAAAAGTTCCTTGTAATACTTGGTGGATTGACTCTGGTTGTACTACTCATTTTCAAATATAGTGCACGGATTCCTTATTACAAATGATCTTGACTTATTAATTGAAACCAAGAAATTTCTCTCTAAGAGCTTTGAAATGAAAGATATGAGTGAAGCATCCTATGTAATTGGAATTGAAATATTTTGTAATAAATCATGATGATTGTTAGGATTGTCTTAGAAAGCATATATTAATAAAGTTCAAGAGAGATTCAAGATGGAAAAGTACAAAGCAATCTACCATTGTAGCATCCACTATGGAACCTGAGTTTATGGCATGTTTCAAGGGCACTGTTCATGGTTTATTGCTATGAAACTTTACTTCAAGACTTAGAATTTTTGACTGTATTGCCAAGTCACTAAATTTTATTTTGTAATAATGCTAAAACATTCTTCTTTCATAAAAAGTGATAAGCATCCAAATTTTACTAAACATATGGAATTGAAATGCTTTGCTCGATAGAGAAGTTCAAAAACAAATGGTGTTAATTGAGTACATTAGCACCAATTTTATGGTTACAAATTTTTTACTAAAGGGCTGCCACCAAAGACATTTAATGAACATGTTAAAAGAATGGGCATTATTGAAATTAGGTTAACATTTCTATACTCTTTGTGTGTTTGACATTCTAAGCTCTTTTAAGTATTGTTTTACATATATATATATATATATTATAAGAATGTTAATAGGATTTATCTCAAACAAAGACATTATCGTTGGACCATTGTGATATTGTTATTATTAATCATATTAAGTATAGAATAAATAATGTGATATATAGAAGGGATTATGTCAAATTAATGACATACAACCACTATGATCCCTATAAGTTTTTGCTTAATAATGATTCATGATTTGATCAATTTAAGAAAGGATTTGGCTTGTATTTTGTGCTTTATGTTTTATTATTAAATGTGAAGTTGAATAATGTCACATGGGCCAAAAGAGAGAAATGTAAGTTTTTTTTCCTTAAAAAAATTGATGGCCTACATGATTTTATAAATATATATTAATTATTTAAATATAATTATGGTTTAATAATAACAAATGCTAAAATCCTATTGATTAGACAAAGCCAAGTGGTTGCAAAATAACTGCATACTAATGGAGTATGCATATATATAAACCTATTAAGAAATTGGTCTTCTCTCAACCCATCAGTCAAACCTAAGGGGTCAAGAGAGAGAAACCAAATTCTAAGAAAATTTTTATCTTACAATCAAAGTTCTCTGAAGTAAATAATTATGGATCAAAGTATGCTAAGGATTTCTGAAATGGAATCACCATTATCATTGCAGCAGCCATAACCTCCCATGAAACTTTGTAACTTCCCTCCTAATAATAACTCTAATAACCCCCAATAATAATGACATCCTTGTAACTTTTGTAACTCCTAATTCCATTAATGTACTGTTTTAATTTCTAGTGAAAATATCCCTTTTTGATGAATATAAATAGGGGTTCTTCCAATGTATGAAGGGATCAAGTTTTTAGTAAGAAATTTCTTTCAAGTGAGATATTTTATCTTTCTCTAAGCTTCTAAGCCAATTTCTAATAGTAAATTCAAAGCACCTTTTCTAATAGGTAGAAGAAGAATAGAATAGGAAAATAGAGAGAAAAAGAGAGAATGAAGAAGGACATCAACTGAATTAACTATCCCAATGGTTGTTTCCTTCTATTACAACTTCTTATATGGGTTGGTTAATTCTTAACAATCCACCAACTAACTAACTACTCTAACTAATTTAGTTATCATTTAGAAATGCCTAACAATAATCCCCTCTTTGAGAGGCCCTTGACCTCAAGGGTTATTACGAACCAAAGGGCTTTTTTGCAAAAGCAAGAAACTTGCTTTACAGCTTATAAAATTTGACCTACATAGCTTCTTTATCTGGCAATTCTTTCTATTGGACTAGTACCTTTGTTATTAGCCTCCCTTTTTTCTATACTACCCTTCTACGTAGTACCTTCTCAGGTTTCACATTTTCTTGGTGAGTGGGCCAATATGTTGGAGATTTCTTTGAACCATAGCTAGGTTATGAAAAAATTTTAATAGGGACATATGAAATGTATGATAAATCCTACAATCCTTAGGTAAGTCCAGCTTATATGCCACTGTTCTAACCTTTTGTATGATTTTATAAGGCCTAAAATATTGGGAAGTAAGCTTCCATGTGCATTTAATTATTGCTGAAATCTATCTATAAGGTTGCAATTTTGAGAACACCCACTCCCATTCTTGAAATTGCCTACCCATTCTTCTTGTTATGTTGTTACTTCATTCTATTGGCTACTTGATGGAGATGGTGCTTAATTACAACCACCATCTCTTCTCTTGTTGTAAAAGAATGATTTACCACCTCAACTAATGCATCTTTAGTCAAATATAGGGTATGGATAGGTGGCATTTGCCCATATACAATCTCATAGGGAGTAGCTTGTATTTCTGTATGGAAGGTGGTATTGTACCACCATTCAGCCAATTAGACCATTCCTTGAGTTTTTCCCATACCATACACCTAAAAAAAGTTCTCAAATGGTGCTTTAACAGCTTAGATTGACCATTAGATCAAAGGTGATATGCTAATATTAGCTTCTATTGAATCACTAAATGTTTTAGGAATTCCTTCCAAAAGTTGCTAGTGAATATTGGGTCCCTATTACTAGTCACTTTTGCTAAGGCCCTATGCAACTTGTAAACATAGTCTGAGTACTGTTGAGTCACTATAAAAGCTATATAAGGGTTTGTCATTGGAATAAAATGAGCACATTTGCTCATTCTATCTATAGCCACCATTGTTGTATCCTTCCCAGTTGACCTAGGCAATTCCTAAATGAAATCTATAGATGTGCTCTCTTAAATACCTTGAGGAATAGATAGTGGTTGAAGTAATCTAGGATTAGCAATGGTTTCACTCTTGCATTAAGCACAAATGTCACAATGTTAACTGAAGAGTTTAATGTTAGCTTCCATATTATTCCACTAAAGCAAAGTCTTCAACCTTTGATAAGTTGCTTTCACCCTTGAATGCCCCCTTATGGAGAAGATTGCATCTATGTCAATAGCCTTCTCTTTAAATTTGCATCATTCCCAATCACTAGCTTGCCTTTTCTTTTCAATACTTGACCATCCCAAGTATATTTTATTTGGTGGCTAACATTTTGAGCTAAATGATTTGTAGATGCTTCACATGCCTATCCAAATCATGACTATAAACCAATATATCATCAAAAAATACAAACATAAACTTTCTCAAATACTCTCTAAAGATATTGTTCATGGTTGCTTGGAAGGTTGCAAGTTTATATTTTGAACATCCTTCAGATCCATTCTTATCTAGTGATAACTCACTCTAAGAACCATCTTAGTAAAAAAGTGTGTGCCTTGTAGCTCATGAAATAACTCTTCCATTATTAGAATGGAGAATTTATCTTTAACTGTCTTCTTGTTCAACTCCCTATAATTAATGCACATTCACATGTCCCATCCTCCTTCTTGACAAGTACTACAAGTGTTGCAAAAGGTGATGATTCTTGAAGAGTAGTACTATGATTATGCTCTTCTCTAAAGGGTGGCAGTGAAGTGGGGATCTCAAATACATCATGGAAATTAGGAGTTGTTGAATGGCTTCAAGTACCTTTCGTTCCCTTTTCATCTAAATGACATGCATGTTGCCCTCTCTTTTAGCTTGTTCACAGCTTTTGAAAAGAAAATTTTACCACCTTCTCCCTTGATCTCTTACAACTGCTTCTGTGTCATTACCTTCCACTTGTTGGGACTCTTTTCCACTAGTTCCCCCAACCTTCCCTTGTACCAAAATAGCATGATCAGTCTAACGAAGTCCCACTACACACATCCTGTATACTTCAGCTATTGCATCCCAAAAACCATGTCACATCCATTTAAAGATATAATAAATGGATCTATTATGAATTTTTCTCTCTGCATCTTCCACTTGAAGTTTTTGCAAACCCCTTTTATTGGCAACTTCCCTCCACTAGCTACTGTCACCTCAGAATCTTCCAAATCGTCCGTTGATGCACTTAGCTTCTTTGCTGTCTATGCATCAATAAAGTCATAAGTGCTGCCACTATCAATTAAAATGTGTAGCATTTTTCTTACTACCTGCCCCTCTACTCTCACGGTGGTATTCCCTTCCACTCTCTTTATCGCATTGAAGGAGATCTTGGGAGTTTTGACTTCTTCTTAGGTTGATTCTCCATCTTCTTCATTATCTTCCTCAGGCCCATTATCTTCTTCCTCAATTTTTATCAAGTGGAGCTGCACACGTTTTCTCTGAGGGCAGTCATGATCCTTGGTGTACTTTTCATGACAAAAGTACCAAAGATTGTTGGCCCTATGCTCCAATTTCTTTAGGGGTTAATACCTTGTGAAAATTCCCTCTTTATTACCTACATTACCTCCACACCCTTACTGTTATTATTTTGAGAAACCCAAACCACTCGGCTTCGTGACTATCTTCTCTTGCATGCCATACTGACTTGTGAAAACCCCCATCCTTGTTGTATTATCGGTTCCTTCGTTCTTGCCTGAAAGATGAAAATTCAGCTTTTGGAGCTTGGCAAATCTCATTGTACCAAGTAACGTCTTCGGCCTAAAAAGTCGTACTTCCCCTGCAATATCTTTCTTAAGGCCAGCTATATAACAATTGAGCAGGTAAGGCTCAAGCAATTTCAACTTGCATGTCAAATCGTCAAATGCATCTTCATACTCACTGACACTCCTAACTTGCCGTAATTGCATTAGTTCCTCCATTGGGTCCTCTTAAATTGGCCCAAACCTCTTTTTAATCGCATCTGAATACAATTCCCACATGACAATTCGGCCTTCTTAGGTTCTTTCGTAAGCTTGGTGCGATTGAACCCCTTCTCGTCCAAGTGCAGACTAGCCATAGTGACTTTCACCTCCTCCGATGTCTCATCCAGTAGGAAATACCTTCCACACTTAATGATCCAACCAACGACATCGCCTCTTGTAAACTTTGGGAAATCCATCTTCATGAAACGCGTTGGAAAATGGCAGTCTTTTCCCTGCTCTCATTGTTCTCCTCTGTTTTGATTACCATCGTTCCTACTTCTCTGCGAGTCGCCTCTGGCTGTCTCATTTTCCGTTGCTTCTCGCGTTCACATGGCTTTAGTCATCTGAGCCAATACTCCCTGGAGCAATTCTTGAATCCCTGACGTGCACTGCTCTATTGTTGACATTTGCTGGTTGACGTCGCGCGACATCGATGCTTGCAGCCTCTCCTCCAATTCACGCGGTGATGTCTGGGAATGGGTTGCCTCTGCCATAGGTCCGAAGGAAGGTGGCTTTTATATCACTTGATAGGTAGAAGAAGAATAGAATGGAATAATAGAGAGGAGGAGAGAGAATGAAGAGAGACATCAACTGAATTAACTATCCCAATGGTACAACTTATGCGGGCTGGTTAATTCTTAACAACCCACCAACTGACTAAATACTCTAACCAATTCAACTATCATCTAGAAACGCCTAACATTCTCTTCTTCCATTTGTACAATCCGTGGGTGTTTGTATCTTTGTGAGTTTATTGTGTTAGCCATAACATTTTGCCATAAGAAAGAGGGTGAAAGTGAAGAACACATCGGCACATAACATTTCTTATTTAGGAGAAAATATTATAAAACAAAGAAGAAAAAGATGTTCAAAAAGTGATTCCTAAGATTTTAAAGCTATATATGTCCTGCTAAATAGGAGATCTTGTTCTAGCTGATAACATAAGTGACAGGTTTTAAGAATTTTAAGAAATTGTTAAGTTGTAGATTACTAACTTCATTGGGTTAGATTTCTGGGTGTGGGATCTATGGAAAGAATGTGGGGTTTCTTTGTAACAACCAGAAAAGGAATGAGAGAAAAATGAGAAGAGAGGAAGCTGGGAAATTTTCGGAGAGTTGAAAATTTTCTAAGTCTTCTTGCCATAGCGAGAAATAGAGTCGCCATAGCAAGAATGCCTCCTCGCAATAGCGAAGATGTTCCTAGCTATAGCGAGTGCGACATTCCATACAGAAACCAGGGAGTTGCTCGCCATAGCGGCGCTATAGCGAAGGCAGAGGTCTGGAACAAGCCGAGCTCGCCGTAGCGACGCCATAGCGAAGGCGAAGTCTGGAACTTGCACGAGCTCGCCGTAGCGAGGATGATGACTCGCTATAGCGAGAGCGGTCCAGAAAAAGCGTGAAAAGAGAGATTGGACTTTTTAAAAGAGTCTAAACTCTTCTTTTCTCTCAGAACCGACCTGAGCTTCGACCAAGGAGAGAGAAAGAGCTGAGGAGAGAGAAAGAGACCTAGAGAAGCAAGGAGATCAAGCAAAGAGGTGAGTAATCTTTAGATTTCCCTAGCTTTTCTCCTTAGCTTGTTGTCTCCTCCTTTTGCTTTCTCTTTCTACAAGTTGTTTTGGGTTAGGTTTAGAAGAGGGAAGTGGGAAAACTACTCTAGAAGGAGGGTAGAATGCATTTATCTTCATTTCTTCTTCCATGCTTTCTTCTTTGAGGGCTTGAGAGAGGAAGGAAAATGAGTAGAGTTCTAGAGAGAGAATCCCTAGATCTGTAAGGGTAGTGAGGGTTTAACTTGATGAAGAGTCTCTTTTAGCTTTGTGAGAGTTATTTAAGCTATGAGAGAATGATTTGATGCTCTTGTTATGCCTAGGCTCAAAGGAAGAAACTCCACCTTGTTGTGAGTGTGAAATCAAGGAGGGAGAGGAGAAATTGAAAGGGAAAACTTGTGTAATCTGAGAAGGTAGCTATCTACTCTGTTCTTGTTGCATTCTTGGTTGTGTAATAGTCATTACATGTTGAGTATGTGCTTGTATGATGAGATATGCCATTGATTTTGCCTTGATGCATTGGTACCAATATGTTTATGATATGATGTGTGGAAATTGCTCGGATGAGGTGGTGCCGAAAGTCCCTTGAGACGGGTGAGGAGGAGCCAAAAGTCCCTAAATCAAGGGTGAGGCCGATCCAAAAGTCCTAAAGCTCGGGTGAGGCTAGACCGAAAGTCCCTAGAGCCTAGTCTTGGCATTGGTTTGATAGCACGGCATGTGTGGTGTGATTGTGGCTTGTATGCATGCTTGACTAGCTATATGCCTTGATTGCATCTTGAATGAGTATGAGCTATTGAGATTCTCCCGAATCTCACCCCCTTCCCCTCCCATCCTATTACTCAGGTGGTGTTCAAGGAGAGGCGAGCACACCTCACGGAGCCTAGAAGAGCATAGTTAGAATGATGTATAGCTTTTTGGTTATTTTGATGTATAAGGTGCCAAAATGAAAGTGCACCTATTCTTTTTGGAGTTGTAACTATATGAGCACATGTGAATGTATGTACAAATGATGTATGGATGATATAAAAGGTTAAAGTAATGAGAATGTATAAGTTAGCCTTTTGAGGCTTGTGTGAAATGGTGTATTCTCTTCCATAGCATAGTGAAATTGGAATGTATGATGATTTGAATTACTTAGATAATTCATATATGCTATGTTTGTACTTTTAAATTTGCCCAATAGAGGTTAGAGCATGTGGGAGGTCATTTAGACCCGTTTGAACCCCATGTGGTGCTAAAATTGCCATTTAAGTGAGCTCCGTCAAAGTATGACCGGATGAGCTCTTCTTGTTATGGAATTTGGCATGCCTCTAGCGTCTATTGAGAGCTTCTTGGGAAGCTAGAGTGGGTAATATTTGGAGGTCTAGAGAATATTTGATGAATTGTTGAAATTGGGAATTTTCAATGTTTTAGTCATGGTACTGTTCATTGAGTCCGAAAATGAAACCATGTCATCCATAGACCAAATGATGTCCAAATATCATGAAACTTTAGGACCATAAACTAGATATCCACAGTGACCTATACCAACTGGAAGCACCTTAATTGGAGGTCTGTAGAGAGAGAAACGATTTATTGAAGTTCTACATCAGCATCAGGGAAGTTTCTGACCTTCGTTACTGTTTTATCGGTTTTCGAGGTCTTAGAACTCCTGAACTGATCTGGACTAATTTTTTTCCTCTAATTAACATCGGTAGCTTTCCAAATTGGTATAGTTTTCCCTGATTGGATTTTTGTGGATTTAATTACGAATTTCCGAAGTTCATGACAGTAAACTGCACCTGCAGCAGGGACAGCCGGACGTCTGTTCCTATTTCGATGTCAATGAGGGTCTAAACGTTGAGATTGAGGCTGGGAGTTATTTTTAGTGTGAAGTTAACATCCCAAGCTTTCCAGAGAGCTATGATTTTCTTGATTCTCATTTTTCTAGAATTAGTTATGATTTTTTAAAGTTGGAGCCAGAAATATGATTTATGGGCCCGATTGAGAAATTGTATTTTCTGAGTTGTTGGCTTCTTACCCGTGGTTTGTGAATTGTTTGAGACTATGTACAAGTTGTATAAATGGTGTTTGAGTAGAGAATATGAATGATGGGTTCACGGGACCCATGGGGCAAAATACGACCGGTTAAACCCCGATTTTAAGTAGTAAAATATCACGGTTTCGATCAGTTTTCTGGAAAATCATATGGAGTCAAGTCTAGAGGGAGATGAACTAGAGTGTAGTCAGTAAGGTGTTACATTCTTTGTGTGTTCTTGTTAGCCATATGCGTGTCATGAAAATAGTTTTATATAAAGAAACTAAAGAGGGAAGTCGCGAAGGGATGATGTAAAATTAGATTCAGAGTTTGGAATTTCAGATCTTTATGTGAGTGTGAGCTTTGGCTATAATTGGTTTAAAACATGCTAAACGAATAAATACTTGAATGGATTTTTTGTGTGTGGTGAGAGTGTAGGTGGGTGGGTCAAGGAAATGCCACGGTGGCAGTATACCTAAGAAATTTCGTTCTGAATTTTAAGGATGTCAATTTAGAGGAAGAGATTGAAACATATTTCAAAGTTAAAGGACTGACCGAAAATAATTAAGGGATGAAATTGAAATTTTTTTTAAAGATAAGGGACCAAAAATGAGATTTTTGTCTTAGTTTAAATTAGTAATTTTAATTCCAAGCCAATAATTTTGTTATTATCAAAATTATCATTTAAAAATTCTTTTCGGAAATCTTAAGACTAACATGGAACTCTAGAATTATATTACTATATCTAAACAAATCATAATCAATTAAATTTAAGATGTATTTATTATTTTTCTGCTTTAATATGAAGTTACGAGGCTTCAAGGAAACCTATTCCCTTCGGAAGCAGTAAAATCAACCATGGGGCACTTGATAGAACTCATTTGCAATGAGTTAATTATTTGGAGGACTACCTCATCATTCTAAAATATTCAAGGACAAAAGTTAAATGGATTTATAAATTGAAAGCTAAGTAGTTAATTTACTTTTTATTTAACATTAATCGATAATAGTTTTTATTTTAATTAGATTAAAGAGAATATTGTAATTGGATGTAAAAATCAAATATATGTATTCGTCCCTAAAATTATGATTCATAATTAGATTTTTTATTTTTATGGAAGGAGAGATGACCAAAAAAGAAATATTAAAAATATTAAAAAATATAAAATTAATTGAGTAAAATTACTCTTTGTTTTTAATAAATTACTTTTCATTCTTTTGAAAAATATTTAAGTTATATAATACTTCTTTTTATTTTAAAAATATATACAAACTTTATTTAAAACTGTAATATAATCAAAATATTTTTATAGATAATATTAAATTCTCTTATTAAATATACTATTATATTTTTTTTAAAATGTTTGTTTCAATATTATTTATTTTATACTAAGAAAATATATATTTAATTTATTTTAAATTTTAAAACTGATTATTTTGTATTAATTTAATATATATTTAATACTTATTATTTATAAAAATAAATGAATATCAAATATTTTGATCATAAAGCAAAAGGGTCGGCTTGGCATTTTCGGAGTCTTCTCAACAAATGCCATCTTCGCCATTCTATTTCTAGCTCCACTTGTCTCAGTGCGCTCTTTACAGCTATCTCATTTCTCTCTCGCCGCCACCGTTACCTGCGAAAACGAGAAGCCAAATTTCTCTTTCTGGCACCATCGGGTTAGGTATTCAATTCTGTTCTATCCTCTTCTCTTTCTGTGTTTCTTTTCTTTGCCGTTTCTCTTTCACTCTAACACCGTGCTTTTATATAAAAGGAATCTTTTTTTTTCACTATTTTTAGTTTGGGTTTTTGTTTCGTTCACAAATTGTTGGCATCTTCTCTTTCTGAATACATAAGAGTCTCTCCGAGCTCGTAGAGTAAGAAAGAATCTGTTTTAACTTCTTACTTCGTATAGAGTAATAGTCTTAGCTTCCAGTCTTCAGTTTTTGTGGGTGTGTTTACTTACCTCCAGGTTATAACTTTGTTAATAAATTCATGTGGATTTAGGAAGGAGAGGTTATTTAAAAAGGAAAAAAAAGCTCTTCAACTTCACTGGATGTGCAGATTGCTCCCCCCGAGTTTTAATTGGTGCAATTTACTCTTAATAACTTATCTACTTAGGGAAAGAACTAGACTTAGCTGCAGATCTTTTGCTACCAAGTTCCTTAGTAAAAATAATGAGGTGTAACAAAATTTTTCAAAAGATTCAATCATATATTGAGTTGTAAAATACAGATATTTGTTTTTAAAAAAATACACTTAATATATTTTTATTAGAGAATTTGATAGTAAAAATATAAAAGCGGCATCCAAGCTTTTTCCTTGGAGAAAATCTTAGGTCTAAAATAAATTTAATAGGCCTAATTATTTATGGATGGATACTAACATGTCAAAAGTAGGCACTACTTACATTTCTATTAATTATTGGTTTGGTTTACCAATTTTTTTATAAACTGAGTCTACTTATGAATTTTTAGTGAGATTGGGTACATCAAAATATCAGTCACTGAGCCTTTTAAATTGTTAGCATAAATTAATTGGGGTAAATTATTACTACATCTTTATTAACAGCTTAACAGCTCAGTGGCGTAAGTCTTGATTTACATAATTGAATAAATGATGAGATTTATTGCACCAATTAAAATTTTGGGTGACAGACTGCACACTGAAAGTTGAAAGGAGATAATTCCAGAACAGGTTTAAAATAGAAGCATAATTTTCCCCCTCTTGATTATATTTTTACATCTTATGAGAAGTAAGCATGTTAATGATTTTAAGATGATGATAGAGTTCAAAATCAAATTGAATTTCTTACTGTGAATTGAATGAAACATGTCAGAAAATCTATTTTCATTGGCTCATGAACAAAACTTGCGAAATTTGATTATAATAAGAAAAGAAATGTTTAGTTTTCATTCCATGCATCTCTGCTAGTTTTATTCACATGGCAGAATCTCGGTGGAAGCATACCATTCCATTTTTTTTTTGGGGCAAGTCTTATGCAAATGGAAGCATCTCAATTGAAGCTGATGTCTAGTTCCAGTGAACCTGTTTCTGTAATACTACTGTATCTCATTAATTACATAAACTGGAGTGTTTGCGAGTGCAGGTTGTAGACATGGTGCAAGAGAGTGGCCAGAGGAAGAGGCCAAACATACTGGTGACTGGTACACCGGGGACAGGAAAGACAACAATGTCCTCTGCTCTAGCAGAAGCCATCCAACTTCGCCACATCAATATTGGAGAATTGGTCAAAGAGAAGAACTTGCATGATGGCTGGGATGATGAGCTTGATTGTTATGTCATTAATGAAGACTTGGTGAGCTACTATATGAATCAATGCTTAAGAAAATTTTTATTTGCCCGTCTTGTGTAACTGGTACCTTAGGTGTATAAGGATGAGTTTTACAATTCCGGCTAAGTGGTAACTGAGAGTGGTTGAGGTTGTAATAGAGACTTGAAATAGGCCCACTGTAAAACACCCAAGATCCCAAAAAGGCTAATGGATTGATAAAGTTTTAATAAATTCATTTAATTTTGAGTATGTGTATAGATAGTATAGTAATTAGGAGGGCCATCAATTCATTAATGACATACCATCTGCATAAAAATATAATATCGTGATAATAACTTGTTACAATGAAAGTTGAGCTGGTACAGATATCTTTCATGCTTGTTGGAGGAAATAAATAAGTCAATGTAGTTATTTAACATTGTTTTTGTTTTAGTTTTTAAGTTATACTAATAACATAAAAAGAGAGATCGAAAACTGCATCAAGATTCCCCTTCCTGATACCTGATATGTTAGAATTTTTTTTTTTTTTTGGTGGGGGTTACATAAGATGGTAGGTACTTTATTTTGTAATGGCTCTTGATTCAATTTCTAATGTCTCTTGGTTATAATTGGTCCCATGGCTTGGGTTGAAGGGAGTCCATTGGTAAAAGTGGCTTCCTGCAATAAGTGGGTTTCCGGTCCTGCGTCTGATCTGAATATATAATACACATGACTACTTAGACATCGTTACATCAAAATTTGTTCAGCTAACTAATTACCCCAAAAAAAAAAAATTTGGCTAACTACCTATTTTATGGGCCTAAACCTGTATAGTTTGTATTATTAGAAACTGTATGCATCCATTCCCCGGCACTGTTCTTCCATGTCATACTTTATTATCCATAGCAGCATTGTCCTCTAATCCCTTCGGAATCATCCTTGTCTTAGTACTTCCCCTGTTTCGTTGTTCTAGATAATGTGCCTTGGAAATTTTACCATAAGCATCCAGGCTAATGCTGAACTTTAGATGTTAAATGTGATCAAAGACATGTACACTCCTTGTTCAGAATTTCCTGAGTTTTGTATGTTTATTCTAATGGATAGTTAAAATAAAAATAATAATAACAACATTCTTAAGGACTTCTAATTGCCATGAGAAAGTATAGATTCGGTGTTGAGCAACCACTTGTTATCCAATATTCATTAAGACTTTGCCGTTTCTTTTTTGGACAGCTGCTTGGATTGTACTGTTGTTCAATTATTTGAACAGATTATGATTTACTCTTCACTGCGGAAGCTTATCTTGTCTGTGTTGCTAGAGTATTAAATCTTTATGGGTACATATTGCATGGATTTTGTAGGTCTGTGATGAGCTTGAGGACACTATGGAAGAAGGGGGGAACATTGTGGACTATCATGGCTGTGATTTCTTTCCTGAGCGATGGTTTGATTGTGTGGTCGTTCTTCAAACTGATAACTCTGTGTTATATGACCGTTTGAGCAGGAGGTATGGATGCAGTTGATGAATGAAGATTAGTTAATTTAATTCAGTTATTGGTTTCGTCTCATACATACAATCTTAAATTGTGTGACAGAGGGTACAGTGAGTCAAAGCTTTCCAACAATATTGAGTGTGAAATCTTTCAAGTTCTGCTTGAGGAAGCTAAAGAAAGTTACCCAGAGGACAGAGTTCTTGCATTAAAGAGTGATACTAATGAAGACATAAGTAGAAATGTTGCAACTCTAACAGAGTGGGTGAGAAATTGGCATTCCCCTTCTTAGTCACAACAAATTCAATACAGCTATAGCAGGATCCTTGTACATATTGTTGTTTTGCTTTGTGTCTTCTTGCTTGTACTATTTCCTTTTGAGGTCTTGTTTTGTTTGAAACTGGCCTTCTGCCTATTTTGGTCCTCAGTTAAATTGCTGAGATGGACTTATCTCTGAAGTGTTTTTATTTTTTTTTCCTCTCTCTCTCTAAAACACTAGATTCCATTAATTCAAGATGTATGAACAATGAAAATTCCTAAGAAGCTAGCTTTCATCCTGGGTGTGGACTGCCTTTCATACACTGTACAATTGTAAGAAAAACTGTTTTCGCTGTGCAAATAATTTTGAATTGTTTTTCTTTTTAAATTTAATATGTGATTATAAAGTATCTTAGACGATGGAGGTTAAAGCAAACAAAACCTCTGGTATCAAGGAAGTGATGTAGAAGCCTTTCCATGTTGCGTTGCTTGGAAGAAACTAACTAAAAATGTCATGACGCAATCCAATGGTTTTTTTTTTTCTTGGGCCAATGAAATCCAGTAGTTGATTACCATTGAAAACTCAAGCTATAATGTAAACCTGACTGTCTGGCCCAAAAAAATGATAATAAACATGAGATAGTTAAATGTTATTTACCAGCACTTTTTATTTTTAAAATTCACTTACTATTTTTAGTTTCAATTTGAGTAATATTATTTCTCTAATTTTCTCGAACAATTGTCTGGAGAAACATCGCATATCCACCAAGTGTCATGAATTAAGCTAGTCTGAAGAGAGGCAGATAATTGTCATAAACAGGATCCAGATCCACTGCAGTGGATGATTTAAACCATTTAGATTAATTTGAACGGTTCAGATCTATTTATTTTTTATTTTAGATTTTAAAAATATTTTTTTTTCATAAGATACATAATGTAAAATAAAAAAATACTTAACTGTGAATTTTGAAAAAAATAAAGTTTTAACTTAAAAAAAAATTTTGAACCATTAAGATTTTAGTTTGAGTGGTTGAGATTTTATGGGAGAGGGAAAGGAGAAAAATATTGGAGAGGATCCATTTCCTCTTAAACATGTGATACAGAACTACAGATTAGCCAATTGATTATATAAGCATGAACTAAATAATAGTGAGAAATAAGAGTAATATTTTGTTCGTTGAATAATATCATCGATTTGAGTAGTGCTATTGACAAGAATTGACCCATTTGAAACGGTGCTGGTGATACGCTCGCAAATGCTGTTATTCTCAGCTTATTCTCATGGCTAATACGATCTCCAAGGCTTACACATCGGATTCTGAAAAAACTAGTGCTGAGAAGATATTTGCATTACTTTATGAAGTTTCAGACTTAGAAGAATTTGAGTTGTTGCAAATTTATGATGTCCTTACTTGTTATGAAAAAATAAAAAGAGTCATTTAAGGCTCTTCCTACTCGATTAAGAAAATCTTGGATATAAATGCAAATTAAAAAAATAATGGAGTTAATTTGTAATCTTTATGAATTTTTAGGACAAAATCTTTATACTCAGCATTATGTCATGTTTATTTTAATTATGCATTCAGTAATATATTTGCATTTGACATACATTCAATGTTTGTGTTTATTTATTTTGTATTAGATGTATGTTGATGCTAATTATAAATAAACTAGATATATTCCATAAGCTGGTAAGAAGATTACATAGTCAGTGGACTAATAAATTTTCTTGGTCACATCAATGTCATTGTTAAGGAAGTACAGAGAATAGAATACCTTAAATCAGTTTAATATGGGGCAACCCGATTGTTAATCTGGTTGTAATCTGTGCTGGTTGAAACTATTCTATTGTTAAGGAAGTACAGGTATAATCTGAATATAACGAAGTTTGGAGGTATAGGTGATTTGGCCCCGCAAGATGGTATATAGCACAAAACCAATACGAATGTGCCAAGATCTCGTTTGATATATAGGAAAGAAGAATGATAGAGTGGAAGAAGGAGAAGGAAAGAAGAGTTAGCCTATTTGGTAGACAAGATTAACTCTCCAATTGGCTTGCAAATTCTAGTATTTGTGGGAGTCTAGCTTCCTCTCATAAGGCAATGGAAAGCAACTGTTGTCATGGGAAAGAATAAAAAGCTAACCATTTTGCCTTAGAAAATTATCTCTTGACAGCTATTCCTTTGTACTCACACCTTGCTCAATCCATCCTCTCCTGTGAGTTTTGTCACTACAGACCCCATCTATGACCTCCATCGGCTCCCACTGCAACTGTGTCCTCCACCAGCCATCGTCAAGAGCCAGAACTGCCATCGCGAGCATGAATGGGGTGCAAGAGCTTGAAATCAACCATGAGTTCTCTTTTGTCCTTCCACTTCCCTCTGTCCTTGTGTTTTTGTCCCTGCATTTCCTCTCATTCTTGCTGTATCTGGTGTTTGCTTCACGTATCTTTTGTAGTTAGTAGCTTTTCCTCTCATATTCTTCTTGTAGCTTATTTGTAGGCCAGTCATTATTTGATCGAATTTTTTATTTAATTTCCCAAGTGTTTGGAAATTTGACTCGTATGAAGAAATATTTTGTGGGGTGTGTAACTTCTCTTTGAGTGTGTAACTTCTCTTTGTTCTCGTCCAAACACCACCTAAGAAATGGTTATTTCATTATTTTTATTATTTAGAGATTTTTTGGTCTTTTAGCCCCTCTTTTTTTTTTTTTTAACCTCATTTCTATTTAACTAAACATAAAAGAACAATGATATTTATATTTTTTTCTATGTTATATCAAATATATTTATAAAATACAAGACTCTTTTTCATTCTCAATCCATATTCAATTCTCATTTCATAAAAAAATTTTATTGCTTATCAAACGAGACCTAAAATAAGTTAAATCATACTTTACATTTAATTATTAATTAATTAATTAAAAAAAAATTATTAACTAATACAAAAGGAAAAATTATTTATGGCTTCACCATGCATTAAAATCAATGCCACGGTAGCAGGGATGGAATCAGAAAAAATGGTGAGGAGGCTATATTTAATTCAAGTATTAATAATTACTAAAAATACAATTTTAAATATATATTAAACTAATATGATAATCAAAAAAATCAAAGAATATAATAACATCAAAATAAATATAACTGTCTTAATACAAATAAAATATATATTAGAAGTGATACAATATATATTAACTGTCAGAATTATACTCTTTGATTCTTAATTGAATATAATTTATCTACAATCTCCTCTATAGTAAAATTTTTTATAATTTTTTCTCAATATAAATAGTTAATTTTTTACAAGAATGTCATCTTCTATTTTATTGCAAAGCCTTAGAAAATATGATTTAAAAAAAGCTAAAAGAAAAAGAATTTTGTGAAAGAATAAAAATTAAAGAGTGGAAAATACATTATTAACCATTCTTGGAGAATGGAGACAAGAAGCTTTTAGAGAAACTTTAATATATAATATTTGTTTTATAAAGTTTGCTTTTATGATTAATGTAAAAAGTAGTTATGTTTTTAAAAGTATGTATTTAAAGCTTTGAAATATTAAAGAGGGCAGATAAAAAATTTTACAGGGGCAAATTTAAAATTTAAAAAAATATATTATATACATACATACATAATATATGTAAAAAATTCTTTTAAGGGAGTGACTGCCCCTGAAGTGTAGAACTCCAGTCCATCCTTAGACGACAAATTGGTTACTTATGCACCAGGCTGTCGTGGGCAGTTTCCTTCCAAGTCACCAGCAGAGCACAAACCCAAGAAGCTGAAGATCGAGTATATATCTCTAAGCTATGTTTTAGTACAAGTAAACCATTTTCACTGATATCTCACAATAAAGTAAACCAACCGTTGCTATGTTTTAGTACAATTCTTGCATATGGTTCAAGTTGGCACCATAGTGCTTGTCCAAGGTGCCAACTTGAACTATATGGAAGACCATGATCTATATTTCCTCGTAAGATTGATCATGGGACTGTTTTGTTATTTTTATATATTAATGATATGATTATTATAAGAGATGATTCGATAGATATTACAAAACTAAAACATTTTCTTAGATCCGATGGGCATTATCTCATGCATTGCACAAGTTCAATTGCTGGTAGAGACAAATAATACAATGTTGTTGTCTATCTATTATATGTGCATGTCAAGTTATGAATTATGATATTTTCCTTTTATAATCTGAATGAATACTTTGATAGTTTGTATTAAAGGTGAACAAAATGGAACAAAATCAATTAAACTAAATCAAATCGAATCAAACTGCCAAAAATCAAATAAAATTGATTAAAAATTAGTTTAATTTGATTTTTATGATTGTAGAACCGATTAAATCAGTTCAGTTGTCGGTTTTCTTTATATTTAGTTCAGTTAACCAAACTAAATTGAACTATTAAACTTGTAATTAATTAAAATTTAATATTTTGTTTCTTTTTAGATTAATGGGATTTTTTGCCAATTAAATTTGTATCAAAGCTACATTCTTTATATGGTTCAAGAAATATATAAATTATTTATACTATTTTATTATAAGATATTACTCTTATTTTTTTTCACTTTTTAAAGTTTTTTTTGAATGTATGAAATTTTTTTAGCAAAAAAAAAAGATAAAAATAATAAATTGTTTCAAAGTTATTATTGATCAAAATTTTAAGAGACGTAGGATATTAGAAGTTCAATTCTACATATTACACGTAACAAATTTTTTTTAAAAAAAACACTTTTGGACAAAAAAAAACATGAATTAAAATGGACCAAACCGATTAGAATTTAAAATTGACAAAGTCTAATAAAATGCTAAACTGATTAGGTTGGTTAGGTTTGGTTTTTATTTTCCTTTTAAACACCCCTAGTTTGTATGCATCCCTTGGAGTTGGTGGATTGGTTGCATTTTACTCTTTGTTATAATTATTTATGTAAATTTGTACTCTGTTAGGTCATTCTTTGAGTATTTATGCCTATGGGAAATTATTAATTTCATTCCATAATAAATATATTAATAATGTACTTAGTTTTACACGCAACTATTTTATAAGATGCCCAGACATAGTACAGATTAATTCCTCGTTGTATGATGTGATCATAGTTCTGATTCGTACTCCAGTATATACACAAGTGTAATATTTAAAGCCTAAAACGATGAACCCTGCTTAATGTATATATGCCCAAATATGATCATCTGTAAAAGGCCCACTAAATTGCTTGGCCCAACCTTGCGGGAGAAAGAAGGGGGACACACACAAATGAAAAGTAGAGTTATTGGGGCCTCAACTGTTACTTGGGGATGGCTTCTCTTGCATTCTTTAACTATCACAGTTTCAGGGCATGGCTATCAAAATTATGATTTAAAGCGTGATTCTTTAAGCTTTTTTTAAATTCTTATTAAACGCTTTAAGTTATACTAACAAAAAGTTTTTAGTAAAAGCCAACGAATTTTTTAAAATTCCCGTCTGATAAGCGCTTTTATATTTAAATTTACCAAAACAAGTTTTTAGTAAAAGCCATGAGTTGATTGCGTTCCTGCATGAAGACTGCTCAATGAAAAACAAAAGAAATGGAGACTACTTAAGAATTAACTGCAAGTTAGATTCTTCTTACCGACTTTAAGAAACGGTTCACAGTGGTTTGTTGGTGTCCTGCACATGCTTCGTTGGTGTCCTTCGAAGAATATAAGATGAATAAAAGACTTCGAAAGGCAAGAAGTCCCCCATCGGAACAATACTATTTTCACTCTTGTATTATTCCATCTCGAATCCTTCTCAGGCTCTATCAATATTAAAATCTTATGAACCAGCTTTTGATGCTTGGAAAAGGACAGTATGCGGGATCGTATTCTGAATTTGTTGCAAAATCACTCGAAGTTTCGGAAATTATTGGGGTCTCTGTCAGCCATAATTGGCCTGGTTTGTTATGCTCTGAGCTCCTCTTTCAAACAACTTTTTGGAGAGTGGAATTTTCTCAAGTTACTTCTTTTTATACTGATCTGTTTAATTATCTGCTACATCGTGTTGTATGCTAAGAGAATTCAAGTTTCAACTTCAAGGGGCTTCATGCTAAAAGCTCATGGGGTATTTTTCAGTTTTTTGCTCGTCTTTGTGTACTCCGTTTTCCATGATAAAGCTGTGAGTGGAAAACCAGACGCATTAAGCATGATCTCGTACAGTTCGTTTGCTTTGATGCCGCTGTCCGTGTCAAGGAACCTCGAGCTCGGATTCGAAACTGGTCTCTTCAATTTTTACCTTGGATGTCTTACTGTACAACTTATGAAGATCAGCTGGTTTCTCTCTTTGATTGCAGTAGTTTTCAGCTATGCCCTCATCAATTTTCGCTGCTATTTAGATTCCCAAATAGAGATTGTTCCCAATAGTCCAGAAGACCATCATGCAAATGGAGAAGATATAGAAACTGAAAAAGTTTCAGGGGAAAGCATATCTAGGGACAATAAGCAAGATAGTGAAGAAGACGACAACCTTCCAAGTTTGTCTTCCGAAGCTGTACGTAACATGTTCTGATCAAATGCAATATACAAATTCATTTAAATTTTAATTGATTTGATTCTATGGTTTTCTGTTACTGGTTTTAATTTCTTCCGGGACCCTCCCAACCTAGATGATATCTTGGGGGACAATCAGCAAGAGAGTGAAGAAAACAAAAGCTGGTCAAGTTTGATATTCCAAGCTGTATGTAACCAAATCCATAACACATTCATTTAATTGATTTGATTCTCCAGTCTTCTGTTAATGCCTTTTAATTTCCTGCAGGAAACCACCAACCAAGATAGTGTTTCTTCTGAAAACAATATGGTAACCAAATCCATTACCAAGGTATTTTGTTAATAAGCTAATTCAAAAAAAAAAAAGGCACATTTTTTATCCCCAAAAGTGGTTTATTTTTTATTTCTTATAAGAATAAAAGCTTTATTAGAAGGGAAGATTACAAATGAGGATGATGAGATATCCCCCTAAAAGAAGTGTAGAACCACATAAAACATAATAGAACATCCACCCAAAACCCATAACCAGCAGGTCAAGAATGCAACGAAGCCGCCCAATCTCTCTTGCATATTTGACAAAGACACTTCCTTAAATACACGGTGAGAAATGCATCGCAGAGAAGCCTTGTTCGTTTTCCTGTCCCACAATAAATGTACACATATTAAGAAACTTTTTTAACTCAAAAAGTTGAAACCGATAGGTTAACGGATAAGTTTTACTATAACTTTTAACATCTCTCACACGAAGGTCTATTAAACTGAAGTATATACAAACTTATTATACCTTGTGAAAATTGTAAAACATAATTTTATCCAAAAGAATGGAGGCTAACAAGGATTGAACTTTAGACCCCTTCATGCTTAATTAAATGACTGAATAGTTATATATTGTCACACAAATTCCTCAAAAATGGAAATTCTAAGAGACACTGGAGCCTTTAATGGTAAAAAAAAATATCTGAATGGAGGCATTATGCAAAGAAATATCTCCCACCCGAAGATCCTCCTAAAAACTTTATGCTACTTTTATTGCCCCATCTTAATGAAACCAATGGTCTGAAAAAGTTCATAACCCTGGGAAATGAATTTCCAAGGACTCTTATTGAGTTGTGGTGAGCATTTGATTGGCATCTCACTTGTTTCTGATGTAAACCATACCCATGGCAAATTGGTGATATAACGAAGTTGTCTCAAGAGGAAAACGCCATAGCCACCACCAACTAACCACCCTGAACCATTTACCTGCCAACCAACTAACAAGTCGGTCCCTTCTCAACTCAGCTACCACTGCCCATAAAGAGAGAAAGTAAAAGGAAATGCTAGATGAACAAGTCTGGCTAAGGGTAACACAAATGTCCAAAGAAAACAATTCACCCTTCCAGTTATCAAAGTTCTTGGAAATCTTCTGAATCATTGCTCCCAGAAAGGGCAGGAAAACACTAGATATCTTTAAACTGAATCAATGAAAATTAAAATAAATTTAGGGTGTTTTAAGGGTTATAAAGAGTTTGGAACTACATAACCATAGCGTTTTGATTTTTCTTGATACTCTATTTTGGGCTTGCATAAATAATGTTTATCTTTTGGTTGTTACGAAAATTAACCAAAAAGAGTGGTTTTTAATTGCATTGAATAGATTATTTATTTATTTTAATTTACAGAATAGTGATGTTAAACAAGAATATAAAGTTCGATGCAAAGAATCAAAATTCATTTCCCGCGGACTTGCTTCTGCAATAAATGATGGTCTTTACTTCTAGGAGCAGGTTAAAAAGTTACCTTTGCTTTTATTTTTACCAGTCATCATTTATCTTGTACATCATCTTGTTTACATTGAATTTTTGGTTGCCCACCTAATTATTGACAGGAAGTTAAAAATAGGTGGTCAAATCGTAGAAAGAATAATTTTGATAATAGAGATCGAAAGTTAAAATCTACAAACTATACTCCACGAGTATCAAATATGAAGGTGGGAGAAAATATCAATGGAAGTGACAGCCGCACAAGCCCAACATCAGAGAGCCCAATATAGCACGAAGATGTGGAACCCATGATCCAGACCGGCAGAAGCAATCTAAGGGAAAGAATCAGGAAGAAACCCAGCTAGATGACTGACTTCTCTGCATGATCCGAGAATGATATTTTGCTAGTGGTACCATGAGCAAGATGGCAACATTTGATAGAGTATGCCTTAATTCCATATGCTTGAATCCGATATACTTGAGTGATTGTATCCTCAGTTATTAGCTGTTGTGTCGTATGATAGCTTTGTATGCTAGGTTTCTTAAGAAAAAAATCTATAGCTCACGACAGTTTTAGGAACTTTAGGTATGTATAATATAAAATACATAACTTGTATAAGAAATAAGTGTGTAAAGGGTGAGAAAAATGTCAGAGAATATAGTTTGGATATAGAAAAAAAATCTAAAAATAACCTATATGCTCTCGATAGTAGTATCAATACTATTATACATTTTACTACTAGTTGGTTTAGGAAAATAAATGAAAAAATTACAAAAAATCATAAAGCATTAGCTAGTAAGGTAGAAGCATTAGATAAAAAACTTCTTCAAGAAACACTAGTTGATGATGAAGGTACATATGTTATGTTATGACGACAAAGTATACGTTTTAGGAGAAAAATAAAAATGCAAAGAAAAAAAAAAGGAGAAATAGTTTGATTATGCTAAATCTTTGATCAAATATCAGAAAAATCAGTATTTTTTTGGGCCAAAGAAAAAACAAATATTTTTCAAAATACTTTACTAAAAATCATTCAAGGCTTTTATTCTCAAAATGAAGAATTATTGGAGAGTTATAATTATCATTATTTTCTTTAATATGATACAACATTTGTATTTAGTAACAATGAAAATGAACAATTAAAGGTAATAGAGAATGAGAAAAGTTCAAAGTCAAATTCCCAGAAAATGAACATGCTAGATCTAAAATAAAATAAAATTAGAAATTGTCACAGAAGAAAGCATTTTTGTAATAAAAGACAAGGGAAAAGTAAAAGATAGAGAAAAAAAATTTTTTTAAAAAAAGATGATGATCCGAAAATAGACCCAAAAACTAAACCTTATACTCAAACCAAGTATAAGCAAATATTTTTTAATACTTAAAATAATGGTTCTTCCAGGCAATCTAAATAAAATGAAGAACCATTTTTATCTATAAATTGCAGAAAGGATGATTTAAATAAAAAATATATAGCCACAAATGATATATATTTAGATTTACAAATTTTTTCCTCGTGATCAATATTAATAAGTTATTGATGATTAGATATAATCTTTGTCTATGGTAATAATCACCTATAAAGATAAATGATCTAAAGCAAAATTCTTAAATTTTCTAGTTGGAAAATTGTAAAGTGACACTTTGCCATTTTTCAAAAAATGGAAAAGACTCCATAATAAGACAAGTCCAAAAAAATGAGCCAGTAAATGATTTTCATAGTATTGAACAAATCCTTCAAAAACTTGTGAAAATTATAAAAATGAAATTTTGCGGATCAATAGATGAAATCAGTTTTAATTCATATACTAATTACATTCTCACAAAATTAAAATTATGTAATATTAAAAAATTATATAATTCTCTAAGTAGTTTCAAAATCATTACCACCATTTAAATGATGTGGATTCAAAATTTTGGTTAAATGAAACATGTAATAATAACTATTGAGATTTTTTAGAAAAATCAAATGATTATGATTCCTTAACGACTAAAGTAACTAAATAAGTTTAAAACTAATTAAAAAAGAAATATTATTCCAATATTTTTAAAAACAATTAATAATTTGGATGTGGTGAGCTAAGACTACGAGCAAGAAAATATAAATGAAAAAAAAATCCAAATATATTAGAAAATAGAAAAGATATGTAAGAGAAAAAAAATCTCAAAAATTATATTTATATATATATATATTAGGCTCCTATCACATATTTACTTTATCCATTTTGGGAATAATATGACGACCCTACCTTCTAATCATTGTATTTATAGTTAAATGCACGATTAATAGTTAATGATCAAGGTTTTGAGTCGTTACATTTTGTTACATTATGAAAATACAGAAAAATTTAAACCTTAATGCTAAGATCATCACTAAACAACCACAACCAAAACAAAAATGCACAAAAGAAATCATACTACTATGAAGGGTTTATGATTCATCCATTTATCAGTTTCAACACACAAAAACCTCCCACAAGTATTCCTATATCATTTCTTGGCATTATCATTGAAGAAATTGGGGTTTCTAGGCTAAGGGGTAGGGGTTTGGGGTCTCGTGCCGCAACCCAGACCATTCGCACCGCGGCTAAAATAGGTACTGGAATCATTGGGCAATTTTCGCACATTAAGTTAGACCATCGTCGCGGTGGTACTACATAGCATCGCGGCGGAAATGCCCCCTAGAGTTAATGTTCTAAGTCCCAAGATTCTCGCCTCAACGAAATATATTTGCGCCGCGGCGAGTTTTGCTATTGTACAACCCTTAACTAGTTTTCCCGACTCACACCGCGACAGGACTTACTGCGCCGCGGTGAGTTTCTGTTCTATCACCCTCCTGGGCGATTTTTCTCAGTTTGCGCCACGGCGAGATTTCTTAAGTCGCGGCGCTCCTCACCACTGTCACTCCCTAGACCAATTTTCTTCTCTTGCGTCGCGGCGGGATTCATCATGCCGCGGCGCCCCTCGATTCTGTCACTCGTTTGGCCACAGCGAAGCCTTCTTAACCGCAGCGTAACTCTCTCCTGTAGCTACCTCTCCCAAGTTTTGTCCCCTATACTCTAATTCTCATCTTAGAAACACCCTAGGACCACTTTCTCCCATTTTGTATGACTTTAATAGTATTTATCTACCCTATTTACTCATATAACTCTCCATTACTAATTCAAAACTTAGATACTATTTCTTACTTGCCCAACTATCTCATATCAGCAAATTTATAAAATAATGACAGCAAGAACTCATGCATTAGCGACAATTAACATCCCATGCACATTCCATAGAGATTTCATTCATCAATAGTTTATATCAACATCTAATGTATCACATGACTATAATTTCCAAATGGTAAACCATATCACAAATTCAACAAAGCTATATATATTAGATGTTACAAGTTCAAACATCAATATCCACTATAATGAGACTTAACTCCTTAACGGTTATATTTCCACCAAGCAAAATATAAATGCCTACACTTGGCAACATGAATACATGATGATACTATGTAAACTAATAACAAAATTGCATCTACTCTACTCAGATTAGCCCAAGTGTAGCTTCCTCCACACATAGTTAGAGCTCATGGATTTTCATCCACTTGCTTCCCCTTATCCTTACCCAAAAAACCTTCACCTAAAATATTAATCCCATAAAATGGAGTGAGATATAAATCTTAGTAACCAAGGCAATTCCATCATATAATCCAGTTTAATTAGCATATATGCATAATTTCACATAAGTATCAGAAGAATACCAGTCATATCAGTAAATGAAACAATTAGGCTATCATGATTACCATCTCATACTAGCAATTATATTTACACATGTTAAAGGCCATTAACACCGAGAGAGGCCCGTCCATGGCACCTATTCCCCTTTGAGCACAATCAGGGCTCAGTGCATCTGGGGTTTGATTATAACCCAATGCCCGATCGAAGCACATACACAGGTGGCAACCGCACCACAGCTCCACCATGGATTCACAAGGTCCAATCACAAAATAATGATAGCCAACCAATTCATTCAGCATTTCAAATCATTCATGTATAGTAAATATGAAATTAAAACAGATATATGCATGGAATTAATGTAAACTCAGTTACCTCACTTGCAGACAATTTGTAACAGCCACAAATGGTACAAAAATATCCCCAGCCACTACAAGTCTCAAATTTGGATTTATGTGTCCTCTTCCAAAAACCTTAATGTTTCATTCAAAATTCTAAGTAAATTTGTATAAAAATTAATACCCATATTATAATCAAGTCATTAGACTCTCAAATCAGTAGAATTACCTCAAAAAGAAGAGTTTATACCTATCTAATGACAGTCCTAGCCTCAACCTACGAATTTCCACTAAGAGAACCCCAAATAACCACATTTTAGATTTTGAGTATAGTGAAAATGCTCCAAATGAAAAACTAATCAGACTAAAATGAAGAGAAAGATGAGAGGATTAAGTTATATAACTATTACCTTAACTGAATCTTGCTCTAAATGTGAGAAAATATAGATTTATGCCAAGAACCCTAGTCTCCCCTTTGGACCTCCGATTTTCTCCTTTGTGTTTCAGAAAAATGAGATAGTGGCTGAAGCATTTAGAGTTTTAGTTGGGTTTAAGTTGGGTCAAATATGGGTCATGGGTTGCTTCAAGGTCCAACTCCTAATGGGCTTAGATTTTTGCTTTGTTGGGCCATTTTTTAAGTTGTTAGGTTGCAGAATTCTGTTGGGCCAGACCTAGTTTTAGGATCTCTATTGTTTTGAGTCTGCACAAGGTTTATTGGGCTTTCCTAAGAGCCTATATGAGGTGGACCTTGGGCTTCTATCACATTAAATCATATTGGGCCTACACCTAGCTTATTGAGCCGCCATTAGCCCCTTATCTACTTAATTTAATTTGGACTTAGATGAAGTTTCTATCCCAATTAAATCTCAAACTCATATCAATAATTTATCTCTCTAAAATCTCCATTCACTTAACTTGTCCAATTATCTCATATTATTTATTCCTAATTAACCTAATCTATAATTAACACTTTAATTAATTATGGGTGTTACAAACAGTATGATGCGTTTACTTTATCCATTTTCCCTGTTGAATGCACTTGCTTGAACATTAGGTTGGCACCTAGCATTATATATACCTTTATTAACTTTATATTCACATGTACCAACTTGATGTTTCAGTTTGATGGAACATCAAAAGACATGTTTATTAGAAAAAATGAATTATTTTACCATAATTAATTTAATATCCTTTTTCTCTTATTTATTTTTAAGAAATCACAGATAAATTCATAATCAATATTATCTTCACATAAGAATGCATATATATGAGAGTATCTTTACAT
Organism: Erythrophleum ivorense; assembly: GCA_026724425.1. Classification (NCBI taxonomy): domain Eukaryota; kingdom Viridiplantae; phylum Streptophyta; class Magnoliopsida; order Fabales; family Fabaceae; genus Erythrophleum; species Erythrophleum ivorense. The sequence continues at coordinate 230,700 of JAIUCV010000664.1, read as the reverse complement.
AAGAAATCACAGATAAATAGGCTTAATTATCTTATTGGTCCAAATAATGTTATTCTATCTTTGATTTGGTTTTTATAGTTTATAATTTTTTAATTGAGTTATTGTAGTTTTAAAGACTTTTAATTTAGTCTTTATCCTTAAATTATCGAAAATTCTTGGTGAGAAGGAATAAAATGAAAAGAGACAGAAAGAACTCTGGTAAAATACCTAAAAAATTTTGTGATCAAATGCTCATTTACGAGCATTATTCCAAGGACTCTTCGCTAAAGACAAATGATATCTACAAGCAAGAGTTAAGCTACATGTTTCTCTCCATCTGTGATTATGCTGCCGAAGTCAAACCTAATATGAAGTCGGGAAGTGTCGTTAAAGTTGCCATTTTATTTGATCGTTCTCAACGTTTTATCCTGCTCACATCAATATTAGTAGGAAGTAGGCAACTGAAAAGTTGCAGTAATTCTTTGACTTCTTCAACATGAAAAGGAGCAGGTGAGCCTGCGGGAAAGTTGAATGTCTTATGTACTTTGAATAGTACAAATAAATTATTACACTCAGATTGGTTCTCTCAAATCCACGTCACTTCTACTATAAGCATGCAATCTCGGTCATTTATTTTTTCAAAGACATGGTGAATCAAAATGGATCTCAGTCATTTCGTTAAATTATACTAAAATACATTCATCATGCTGCAACTGAAAAGACCTCTTCACACACCCAAAAATACAGAGGCATGCATGTAATAGATGTCTCCTTCGGAGCTAGGCTTGTTTTCTTGCAAAAGTTGTAGTCCTTAAATGTGTTCATTTGGTTTAGTAGGTTGTATTTATTTCTCCTTCTCTCTTTCAGAATACTCAGCCTCCAGCTAGAAGCGTCCAGTTTCCGCTTGGGATGACCAAAGCAAGAATTATCAACCATCAAGTAAGAAGACTGACGCAACGATAACTTTTTATTATTTTTTATTTTTAAATTTTTAAGATTCCTTAATCTTTGCTTTCTTTCAACCTATAATAGTAATATTTATAATATATTCATTAAATAATATTTATTTCTTATAATTTAATTTTTATATGTTTCTAATAACATTTTATATTTTTAAGTTAAGTATTTGATTAAGAGAGTGAATATTTACCAAATATAGTAGGCCATTCTCTGTCATCTTTCAATTAAAAAAAAAAGAACATGAGTAGATTTAAGATTTGCCAATTGACTTATAAAATTTTTAATTAAATGGTATTACAGCTATAGAACTTATTTATTGACTTATAAAACTTATAATAGATTAAATTTTTAATTTTATCTAATTATATTTAAATTTTATATTTATTGCTATTATTATGTATAAGTATATTTATATATAGTTTCAAATATCATAATTATAAAAATTAAATTAAATTAAATTAAATTAATAGTGACAGTTGGAGGCACCACTATATATCACTATGCAAAATAGCAACAATTGGATATAAACTGTCACTATATGCCTAATGACTTTGGTAGTGGTTGTAACACAACTGCTACTAAATCTGATTATTAGTTGTAGTGGTTGTTCAACCATCACACAATCACTATAGACTTATTGGGGTAGTTGTTCCCGCAATTGAACACAACTGTTGCAATGTGATTGCCGACAAATGTTTTAGCAGCGGATCCTGCAATTGCTAAAAACGTAGTTTTTCCTATAGTATGGGATGTCCTTGGAGCACATAGCACGTTGGATTTGTTGCCTATCTTGAGTGATGTGGAGAAGGGGGACCCAACATTTCTGTATTTTTAGAGCTATTGAAATCTTATACAATGATTTGTAGGATCAGTAGTATGAATTTTTAATTCTCTATAACAAACATATAGGGAATACTCTTTCAATGAATTGTAAAGGATGGGGTTATTCCTTATAGTTGTTTTAACTTTCTAATTGTATCAATCTTATCTTTTAAAATTTTGGCATATTAGCTTCAAGATTTTCTTTTATTTTTACTCATATACTATAGTTGAGGGATTAACTAGGGTTTAGCTAAGGAATAATTAGGATTTAGTTAGGAAAACCAACTGAATAACAAGAACATAATGAGGGAGTCGTGACAGATTTTTTATGAAATAATACATTCAAATGTGATTTAATGAGAAAAAATTAAGTATTAGTAGGGGAATACTTTTTAGATAATAAATGAATAGTTAAGGAATTGTCTCAGTAGACAATAAGGGATTTATTCCAAAAGGTTAGCCATTTATAATTAAGGAATAGCAAGAGAAAATTTCTCATTAGTGAGAAAAATTAATTCTTAACTATTACAAGGTTTCAGGGCATGGCTATCAAAATCATGATTTAAAAAGTGATTCTTTAAGCTTTTTTTTTAATTCATATTAAACGCTTTAAATTTTACTAAAAAGATTTTTTTGGTAAAAGCCATCGAATTTCTTAAAATTCACCTCTGATAAGCGCTTTTATATTTATATTTACCAAAACCAGTTTTTAGCAAAAGCCATGAGTCGACTGCGTTCCTCCATGAAGACTACTTGAAAAGCAAAAACAAAACTATGGAGACTACTTAAGCATCAACTTCAAGTTAGGCTCTTATTACCGACTTCAAGAAAGGCTTTACAGTGATTCGTTGTCCTTCGGAAAATAATGTTTTGGTCACTTAAAATAAGTAGAACACTTGGAAAAGCAAGTCAACCATGGGAACAATACTATTTTCACTCTTTTATTGTTCCATCTCGAATCCTTGTCAGGCTCTATCGATATTAAAATCTTATGAACCAGCTTTTGATACTTGGAAAAGAACAGTATGCCGGATCCTATTCCGAAACCGTTGCAAAATCACTCGAAGTTTTGGAGATTATTGGGGTCTCTGTCAGCCATAATTGGCCTGGTTTGTTATGCTGTGAGCTCCACTTTCAAACAACTTTTTGGAGAATGGAATTTTCTCAAGTTACTTCTTTATATACTGATCTGTTTAATTATCTGCTGCATCATGTTGTATGCTAAGAGAATTGAAGTTTCAAGGGGCTTCATCCTAAAAGCTCATGGGGTACTTTTCATTTTTTTGCTCGTCTCTGTGTACTCCGTTTTCCATGACAAAGCTGTGAGTCGAAAACCAGACGCACTGAGCATGATCTCGTACGGTTCGTTTGCTTTGATGTCGCTGTCCGCGTCAAGGAAGCTCGAGCTTGGATTCGAAACGGGTCTCTTCAATTTTTTCCTTGGATGTATTACTGTACAACTTATGAAGATCAGCTGGTTTCTCTCTTTGATTGCAGTAGTTTTCAGCTATGCCCTCATCAATTTTCGCTGCTATTTAGATTCCCAAGCAGAGATTGTTCCCACTAGCCCAGAAGACCATCATGCAAATGGAGAAGATATAGAAACTGGAAGAGTTTCATGGGAAAGCATATCTTGGGACAATCAACAAGATAGTGAAGAAAACAAAAGCTCGTCAAGTTCGACATTCCAAGCTGTATGTGACCAAATCCAATATACAAATTCATTTAAATTTTAATTGATTTGATTCTATGGTTTTCTGTTAATGGTCTTAATATTCATATTCATTTAAAGTTTTGGGGACAATCAGCGAGATAGTGAAGAAAACAGAAGCTCGTCAAGTCTGACATTCCAACCAAATCCATAACACGTATTCATTTAATTGATTTAATTCTCTAGTCTTCTGTTAATGCTTTTAATTTCTTGCAGGAAACCACCAACCAAGATAATGTTTCTTCTGAAAACAATATGGTAACCAAATCCATCACCCAGGTTTTTTGTTAATTGCTAATTGAAACAAAAAAGTGCATTCTTTTTTCCTCAAAAGTGGGTTATTATCTATTTCTTATAAGAATAAAAGCTTTATTAGAAGGAAAGATTACAAATGAGGATAACAAGATATCCCTCTAAAGGAAGTGTAGAATGTTACAAAACACAAGAGAACACCCAACCAAGAACCAATAACCAGCAGGTCGAGAATGTAACGAAGACACTTATCCTCTCTGCATATTTAACGAAGACACTTCTTTGAATACGCAGTGAGAAAAGCACCATGGAGAAGCCATGGTTGTTTTCCTGTCCCACAATAAATGCATAGGCAATGACACACATGGCAAGAACCTTTTCAGCTGAAAAGCTTGAGTTGTTAAAGTGAAAGCCCATGGATAGTTCTATTATAATCTTTAACATGTCCCCTCACATGAAAATTTGATAACTTGAAGTGTGTGCAAAGCACAAGTTTGCTATACCATGTGCAAGTTGTGCTGAAATGAGGAATGACAAGGATTGAATTCTAGACCACGTAGTGTTTTGATACAGGTAGGCCCACTGAGTCAATGTATCCGGGCTTGAGATACTCAAGGGAAGGTGGTCCAGGAGGTGAGGATCGGAAATAACTTTATATTATTTTTTTGTTACCTTGAATATTTTTTAGATATTTTTTATGTGTACATGATTTGTATTTCACCCAATTAATAATGCATTAAATTTTTGTTATTAAATATTTTTGTATATATACATAAATTGCAAAATTTTGAACTCGGTGTCATTAAGTTTACTGTGCTCGTAGTAAATGCTATATTGGAGTTGAGGTATAATAATTTTTTGATAAACTATACAATTTCTTTGTCTTTAAGGCATTTGAGAAAAATTGCGAAAACTAACCAAAAAAATAGTAATTTAGCTATTGGATTACACTCTTATACTATTTTCTTGATGCATTTCACGTTAATGACCAGTCAACGAAGTTAGTGATATTTATAACCATGAAAGATTTAATATCAATAAAAGATATGGTAACTATCATGATTTAATATTACTTGGCTTTAGTTAGATGAAGTCATATTTAGATATCGCGTATTGGATCATATGTTTTTAAAATGTGGCCACATTATAAAATTAATCATTAGTTCGAGAATCGTTTTCAAAATAAAAATTTTTAAAATGAAAATTTGATTTTGCCAAAATGGGAGAATATTATAATTATTGTGGGTAACAATCAATTGTAAATTTTGTTTTAAATAAAAAAGGATTAATTTATGTTCAATTGGAATGCATTTGAATCCACGTACTAAAATAATCTTATTATTCTAGACTAAATATCTAATTAATTAGTATAAATAATAGTGTAGGCTCATAACTTATAGATCCATAATAGGTGAGTACTAGAGTTTATTTAAACTTGAATAGATCCCTAATATGTTTCGTCAAATTCTAACTTAACTAACTTCCTTACGATGGTGATGTGAGTGGATGAGCTAGAGGTGAGGGAAACTCATATGAAAATGATGCAGGGGGTTTTGTTGCTGCGATTTAGGCCACGGAGAGTGAGGTAGAGGGTCTCAAAGACATTAGGGATTTGGGAGAGACCCACCTCTTGAATGCAGGAGGCCATGTTCATCTGTGTCTGCTATTTTTCTATTAGTTTTCTCTCTTGCTAATCTACTGTAATCTGGTTTTGGTTTATCGTTTCTCTATTTCACTGGGAAGGGGAAGATAACCAATTTGCTTGAGTGATAAATAATACCAAAGCAGAGAAAGTTCTATCAGATGCTATGTCAAGAGCCATCAAAACTCAAAAGTTATAGCTGTTAAGGGAAGGCTTACAAATAGTTCTATTATAATCTTTAACAACACCCTTGATAGTAATGCATTCTTTTCCAACCATATACACCAGAATATTGCAAACATAGCACAGTGCCACAGTATTTTGTCCTCTTTCTTCTAGCCAAAACCACTGTAACTTGTCACAGAGAAATTTTTCCAAGGTTAGGTTGCACGCCCGATGCTCACTGAACATGCCAAAACCTACTCCACAGAAAGACAGCCCCATTGGGCAATGTAGAAAAGGATGTGCAGCAGATTCAGAATTAGACATGTACATTACACACACATCAGGGGATAAAACCATCATAAGTGGTATTCCTACCGAGTACCATTGTCCAAACAAAAGACTTGACCTTATTAGAGGCCTTTGATTTCCAAATTGGCTTGTCAAGAAGAAAACAGTCTCCATTAGGAGAAGTCATAAAAAGAAATAGGTACTTACAAGTAAAGAAGCCAGAAGGATCAAGAGACCAAAAGCTCCTATCTGAATTGGAGAAAAGATGTATGTATCTAGGAGAAGTAGAAGGCTGTGTAAATCCTAGGCATATCTATCACACAGATTCCTCGAAAATGGAAATTCCAAGAGACACTGGAGCCCTTGATGGTGAAAAAATCTGAATGGAAGCATTATGCAAAGAAATATTTCCCATCCAAAGATCCTTCCAAAACTTTATGCAACTTGTATTACCCCATTTTATGGAAACCAATAGTCTGAAAAGTTTCATAACCCTGGGAAAGGAATTCCCAAGGACTCTCATGAGTAGTGGTGAGCATTAGGTTGGCATCTCACCTGTTCTGATATAAACCATAGTTATGGCAAATTACTTGGTGACATAATGAATTTGTCTTGAGAGGAAAACACCATAGCCATTTACCTACCAACCAACAAGGTGAACCCTTCTCACCTCAACAACCACTGCCCAAAAAAATCCGTCATAGTCGTCTCAATTCTGAGAGCTACACTGCGATTCAAGAGAGAGATAGTCAAAAGAAATGCTAGATAAACAAGTCTGGATAAGGGTGACACAACTGCCCAAGGAAAATAATACACGTTCTTGGAAATCTTCTGAATCACCGTTCCCAGAAAGGGGGAGAAATAGACTAAATATCTTAAACTGAATTGATGAAAATTAAAATAAATTTAGGTGCTTAAATGGCTATAAAGAAGCTGGAACTACATAACCATAGCATTATGATTTTTCTTGATACTCTGTTGGGCTTGCATAAATGATGTTTATCTTTTTGTTTTTATGAAAACTAACCATATAGAGCAGTTTTTAATTGCATAGAATAGATTATTCATTTATTTATTTATTTTTCTATTTTAATGTACAGAATAGTGATATTAAACAAGGATCTAAAATTGATGGCGAAGAATCACAGTCCATTTCCAGTGAACTTGCTTCTGCAATAAATGATGGTCTTTACTTCTATGAGCAGGTTAAAAAATTATCTTTGTATTTGTTTTTACCAGTAAATAATCTTTTGTTTTTTTTACATTGAATTTTTAGTTGCCCACCAAATTATTGACAGGAACTCAAAAATAGGCGTTTAAATCAAAGAAAGAATAATTTTGATAATAGAGATCGGAAGTTGAAATCTGCAAGCAATACTCCAGGAGTATCAAATATGAAGGTGGGAGAAAATATCAGTGTAAGCAATGCCCTTGAAGAGTCCGGAAGCACTAGTTTCCAGAGGCCTAAATTCCATAAGATACTAGGTTTGCATCATGACAAGCTTTGATGCCTATAATATAAGTTTTCTTGGTCACTTCAATGTTAAGAAAGCATAGAACTTTGCTATCCTTTTTTAGATGCTGTTATTTTTCCTTTTTTCAGAAAGGGGGGGGGGGGGTTGGGAAATGGTTCAGCTCAGATTGTTTGGGCTAATATCACACTATCCATTACTCTTACAACTGCTTATTTTGTTATGGTTATGGCAGGGCATTTCACCACTATCGTGCAGTACGTGACCGGAAAGAACCGCTGAGCAAACACCCATCACTAGACAAGTTGCTCAGAGAAGAGTACTGAGGTTTGGAGGACTTTCGTGCTAAAGAAAGGAAGACGGTGAAAGAGGACATCAATTAAATTATGAGTGATGTAAAATCCTTTTGACAGAGTTTGTTTTTATGGCGTCCCCTGTTTTGAATTGAAATCCAACAACTTGACATGTGAGTTGGAGAAGAAGCAGCCTACTTTTTGGTTTGAACGCAAAGAATAAGATTATTTTTCGTTTGTTCTATATTGGTTTGGATTGCTTAAACCTAGCCTGAGGGATGCTGATTACGCCAAGTCTCCCAAAAGTTTCTGAATCTCCTAAACGTATCATTTATTTCTGGATCTATAGACTTTGAAGTGGATATTAATTTTTGTTAATTGACATAAGATAAAAAAAATTACAATTAAAAATTTTAAATTGAAGGTATTTGTATTAAAAAATTTTAAGTTAAATTAAAATTTTTAGTCATTAAATTTTTTAAAATTATTTTAAAATTTAATATCTTTCAATATAAATATCTTTAATTTAAAGGTTTTATTATAATTTTTTTCAGTAAAAACAAAACATTATTAGCATTTAGAATAGAACAATATTTTTCATTCAATTTTTATTTTTAACCATATCATCTTTTTAATAACCCACAGCGCAAGGTAGGACAAGAAGCAGAATCCATCTATAGAAGATACACCAAACATCATGTAAGCTATTTTCATCTCTCTCTGAGTCTACGTACAAAGTTGAGAATAAAAATGAGAATAAAAAGTAAAAAGATAATTTTAAAAATAACAAAATATTTTTTTGTCCTTATTTTAAAATATTTATAAAATAAGATAGATATACTTGTGCTCCACGTGTAAGTTTCACGGGCTAGGCTGATTTAAAAGCTAGCCTCTCGATTTACTTGTGTATTGATATTTGGCGAATCTGCAAGATAAAAAAAAAGAAAACTCAGTCAGACTTGGCATAAGATTGAAAAACATCAATTTAATAACCGTGTAACAAGCATCATAAAATATTTGATTAGGTGAATTTTATTGGTTCTTTGCACAAATTTAACAATTTACTTTAAAGTAATATTTTCTCTTGCACAATGACTTACTAATAGTGTGTTTGGATACATGTTGTATTTCTCCCAAACCACATTTGATACCGAGTAAGAAATAAAAGTTTTTACATAAATGTGATTCTACAACGTCCCGCAAAACATGCACTAAGCCTCAATCCCTAAAGGGATCGGACAAATACCAAAAGATGCTTCTCAATGGAATTTCAGTATATATTAATTAATAGGCCTTAAGCATTTTTTGTTTCACATTGTTCAATCGTAAGATATATGAATCTGTCGGACTTTTTTGTAGTTATCACCTTGTCTCCTGCAATGATCTTAAGTTAAACTATCAGAATTGTCACCAGCTCTTCATTTGAGAAATTCTTAGTAGATTCGGTTTATAGAATACTTACAAACTAAATTAATTATGTATATATAAGTATAAATATAAAAGATACATTTTAATAGAACTCACCTATGATGTGTATACATGTTTTTCGTAAATTAACTTGGTATATCAGTTTTTTAATTGAATTGAATCTACTTAAGAATTTTTAAATACCAGCCTTGGTAATGGAAAGGTTGTTCATACGTCTTTCCGAGGCAATGTTGTCATTCTGTTTTATTTCATCAATCTGTTAGAAGGTCTGCACGTAGTTTTTACTAATATATTTCTGGAAAAAATAAAAATAAAATTAAGTTGAAGCTTCAACCTGCGTTCCTCATGCAAATGATTGTTAGTACACTCCATTGATTTCTTATATTTTGATATCCCACTAAATTGACATTTTGATTTTTGAATAATATTATATAGGTTCCAGACATAAGTTTTAGATAAATTTGATATACTTGAATTCGATTTCTATCTCCCATTTCTTTTCTCTCTCTCTCAATCCTCACACAAGGCCTTATGTCAAAAATATTATAGATTTGAATTTTGTGCCTTAAAAAACATGACATACAAAGGAGTTCCTTTTTTTTTTTTTTTTTAGTTATGGTCAACTTACTCTTTTTGTGACCCATCAAAAGTATAAAATTGGACTCAAATAAAAGAAATTGAAAAATTAAAGTATACATTATTTTTTGTATAAGACAAAACTAAGATCAATGATATTATTCAAGGACGAAAACATTATTTTAATTTAATACTATTATTTAGTTCATGTTTATATAATCAATTGACTAATTTGTATAACATGTTTGAGACAATTATCTTCTTCTCTCCAAACTAGCTTAATGGATGATACTAAGTTGATTTGCAATATTACCCCAGACAATTGTTCATGAGAAAATTAGAGAAATAATATTATTTAAATTGAAACTAAATATTAAATATTTTTAAAAAAAATTGCAGGTAAATAACATCTAATTTTGACAATCTCAAGTTTGCATTACAGCTTGAGTTTTCTAAGCTAATCAACTATTGGATTTCATTGGCCCAAGAGAAAAAATATTAAAAAAATTATATTTTTGATCCTTATAATTTCACTCAATTTTTAATTTAATTCTTATAATTTAAAATTTTATAATTAAGTCTTATAGTTTAAATCATTTTTTATTTAGTCTTTATTATTATATTTTTATCAATATTTTGCCATATGTGTGAATTAATTTAACTTTATTATCTATGTTTTTTTTGTTAGTATAAATTATACATATTTATAATATTAAAATAATATATAATTAGTTATATTAATAAAATTTAACAAATACTCACAGAATTTTAACAACAAGGATTGGCTTTAAAAATTTATAAACTATGAGAACACAATTAAAATTTTTAAACTACAAAAACTAGATTAAAAATCAAATAAAATTGTAAGAACTAAAAGTACAATTTTATGAAAAAAATTTCCCTTTATTTCTTCCCACACACGCAAAGTGAGAAGGCTATTCCATCACTTCCTTGATACCAGTGTGTTTCGTTTGCCTTAACCTCTCTTGTCCTGAGATGCTTCGTAATCAAACACACATACACCCAAAAAAAAAAAAGAAATTCAAGATCATTTCCGCAGCCAAAACAGCGTTTTTACAATCATACGGTGTACGAAAGGCTGCCCACAACCAGAATTATTAACACACGTCTAACTAGCATAACAAAACGCACAAAACGACAGAAGCCTAATAACATATATACTCAAATGCTGCCGCGATACCCTCCTTCACTATGCTACTACCAGACTTATTGACACCAGTTTGCGCCATGGGTTGAATAGATGGCCTTAGGATGCTAACAAACTCTATCAATCCATAAGCCTTTTTGGGGTTTGGGTGTTTTGCATTGGGCCTCATTCAAGTTTCTATTACAACCTCAACCAATCTCAGTTGCCACTTGAGCAGAATTGTAAAACTCGTCCTTATACACTGAAGGTAGGCAAACAAAAATTATCTTAAGCATTGATTCAATTAATAGCTCACCAAGTCTTCATTAATGACATAGCAATCAAGCTCATCATCCCAGCCATCATGCAAGTTCTTCTCTTTGACCAATTCTCCGATATTGATGTGGCGAAGTTGGATGGCTTCAGCTAGAGCAGAGAACATTGTTGTCTTTCCTGTCCCCGTCGTACCAGTCACCAGTAACTCTGGCCTCTTCCTCTGGCCACCCCCTTGCACCAATATATGTAATTGATGAGATACAGTAGTACTACAGAAGCAGGATGCAGTTCACTGGAACTAGACGTCAGCTTCAATTGAGATGCTTCCGTGTGCAAAAGACTTGAAAAAAAAAAAAAGTTGGAATGGCATGCTTCCGCTGAGATTCTGACCCGTGAATAAAACTAACAGAGACACATGGAATGAAAACTATACATTGCTTTTCTTGTTATAATCAAAAGTCGAAGTTCTGTGCATGGGCCAGTGGAAATAGATTTTCTGATATGTTTCACTCAATTCACCGTAAGAGAGAAATTCAATTTGACGTTTTGAACCCTATCATCATCTTAAAATCACTTTACCATGATTACTTTACTTCTCATAAGTTGTAAGAATATAATCAATAGGGAGAAAATTATGCTTTTATCTTAAAACTGTTCTGGAATTATCTCCTTTCAACTTTCAATGCGCAGTCTGTCGCCCAAGGGTTTAATCGGTGCAATTTATCTCATCATTTATTCAATTATGTAAATAAAGACTTACGCCACTGAGCTCTTAAATTGTTAACAAATATGTAGTAACAATTTACCCCAATTATATTATCCCGACAATTTAAAAGGTTCAGTGACTGATAATTTGATTTACCCAATCCCATTAAAAATTCTTAGATAGATTTTTGTGCAAAGTGCACCCAATGAAACAGAGAAGAGAGAAATAGCAAAGGAATTTCTATTCAAGATATTCAACAACCCATACAATGAAGAAATAACTCCTATAAGTATCAATAGGAGACTCACATGAACCATAAAATCCACACGCCTACCAATGGGCTTTTTATGCTTCTTAATCTTCTAACTAACTATATTCTTTACTTATTACCCTTTTTACCACTTATTACATCCTTTTTTTGGATCAGCTTGAACTCCCTTCTCAAACAACATTTTTTAAGTAATCAAGTTGTGTTGTGCCAAAGATATAGTTATTCTTCTTTCTTAGCAAATAGAGTGTTATCCTTAAGGTATAAAGAGCGACTCTTAATTGCTGCAAATGAAACTCTCAATCCTTGCTATAAACTACAATATCATAAAAAAAAATACTAAAATTTTTGAAGGTAGGATTTAAAAACAAAGTTCATCACTTCTTGGAATGTTGCTAGGATATTAGTAGGCTTCAAAGGCATCCCAAGTAATTCAAAAATACTCTCAAAAGGAAGTCTTATGGATATCTTGAAGGTTCATCCTAATTTGATGAAATCCCGCATGTAAGTCCAACTGGTAAAAATGTATAAAAAATTCTTCAACCATCCATTATTCTTAATTCCATATTGCCATTTAGCAATCTAGCTTTATTAGTTAAATTTAGAAAGCTTTTTGCTATGTAACTATGAAACAAAAATTGACTAAGAACAAATTGAATGTGATCACGATCTTCATCATCAATAAAATCATTTTGTTCATTTTTTACCAATCTCCAAATTTGGTATGGTTAAAAGAATCTTTTTGAAATTTTTTCTCTAATAGTACTAAAAATATAAATAGTATAATATTTCAAAAATCTATCATTTTTTATAACAGAATAAATTATTGTTTTTATAAAACAAAAAAAAATTATTGAGTTGTTCTCAAGCTTGATTTTAAAAAGTAATTGTTTTTACAATATTGCATTTAATATCAAAGATGTTTCAGCTATCATAGTTAATGAAAATATATAGTTTTAAAAAATTATAATTTATAAGAATAATTTATGAAATATTTTATTTGAATCTTTCACTTAACCCTTCAAACTGATCAAATTCAATATCTTTCATAATTAAAACACATATATAGGGAAACCCTTTTTGCTTTTTGAAAAAGATAAATTCTTTTAAGCTTTTTCAAAAATAGGTTTTCCTATTCTTCTAACAAGTTTATTAAATCCATAGTGGGTTCAATATTATTAAAATTTGTGTGATTAAAATAATTTTTGTAATATTTTTCAAAATTAATTTTTCAACTATTTTTATTTTTGGATATTTTTCAAAAAAAAATTATTTTGAAATTTGCCAAGTTTTTCATTAATTGACTTTTCTTTCCTTCTATATGGCTTTTCTATATACAGTTAATAGACTCATAATGCTGAGAAGGTAAATCAAGATTATAAAAATGTGAGATTTGTTTATCATGAGAAATTGAAGAAGGTATTTTCAACTTTTCTGCTTCTTGCGGCACTTTTTTAAAATTTTGAAAATTTTAGGGTTTCCAAGTATTTTAAGGATAACGATTCTTAAGTTCTTGTATAGAAGCCAACATATATTGGTATGTCAATGTAGCCAAAAACTGCATGATACTAGTGTAAGATATACACTTGGTATTTGAAAATATCTCTAAGTTGGCTAAGAATGCTAAGATAACTCTTCTTTTTTGGGATTCTTTTTTTTCAATTGAGATCCATCTTTTTGTTTGAAGATTTCCCTTTTTATCCATTGTTTGAATATCTGTCTAAATAATTTGCAAGAAAATTGTTAGTTAATTTAATATGCTCGATATTGAATTTATGTTGGCAAATAAAATTATACCATATAATTCTCTTTGAATTTTTCTCATTTATTTTATTTTTAAGAAAATCTCCAACATATTGATTATTAATTCTAATAATAAATTTCTCAAATGCTAATTAAATATGAAAATGTTTTATTTCATTTTTATAGGTAATAATTTTTTTCATAAGTTTTGAAATTTCCAGAACTATAACTACAGACTAATTTTTCATTATTTACTTTAGTTTTTAAAACTACACCTAATATTCATTATTGGTATCAATTTTCAAAATTAATTTATCTCTCATTATAGGAAAATAAGTTGTCAGTAAATTATTAATCTCTTCTTTTATTGTTTTAATTATCTCGCTATCTTCTTTTTTCCATTCAAATATTTTATCTTTTTTTAATTTTTCTAATTAAGGTTTTTTTTATTTGAAAGATTTTTTTTATAAGATTTCTTCCATAATTAAATATTTCTAAAAAATTTTGTAATTTTTTTATCTATCAATTCATTAGGAAAATATTTTATTTTTGAAATGATATGATCATGTAATTTTATTTTAGAATTTGCTAGTTTTAATCCTAAATATTTCATCTTATTTTTATCTACTGCAATCTCTTTTGGATTAAGTATAATTCATGTTTCTACAAATTTATTACATACCATTTTTGGTTTTTTTTAATGATCTTCTTTTATTTTAGGAAAAACTAAAATATTATTTAAATAAACAATATAGAAATCTTTAAAATTTTTAAAAATATCGTATAGCCATATCTAAAAAACTTGTGGAGTTATATTTAGACCAAAAGACATATAGTTCTTTGGCAATGTTCATATGAAACATTAGAATCAATTAACAGTTTTAACTCTTCCATTAACTCAATATGATAATAGCTAGATTTATAACCAACTTTACTAAATATTTTTGCCTATTTAGTTTGAGTAATTAAAACATATTTTCTAGTAATAAAATATTCATCAATTAACTTTTAGATTCTGGTTTAACTTTTAGTACTTAATTACTATTTTGGTATCACCAAAATACATTTATAAACTCATTTTAAAATGTATAATGGTACCATAGCAAGTGAGTAATAGCTAAAGACATATTTTATAATTCAAACATATACGTAAGCACTCAAAGACAAATAAACATCCAAGCCATGCATGTGAGAAAGATTAAAGAATTACCTTGAAGTAAGAAAGCAAACTTTTCTCTTGATTATTTTTTCACTCTCTCGGTTACACATTTGCAATAAGGTAGAGCTTGATTTTTTTTTTTTTTTTGCCTAGACATATCAAATCGGACCTAATTATATCATTGAAACAAACTCTAGCATCCATACACTCTATGGGAGCTCACTTTGTTTTATGGTTCTATTATGGTTCCATATAAGGCTGAAGGAAGCAACTATGGGAATTCATGATCTTAGCTCCATTTTCTCCTTCAATCTAAGTCTCTTAATTTCATTTAAATTCCTTAGAGCCATCACAATTTTATTTTAAAAATTCTAGTTATAAGTTGTTTCTTTATATCTCATTACGGAGCCTACACCTCCATCTCACAATTTAGGCTTTCTAAATTTTTTTTTCCAAGACTTCATTTGATATTCATCTATCATATGTAGTCCCATTCTAGGCTTACAAAAATTTAAAACACTCCCAAAGTGCCTCATTATGGTTTGACCAAGACATAAGCAGTGGTTTGGAGCCCATGGAGTTTGCTTTATTTTCTTGAAGGGGATGACACTTGGGAGGCTTCCTAAATGTCTTAGGAACTCAATTAAGTTCCCACATAAACTAGAATATCCTTGAAAGAAATCAGATTTTGCCATTTGTCTAAGAATCCCTAAGTTTGACAACTTGTTCTCTAATGGTTTTCCCTTGGATTTCATTGCATTTTCCAGTTTCCCATCCTCTAAAACTTAGGTTTCTTGCTTGGTCTTGGTCAGAAATTAATCTCTTCTACACACTCTCAAAGTGGTCAACCATACACTAAGAAAAATAAAGGAAGAAAAGCAATGAAGTTATCTTGTTTTTAGGCTTGTTCCAAGAGCTCTTTCACTTGGTATAATCCTCTCCTTCAAATTCTAATCTCTTCCCTCTGAACTAGACCTAAAACGATCTCAAATCATTCATGAAAAACCTTAATTTTCTCACCTTTTTCTTAAGCTTTTCTTCCTCCTAAGGCCTCCTTCTTGTGTGTGCTTCTTGGGCAAAACTCTCCTCTATTTAGATAGAAGCAAGGTTGGTTAGGGTGGAGGAGAGAGTGGGACGCCACTGTATAAGGAGCATATGTCTTAAATTTGTTCTTTAATAGTTCCATTCATGTCCCTTTGTTTGGCCTTTTTTGTTTGAGTCATTTTAGCTCCTTTTCAAAAATTATTTTTTTTTATAATAAAATTTAGGTCCCCTAACTTACAAAATACTTTTGGAACTAGTTAATTTGGATTAAAAACCTTCCCAAATAAAAGAGTTAAAGTTCGGGTTAAATGAATGTAAAACATCAACCGGAAGGGTTTGGACCATTTTAGATGTTCTTATGATTTTTAGAGCCTCTGAGAATCTTGAGCAACTCAATTTTTTTCATTTAAAAATTCCTCCTATAAGTTTTCTAAAAAATACTCAAAATTATAAAATTGCCATTACGCTTCTGTAAATTTTTGTTAAATTTTGTCTGATTATTTTGACTTCATTTTTAGGAGACTTCTGGCTTCCTATCCTCATTATTTGAGGTTTGGATTATTATTCTAATTTTATTGGGCTTTAATTCATTTGTTTCAGGAGACTTTTTTATTAAAAAAATTGACTCATTTCGTCGTTTTTACAAAAATCGAACGTTACAACTTCCAAAAACTTTGATAATTGAAAGGTGAACTTTTTCTTTAGGCTGTTGTGTCACCTTCATGCAGACTTGTTATCTAGCATTTCTTTTTTACTTTCTCTCTTTATGGGCAATAATTGTTGAGTGGAGAAGGGGCCACCTTGTTAGTTGGTTGGCTGGTCAATGGCTAAAAGTGGTCGGTTGGTTATGGCTATGGCATTTTCCTTTTGAGACAACTTCGTTATATCACCGAGTGATTTGCCGTGAGTATGGTTTACATCAGAACAAGTGAGATGCCAACCAAATGCTCACCATAACTCAATGAGGGTCCTCGAAAACTCACTTCCTACGGTTGAACTATTTCAGACCATTGGTTTCCTTAAGATAGGGCAATAAAAGTCGCAAAATGTTTTTAGGAGGTATTCCCGTGGGAAATATTTCTTGCATAATGCCTCCTTTAGATTTTTTGTTTTTTTAACCATTAAGGGCTCCAATGTCTCTTGGAATTTTCATTTTTGAGGAATTTGCATGAGAATATATATAACTATTTATAGTTATTCACTTAAGCACGAAAGGGTTTAAAGTTTGATATGTGTTAGTCCCCATTCTCATAAATAAAATTATGTTTTGGCACAATTTTCTCAAGGTATAATAAGTTTGTATACATTTCAAGTTAATAGTCCTGAGAACATGTTAAATGTTATAGTAAAACTCATCCATCAGCTCTCACTTAACAGCTTTACCTTTTGAGTTAAAAATATTCTTAATATGTGTACATTTATTGTGGGATAGGAAAACAAACCTGACTTCTCCACGGTGCATTTCTCACTGTGTATTCAAGAAAGTGTCATTGTCAAATATTCAAGAGTGATTGAGCAGTTTCGTTGCATGCTTGACCTGGTTGTTATTAGGTTTTGGTTGGATGTTCTATTATGTTTTATAATGTTCTACACTTCTTTTAGGGGGATATCTTGTCATCCTCATCTATAATCTTCCTTTCTAATAAACCTTTTATTCTTATAAGAAATAAATAATAACCACGTTATAAAACATTATAGAACACACAACCAAGACCAACAGATCAAGAATGCAATGAAGCCGCTCAATCTCTCTTGCTTGTTTGACAAAGACACTTCCTTGAATATGGTGAGCAATGCACCATGGACAAGCCATGTTTGTTTTCCTGTCCTACAATAAATGTACACATATCGAAAATCTTTTCAACTCAAAAGTTGAAACTGTTAAAGTGAAGGTTATATAATAGAGTATTTTTAACATACCTCCTCATATGAAAGTCTATTGATTTGAAGTGTGTATAGCTTATTATATTTTATAAGTTGTGTTAAAACATAATTTCATCTAAGAGAATAAGGGGCCAACAAGGATCAAACTTTAGATCCCTCAATATTTAAATGAATGACTATGAATAGCTCTATCATATTCTCACACAAACTCCTCAAAATTGGAAATAAGAGACACTGGACCCTAAATGGTGAAAAAAAAAACCTGAATGGAGGCATTATGCAAAGAAATATTTCCCACCCCAAGATCCTCCTAAAAACTTTATGCGACTTTTATTGCCCAGTCTTAACGAAACCAATGGTCTGAAAAAGTTCATAGCCTTGGGAAATGAATTTCCAAAGACTTTCATTGAGTTATGGTGAGCATTTGGTTGGCATCTTGCTTGTTCTGATGTAAACCATACTCGTGGCGAATTACTTGGTGACATAACGAAGTTGTCTCAAGAGGAAAGCGCCATAGCTACCACCAACTAAATACCTAAGCCATTTACCTGCCAACCAACTAACAAGGTGGTTCCTTCTCAACTCAAAAACCACTGCCCATAAAGAGAGAAAATAAAAAAGAAATGCTAGATAAACAAGTCTGGATAAGGGTAACACAATTGCCCAAAGGAAAGAATTCACCTTCCAATTATCAAAGTTCTTGGAAATCTCCTGAATCATTGTTCCCAGAAAGGGGAGGAATAGACTAGATATCTTTAAACTGAATCGATGAAAATTAAAATAAATTTAGGGTGTTTTAATGGCTATAAAGAGTTTGGAACTACATAGCCATAGTGTTATGATTTTTATTGATACCCTATTTTGGGCTTGCATAAATAATGTTTATCTTTTGGTTGTTATGAAAATTAACCATACAGAGAGGTTTTTAATTGCATTTAATAGATTATTTATTTATTTATTTATTTTAATTTACAGAATAGTGATGTTAAACAAGGATATAAAGTTCATGGCAAGGAGTCAAAATTCATTTCCCGCGAACTTGCTTCTACAATCAATGATAGTCTTTACTTCTATGTGCAAGTTAAAAAGTTGTCTTTGCTTTTATTTTTACCAGTCATAATTTATCTTGTACATCATCTTTTTTACATTGAATGTTTGGTTGGCCACCTAATTATTGACAGGAACTTAAAAATAAGTGGTCAAATCGTAGAAAGAATAATTTTGATATAAGAGATCGTAGGTTAAAATCTACAAACAACACTCCATGAGTATCAAATATGAAGGTGGGAGAAAATATCACTGGAAATGATAGCATCACAAGCCCTACATCAGAGAGCCCAATGGAGCATGAAGATGATGAGCCCATTGTCCATACTGGCAAAAGCAATCCAAGGGGAAGAATCAGGAAGAAACCCAACTAGATGACTCACTTCCCTGCATGAAACGAGAATAATTTGTTACTAGTGGTACCATGAACAACGTGGCAACATTTGATAAAATATGCCTTGACTCCAAATGCTTGAATCCGATATGCTTGAATGATAGCATCCTCGGTTATTAGCTGTTATGTCATATGTTAGCTTTGCATGCTAGGTTTTTTAAGAAAAAAAATCTGGAGCTCATGACAATTTTAGGAACTTTAAGTATGTCTAATATAAAATACATAACTTGTATAAGAAATAAGTATGTAAAGGGCAAAAAAAAATGCTTGTGAACATAGTTTGGATATAGATAAAAAATCTAAAAATAACCTATATGCTCTTAAAAAATCTAAGAAATAACCTATATGCTCTTAGTAGTAGTATCAACATTATTATAGATTTTACTACTAGTTGGTTTAGGAAAATAAATGAAAAAATCACAAAAAATCATAAAGTACTAGTAAGGTAGAAGCATTAGATAAAAAACTTCTTCAAGAAACACTAGTTGATGATGAAGGTACATGTTATATTATGGTGACAAAGTATATGCTTTAGAAGAAAAACAAAAAATTGCCAAAAAAGAAAACAAAAGAAGAGTTTGATTATGTTAAATCTTTGATCGAATATTGGAAAAACTAACATTTTTTTTTTGGCTAAAGAAGAAACCAATATTTAAACACTAGTAATTGTCAAAATTTCCTACAAAAAAATCATTCAAGGCTTTTATTCTCAAAATGATAGATTATTTGAGAGTCATAATTATTATTATTTTCTTCAATATGATACAACATTTGTATTTAATAATTATGAAAATGAGCAATTAAAGTTAATAGAGGAAGGAAAAAGTTCAAAGCTTGAAATCGAGAAAATGAACATGCTAAATCATTAAAAAAAATAAAATTAGAAATTGCTTTAAAAAAAGCATTTCTATAGTAAAAGATGGAAGAAAAGTAAAAGATATCGAAAAAAAAAAAGGAAAATATGATGATTCAAAAATAGGCTCAAAAACTATACCTTATTCTTAAATCGAGTATAAACAAATATTTGTTAGTACTTAAAATAACAATTCTTAAGGCAATCTAGATAAAATGAAGAACAATTTTCATCTACGAATTGTAGAAAAAGATTATTTAAATAAAAAAATATAGCGGTATATGATATATATTTAGATTTTAAAAATTTCCTTGTGATCAATATTAATAAGTTATTGATGCTTGGGTGTAATTTTTGTCTATAATAGTAATCAACTATAAAGATAAATGGTCTAAAGCAAAATTTTTAGATTTTCTAGTTGGAAAATTGTAAGGTGATACTTTGCCATTTTTTGAAAAATGGAAAGACTCCATAATAGGACAAGTCCAAAAAAACGAGTTATTAAATGATTTTCAAAGTTTTGAACAAATCTTTCAAAATTGTAAAAATTATAAAAATGAATTTTTATGGATCAATGGATGAAATTAGTTCTAATTCATGTACTAATTATATTCTCATAAAATTAAAATTATATAATATTAGAAAATTATATGAATTTTTTAAACAATTTTAATATTATTACTACCACTTAAACGATGTGGATTCAAAATTTTAATTAAATTAATATTTTCATGAATTACCTCCACCGTAGGACAAAATATGTAATAATAACTATTGATATTTTAAAAAAAATTTAATGGTTATGATTCCTTAGAAAATAGGATCAGATATGCAAAAAGTAATAGATTACGATTTAATAGCTAAAGCAACTAAATAAATTAAAAATAAATATTGTTCTAATATTTTTACAAACAATTGAAAATTTGGACATAGTGAACAAAGACTACGAGCAAGAAAATATAAATAAAAAAATTTTAAAATCCAAATATATTAAAAAATAAAAAAGATATGTAAGAAAAAGATCTATATATATATATATATATATTAGGCTCCTATGACATATTTTACTTTATCCATTTTGGGAACAGTATGATGCGTTTACTTTATCCATTTTCCCTGTTGAATGCACTTGCTTGAACATTATTTGGCACCTAGCATTATATATACCTTTATTAACTTTATGTTCACATGTACCGACTTGATGTTTCAGTTTGATGGAACATCGAACGACATGTTTATTGGAAAAAATGAATTATTTTACTATAATGCATTTAATATACTTTTCTCTTATTTATTTTTAAGAAATCACAAATAAGTTCATAATCAATATTATCTTTACATAAGAATGCATATATCTGAGAGTATTTGAATGATAGAACAAGAAGATAAATAGGCTTAATTATCTTATTGGTCTAAATAATGTTGTTCTATCTTTGATTTGGTTTTTATAGTTTATAATTTTTTAATTGGGTTATTGTAGTTTTAAAGACTTTTAATTTAGTCCTTATCATTAAATTACCCAAAATTCTTGGTAAAAAGAAATAAAATGAAAAGAGACAAAAAGAACTCTGGTAAAATATCTTAAAACTTTTGCGACCAAATGCTCATTTATGAGCATTATTAAATATGCATTATTCCAAGGACTTCGCTAGACCAATGATATCTACAAGCAAGAGTTAAGCTACGTGTTTCTCTCCATCGGCAATTTTTCTTCCAAAGTCGAACTTAATATGAAGTCGGGAAGTGTTGCTAAAGTTACCATTTTATTTGATTGTTCCCAACGTTATATCCTGCTCACATCAATATTAGTAGGAAGTAGGCAACTGAAAAATTGCAGTAATTCTTTGACCTCTTCAACATGAAAAGGAACAGGTGAGCCTGCAGGAAAGCTGAATGTCTTATGTACTTCGAATAGAACAAAGAAATTATTACACTCAGATTGGTTCTCTCAAATCAACGCCACTTCTATTATAAACATGCAATCTGGGTCCCTTATTTTTTTAAAGACATAGTGAACCAAAACGGATTTCAGTCATTTCGTTAAATTATACTAAAATAAATTCATTATGCTGCAACTCAAAAGACTTGTTCACTCACCCGAAAATACAGAGGCATGCATGTAACACATGTCTCTTTTGGAACTAGGCTTGTTTTCGCAAGTCCTTATACATGTGTTTATTGGGTTTAGTAGGTTGTGTTTATTTCTCCGTCTCTCCTTCAGAATACTCAGCTTCTAGGTAAAAGTGTCTAGTCTCTGCTCGGGATGACCAAGAAAGAATGATCAAGAAAGATTGACCCAATGATAACTTTCATTTCGTTTGGGACTTTCAGGGTTATTTATTTTTTGAGCTTACTTTCTTTCAAGCTATAATAGTAATATTTGTAATATATTTATTGAATAATATTTATTGTTTAAATTTAATTGTTATATGTTTCTAATAATTTTTTATATTTTTAAATTAAATACTTGATTAAGGAAGTTGGTATTTATCAAATGTAACAAGTCATTCTTCACTCTTTTTCAATAAAAAAAAGCACTTAATAGACTTAAGGCTTCAATTAATTTGTAAAATCTTTTATTAAATGATATTATAAGTGTAAGACTCATCTATTAACTTATAAGACTTTTTGTTTATGTGATATAATTATTCCATGTACTAAATTTAATTTTTAATTTTAATAATAATTTAATTTTTTATCTAATTATAATTTAAAATTTATATTTATTGCAATTACCACTTATAAGTCATTTTTAGCTATGTTCATATCTAGTTTCAAATATTATAATTATAAAAATAAATAAATAATGGCAGTTGGAGGCACCACTGTATATCACTGTGCAAATTAGCAACAATTGGATCTAAACTGTTACTATATGCCTAACGACTTTGCAACCGCCGCTAAATCTGATTATTATTTGTAGTGGTTGTTCAACCATCACACCACCACTATAAACTTGTTGCAATAGTTGTTTCTGCAATTGATCACAACAGTTGCAATGTGACTCCGGACAAGTGTTTCAGCAGCGGATCCTGCAATTGCTGAGAACGTGGTTTTTCTTGTAGTGTGGGACGTCCTTGGAGCACATAGCACGTTGGATTTGCTGCCTGTCTTGGGTGATGTGGAAGGGGTGACCCAACATGTCTATATTTTTAGAGCCATTGAAATCTTATACAATGATTTGTAGGATCACTAATATGAATTTTTAATTCAATGAATTGTAAAGGATGGGATTATTCCTTATACTTGCTTTAACTTTCTGATTGTATCAATCTTATCTTTTAAAATTTTGGCATATTAGCTTCAAGATTTTCATTTATTTTTATTCAAATATTATAGTTGAGGAATTAACTAGGGTTTAGCTAAGGAATAATTAAGATTTAGTTAGGAAAACCAACTAAATAACTACAAGATAGTGGGGGAGTCGTGACAGATTTTTTGTCAAAAAATACATTTAAATTTGATTTAGTGAAAGAAAATTACAGATTAGCAGAGAATACTTTTTAGATAATGAATGAATAGTTAAAGAATTATCTCACTAGATAATGAGGGATTTATTCCAAAAAGTTAGCCATTTATAATTAAGGAATAGCAAGAAAAAATTTCTCATCAGTGAGGAAAATCAATCCTTAACTAATAACTATCACATAGTTTCAGGAGATGGCTATCAAAATCATGATTTAAAGCGTGATTTTTTAAGTTTTTTTTAATTCATATTAAACGCTTTAAACTACACTAAAAAAAAATTTCAGTATTAGCCATGGAATTTCTTAAAATTCACTTCTGATAAGCGCTTTTATATTTATATTTACTAAAACAAGTTTTTAGTAACAGCCATCAGTAGATTGCGTTCTACTTAAAAAACAAAACAAAAATATGGAGACTTCTTAAGAATTAACTTCGAGTTAGACTCTTATTACCGACTTTAAGAAAGGCTTTATAGTGATTTGTTGGTCCTTCGGAAAATACTGTATTGGTCATTTAAAATGACTAAAAAGACTTCCAAAAGCAAGTCAGCCATGGGAACAATACTATTTTCACTCTTCTATTATTCCATCTCGAATCCTTGTCAGGCTCTATCAATGTTAAAATCTTATGAAACAGCTTTTGATACTTGGAAAAGAACAGTATGCCGGATCGTATTCCGAATTTATTGCAAAACCACTCGAAGTTTTGGAGATTATTGGGGTCTCTATCAGCCATAATTGGCCTGGTTTGTTTTGCTCTGAGCTCCTCTTTCAAACAACTTTTTGGAGAGTGAAATTTTCTCAAATTACTTCTTTATATACTGATCTGTTTAATTATCTGCTACATCGTGTTGTATGCTAAGAGAATTCAAGTTTCTAGGGGCTTCATGCTAAAAGCTCACGGGGTATTTTTCATTTCTTTGCTCGTCTCTGTGTACTCCGTTTTCTATGACAAAGCTGTGAGTGGAAAACCAGACGCATTGTGCATCATCTCGTACAGTTCGTTTGCTTTGATGTCGCTATCCGTGTCACGGAAACTCGAGCTCGGATTCGAAACTGGTCTCTTCAATTTTTTCCTCGGATGTCTTACTGTGCAACTTATGAAGATCAGCTGGTTTCTCTCCTTGATTGCAGTAGTTTTCAGCTATGCCCTCATCAATCTTCGCTGCTATTTAGATTCCCAACTAGAGATTGTTCCCACTAGTCCAGAGGAGCATCATGCAAATGGAGAAGATATAGAAACTGGAAAAGTTTCAGGGGAAAGCATATCTAGGGACAATCAGCAAGATAGTGCAGAAAGCGACAACCTTCCAAGTTTGTCTTCCGAAGCTGTACGTAACATGTTGTGACAAAATCCAATATACAAATTCATTTAAATTTTAATTGATTGGATTCTATGGTTTTTTGTTAATGGTTTTAATTTCTTCCAGGAACCTGCTAACCAAGATGATATTTTTGGGGACAATCAGCAAGAGAGTGAAAAAAAAGGCTGGTCAAGTTTGATACTCCGAGCTGTATGTAACCAAATCCATAACACATTCATTTAATGCTTTGATTCTCTAGTCTTCTGTCAATGCTTTTTAATTCTTGCAGGAAACCACTAACCAAGATAACGTTTCTTCTGAAAACAATGTGGTAACCAAATCCATTACCCAGATATTTTGTTAATAAGGTAATCGAAACAAAAAGTGCATTTTTCCCCCTCCAAAGTGGGTTATTATTTATTTCTTATAAGAATAAAAGATTTATTAGAAAGGAAGATTACAAATGAGGATGACAAGATATTCCCCCCTAAAAGAAGTGTAGAACGTTATAAAACATTATATAACACACAACCAAGACCCAAAAACCAGCAAATCAAGAATTCAATGAACCCGCCGCTCAATCTCTCTTGCTTATTTACAAAGACACTTCCTTGAATACACGGTGAGCAATGCACCATGGAGAAGCAATATTTGTTTTCCTGTCTCACATGTACACATATCAAGAACCTTCTATTAAAGCTTTAATGGCTATAAAGAGTTTGGAACGACATAATTATAGCGTTATGATTTTTTTTGATATTTTGTTTTGGGCTTACATAAATGATGTTTATCTTTTGGTTGTTATGAAAATGAACCATAAAGAGCGGTTTTTAATTGCATTTAATAAATTATTTATTTATTTATATATTTTAATTTACAGAATAGTGATGTTAAACAAGGATATAAAGTTCGTGGCAAAGAATCAAAATTCATTTCCCGCAAACTTGCGTCTGCAATAAATGATGGCCTTTACTTCCATGAGCAGGTTAAAAAGTTATCTTTGCTTTTATCTTTACCAATTATCATTTATCTTGAACATCATCTTTCTTACATTGAATTTTTGTTTGCCGACCTAATTATTGACAGGAACTTAAAAATAGGTGGCCAAATCGTAGAAAGAATAATTTTGATAATAGAGATCGAAAGTTAAAATCTACAAGCAATACTCCACGAGTATCAAGTATGAAGGTGGGAGAAAATATTGGTGGAAGAGATAGCAGCACAAGCCCAACATTAGAGAGCCCAATGGAGCACGAGGATGAGAAGCCCATGATCCAGACCGGCAGAAACAATCCAAGGGGACGAATCAGGAAGAAACCCAAGTAGTAGACTGACCTCTCTGCATGATCAGAAAATAATATTTTGCTGGTGGTACCATGAACAACGTGGAAACATTTAATAAAGTATGCCTTGATTCCATATGCTTGAATCCGATATGCTTGAGTGGTTGTATCCTTAGTTACTAGCATATGTTAGCTTTGTATGCTAGGCTTTTTAAAGGAAAAAAACAAAAAATCTGTAGCTCATGACGGTTTTAAGAACCTTAGGTATGTCTAATATAAAATAGATGTCTTATATGAGAAATAAGTATGTAAAAGGTGAGAAAAATGCTTGTGAACATAGTTTAGATATAGATTAAAAAATCTAAAAATAACCTATATGATCTTAGTAGTAGTATCAATATTGTTACAGATTTTACTACTAGTTGGTTTAGGAAAATAAATAAATAAATAATCATAAAGCATTAGTTAATAAAGTAGAAGTGTTAGATTAAAAACTTCTTCAAGAAATACTAGTTCATGATGAAGGTGCATATGATATATTATGGTGACAAAGCATATGCTTTAGAAGAAAAACAAAAATCACAAAAAAAGGCGAAAGTTTGATTATGCTAAATCTTTGATTGAATATTGAAAAAAAAAAAAACCAAATATTTTTTTGGTTTAAGAAAAAACCAATATTTAAACACTTGTTAATTTCAAAATATTCTACCAAAAATCATTCAAGGCTTTTATTTTTAAAATGAAGAATTATTTGATAGTTATTATTATCAGTATTTTCTTCAATATGATACAATATTTGTATTTATTAATGGTGAAAATGAGCAATTAAAGGTAATGGAGCAAGAAAAATGTTCAAATTCAGTATCTAAGAAAATAAACATGCTAAATCTAAAAAAAATAAAATCAGAAATTGTTACAGAAGAAATCCTTTTTGTAGGAAAACGCCATAGCCACCACCAACCAACCACCTTGACACCTGCCAACCAATTAACAAGGTGGTCCCTTCTCAACGCAAAAGCCACTGCCCATAAAGAGGGAAAGTTAAAAAGAAATGCTAGATAAACAAGTCTAGATTAGGGTACCAGAACTTCCCAAAGAAAATGAGGCCTCCTTTGGTACAAGGAACTGATTTTTGATTGAATGAAAATGAGAAATAGAATGGGAATGGAAAGGTATTTTATATACCCCATAGTTATGTTTGGTATAATAAAAAAAAAAATATGAATGTTTTTATTTTTTATATTTGAAATGGAATGAAAGAGCGATTGAAAAGCAAAAATATTTTAATTATTTTGTATTGTTAATAATTATAAAATATAATAAAAGAATCATTTTTAATTATTAATAAAAATAAAAAAATAAGAAAAATAATTATTTTTTATTTTTGATAATAATAAAATAATAATATTTTAATTTTAAAAAATTAAACTTAATTATCTTTACTACTAAAAATTTAAACACACAAGTGTAAGATAGTTTAAAAATTTATTTTCCCTCAAGGTAGACTACTTTCCATCAAAGATGTAAAGGTTTGCACTTTCTTATGTTTAAAAATTTTAACTTTTTTAAAGAAAGAATTACCCTACATACCAAACATGTTTTTTCTGTTCTCCCATGCCCTTTCCCATTCCATAAATGCCCTCTCCCATCTACCAAATGAGGCCTGAGTGATGTGGAAAGGGAGACCCAACATGTCTATATTTTTAGACCCACTCAACTCTTATCCAATGATTTGTAGGATCAGTAGTATGAATTTTAATTCAATGAATTGTAAAGGATGGGGTTATTCCTTGTAGTTGCTTTGACTTTCTGATTGTATCAATCTTATCTTTTCAAATTTTGGCATATTAGCTTCAAGATTTTCATTTATTTTTACACAAATACTATAGTTGAGGGATTAACTAGGGTTTAGCTAAAGAATAATTAGGATTTAGTTAGAGAAACCAACTAAATAACTATAAAATAGTGAGGGAGTTGTGATAGATATTTTGTCAAAAGATACATTTAAATTTGATTTAGCGAGTGAAAGTTACGGATTAGCAAGAGAATACTTTTTAAATAGTGAACGAATAGTTAAAGAATTATCTCACTCGATAATAAGGGATTTATTCCAAAAAAGTTAGCCATTTATAATTAAGGAATAGCAAGAAAAAATTTCTCATCAGCGAGGAAAATCAATCCTTAGCTAACAACTATCACATAGCTAGGGCATGGCTATCAGAATCATGACTTAAAGTGTGTTTCTTAAAGCTTTTTGTTTTTAGTTCATATTAAACGCTTTAAACTATACTAAAAAAAAAATTTCAGTATAAGCCATCGAATTTCTTAAAATTCACTTCTGATAAGCGCTTTTATATTTATATTTACTAAAACAAGTTTTTAGTAAAAGCCATGAGTTGATTGCGTTCCTCCATGAAGACTACTTAAAAAACAAGACAAAAATATGGAGACCACTTAAGCGTTAACTTCAAGTTAGACTCTCATTACCGATTTTAAGAAAGGCTTTATAGTGATTTGTTGGTCCTTCGGAAAATACTGTTTTGGTCATTTAAAATGAATAAAAAGACTTCGAAAAGCAAGTCAACCATGGGAACAATACTATTTTCACTCTTCTATTATTCCATCTCCAATCCTTGTCAGGCTCTATCAATGTTAAAATCTTATGAACCAGCTTTTGATACTTGGAAAAGAACAGTATGCCGGATCGTATTCCGAATTTTTTGCAAAGTCACTCGAAGTTTTGGAGATTATTGGGTTCTCTGTCAGCCATAATTGGCCTGGTTTGTTATGCTCTGAGCTCCTCTTTCAAACAACTTTTTGGAGAGTGGAATTTTCTGAAGTTACTTCTTTATATACTGATCTGTTTAATTACCTGCTACATCGTGTTGTGTGCTAAGAGAATTCAAGTTTCAAGTGGCTTCATTCTCAAAGCTCATGGGGTATTTTTCATTATTTTGCTCGGCTCTGTGTACTCCGTTTTCTATGACGAAGGTGTGAGTGGAAAGCCAGACGCATTGAGCATCATCTCGTACAGTTCGTTTGCTTTGATGTCCCTGTCCGTGTCAAGGAAGCTCGAGCTCGGATTCGAAACTGGTCTCTTCAATTTTTTCCTCGGATGTCTTACCGTACAACTTATGAAGATCAGCTGGTTTCTCTCTTTGATTGCAGTAGTTTTCAGCTATGCCCTCGTCAATTTTCGCTGCTATTTAGATTCCCAACTAGAGATTGTTCCCACTAGTCCAGAAGACCATCATGCAAATGGAGAAGATATAGAAACTGGAAAAGTTTCAGGGGAAAGCATATCTAGGGACAAGCAAGATAGGGATGAAGACGACAACCTTCCAAGTTTGTCTTCCGAAGCTGTACGTAACATGTTGTGACCAAATCCAATATACAAATTCATTTAAATTTTAATTGATTTGATTCTATGGTTTTCTGTTAATGGTTTAATTTCTTCCAGGAATCTCCCAACCTAGATGATATTTTTGGGGACAATCATCGAGACAATGAAGAAAACAAAAGCTGGTCAAGTTTGACATTCCAAGCTGTATGTAACCAAATTCACAACACATATTCATTTAACTGACTCGATTCTCTAGTCTTCTGTTAATGCTTTTTAATTCTTGCAGGAAACCACCAACCAAGATAACATTTCTTCTGAAAACAATGTGGTAACCAAATCCGTTACCCAGGTATTTTGTTACTAAGTCAATTGAAACAAAAATGTGCATTTTTTTTCCCTCAAAAGTGGGTTGTTGTTTATTTCTTATGAGAATAAAAGATTTATTTTATTATATAACACACAACCAAGACCCAATAACAAGCAAATCAAGAATGCAATGAAGCCGCTTAATCTCCCTTGCTTATTTGACACAGACACTTACTTGAATAGACGGTGAGCAATGCACCATGGAGAAGCAATATTTGTTTTTCTGTCTCACATGTACACATATCAAGAACCTTTTATTAAAGCTTTAATGGCTATAAAGAGTTAGGAACGATATAACTATAGCGTTATGATTTTTCTTCATACTCTGTTTTGGGCTTGCATAAATAATGTTTTTGTTTGTTATGAAAATTAACTATAAAGAGCGATTTTTAATTGCATTTAATAGATTGTTTATTTATTTATTTTAATTTTCAGAATAACGATGTTAAACGAGGATATAAAGTTCGTGGCAAAGAATCAAAATTCAATTCGCGCGAACTTGCTTCTGCAATAAATGATGGTCTTCACTTCTATGAGCAGGTTAAAATGTTATCTTTGCTTTTATTTTTACCAGTCATCATTTATCTTGTACATCATCTTTTTTACATTGAATTTTGGGTTGCCCAACTAATTATTGACAGGAAGTTAAAAATAGGTGGTCAAATCGTAGAAAGAATAATTATGATAATAGAGATCGAAAATTAAAATCTACAAGCAATACTCCACAAGTATCAAACTTGAAGGTGGGAGTAAATATCAGGGAAAGAGATAGCAGCACAAGCCCAACATCAGAGAGTTCAATGGAGCACGAAGGTGAGGAGCCCATGATCCAGACCGGCAGAAGCAATCCAAGGGGAAGAATCAAGAAGAAGCCCAGCTAGATGACTGACATCTCGGCATGATCCGAGAATGATATTTAGCTAGTTGTACCATAAGCAACGTGGCAACATTTGATAAATTATGCCTTGATTCCATATGCTTGAATCCGATTTGTTTGGGTGATTGTATCCTCCCTTTCTAGCTATGTTGTGTTGTGTATTAGCTTTGTATGCTACGTTTTTTAAGAGAAAAATTTGTAGCTCGTGATAGTTTTAGGAACTTTAATATGTCTAAGATAGAATACATAACTTGTATAAGAAATAAGTATTTACAGGGTAAGAAAAATGCTTATAAATGTAGTTTGAATATAGATTTTAAAATATCTGAAAATAATATATATCTTCTTAGTATTAGTATCAATATTATTATAGATCTTACTATTAGTTGATTTAGGAAAATAGATAACAAAAATCACAAAAATTCATAAAACAGTAGTTAGTAAAGTAGAAGCTTTGGATTTGGAAAAAAAAAAACTTCTTCAATTAAAAGCACTAGTTGATAACGAAGATAATCATATATTATATTATAATAACAAAGTATATGTTTAAGAAGAAAAAGAAAAATCACAACAAAAAATAAGAAAGAGTTTGATTATGCTAAATCCTTAATTGAATATTAAAAAATTAATTTTGTTGGCCAAAGATCAAACCAATATTTAAACACTAGTAATTTTTAAAATAGAGAATTTCTATTAAAAACTATTAAAGGCTTTTATTCTCAAAATGAATAATTATTTAAAATTATAGTTATCATTATTTTCTTTAATATAATACAACATTTGTATCAAGCGATGGCAAAAGTGAGCAATTAAAGGTAATAGTAGGAGAAAAAAGTTCAAACCCAATGAAAATGAACATGATAAATCTTAAAAATCATAATAAAAAATTACTATAAAAGAAAGCACTTTTGCAATAAAAAGATGGAGGAAAAACAAAAGATAGAGGAAAAAGAAAAATAAGAGAACATGATCCTAAAATGACCCAAAAAATAGACTTTGTACTCAAACCGAATATAAGCAAATATTGGTTAATACTTAAAATAGTAGTTTTTCTAGGCAATGTAGACAAAATCAAGGATCAATCCCATCTACAAATAGTAGAAGGGATTATTTAAATAAATATTATATCTGTAAATGATATATATTTAGATTGAAAAAAAATCCTTCTTATAATCAATATGAATAAGTTGCTAATGATTTGACACAATCTTAGTTTATAGTAGTAATTAGCTACAAAGATAAATGGTCTAAAGCAAAATTACTAAATTTTCTAGCTGAAACATTGCAATGGAACACTTTGCAATTTTTAAGAAAATGAGAATATTCCATAATAGGACAAGCTCAAAAAATTGAGTTATTTAATGATTTTCAAAGTTTTGAACAAATTCTTCAAAAAGTCATGAAAATTATAAAAATGAAATTTTGTAGACCAATGAATGAAATTAGTCCTAATTAAGATACTAATTACATTCTAACGAATTTAAAATTATGTTATATTAGGAAATTAAAAGAATTCTCTCGATAGTTTTAACATTATTACCACTAGTTAAATGATGTATATTTAAAATTTTAGTTAAATCACTATTTTCATAAATTACCTAATAAAAACTATAGAGATTTTTTGGAAAAATCCAATGGTTATGATTCCCTAGGAAATAAGATCAGATATGCAAGTGGTAGACAACTAGTTAACAACCAAAGCAACTAAATAAGTTAAAAATCAATCCAAAAATAAATATTGTTCTAATATCCTAAAAAATTATTGGGAATGTGGATATAGCGAACTAAGACTAAACAAGAGAATTTGGATATTTGAAAAACCCTAATATATTAGTAAAAAAAGATATTTAAGAAAATGATCTCAAAAACAAAAAAAAAAAAGATTTGTCCATGTTATATCTATAATGAAGAAGGTCATATAACTCCACATTATCTTAAAAATGGAAACAATGCAAAGAACATGACCAAAACTTTAGATACAAATAAATTAGAAATATATTTTGGTGAAGATATCTTTGACTATAAATTAATTTTATATGAAGTTGCCAATACAAGTGAAAATGAATCAAATAATGAATTTGAATTTTTTTTCATGATAAATACCCTTGAATTTAGACATGTGCTTGAAAAAGAAATTATATCTATAACAAAATTAGAAGAAATTATAAAAGAAGATATGATTGTAGAAGATAGTTAATTAAATAAATTAAAATACTTTCAAAAAGATAAGGTATACAAAATTTCAAAAATGAAATTTTAGAGTGCTAGACATTTTGAACAATTTAATAGAAATACCATAGTTAAAAAAATGTCAAGATGGAATTTTTGAAATTCTAATTTTTGACAAAAATAAAGTTAAAAAGGCTTTGGAAAAGATATCCTCAACTTAGATATATTATATAGGAGTTATACAAATTGAAATCATAGCTTTATTCCAACAAGAAATAGACACTCCTATTTTAGCTATTATGTTAAATGAGGATAGATAAACAATTCAATTCAATCTATTATAAGTGAAATTAAATCCAACTTTGTTATTGGGATAGTTTGCCTTAAAGCAAAATCAAATTATTTTACTTTAGTTATAGATCACAATGTGCAAAACACCATAATATCGAAAATTCAAATTAAAAATATTACTACAAAAGAAGAAAGTCATAGTCTAGCTATATAATGGAAAGCAATCAATATAGCCAAAACACTTATAATAAAGATAGATAATCAAACAATTGAAATATTCAAATTATGAGAATTTAATACTAATATTCAACCGGGTCAATGAATAATAGTAATCTAGAAATATCTTCAAAATGGTTATTAGATGATGTTATTGACAAACAAGAACAAAAACCTATAGAAATTATTGTTTCAAGATCAAATCTACATTCAAAAATTAAAAGAACCATTGTAAGAAACAAACTTTTTAGATTTATACCAGTAAATACTACTAATCAAGAAGAAAGTGACAATAAATTTGAAAATTCACACAATTCTCATATACTTATTTTTCTTGCTAAAAATTTTACTAGAAGCGAAAATATAAATATGGTATTCAAGAAATTTTAAGGAATATAAACAATACCAGTTAAATATGTTAATTGACACAAGTGGTACAACAAGTGTTTACAAAAGAAATGTATTACCAATAGAAAAATGGAAAAAGTTAAAGGGATCCATAATGACTGAAGCAATAAAGGCAAAAAAAACTTTAATAAAGTAGAAAACTAATAATATTTCAATTTGGTTAGGAAATGTTGAATTTCTTATATAAAAAATAATATGTTTTCCTTTTATGGATGGAGATTTTCTTTTAAGAATAGACCTCTTAATGAAATATTATACAATGGCTAAATCATAATCAAGCAAGTCTTACAAATCAAGGATTGAAAATACCAAAACCTTTAGTAAAAGTCATAGACATAAACATGATAAAAAAATTCTACCTTTAAACATAGGAAGAACAAATATATGAACTAAGTATCAAACACTAGATTTATCTATTATTGAAAGAAAATTTTAGTGATAATTCACTAAAATTATTTTTTAGAAATCTTAGATATTGCAAATTAAAATTAAAAGACCCTAATAAAATAAATAATTTAAACCAATAGTCTATATTAAAAAAGATATAGATGAATTTAAAATTCAAATTCAAGAATCACTAGGAGAAAATAGATATTTTCTCACAGAAAATTCTCATAGATAAGTTTCCAAAAGAATTTCTGGTAGATATTCTCTCAAAAATTCTCATGGTCCAAGTTTTCTCATGGAAAAATTTTTGAGAGAATTCACTAAAAGAATTTGGAGGGAAATGTCATGAGAATGGTGCCACATAATGGCAAGAACATATTCTCACAATAACTTTTCATAAGAAAAAAATATATTTATATGTTTTTATGTTCTCATGAAATTTTTTCTTGACAATTGTCATGGAATTTTATTGTGAGAACATGAAATACATATTTCTTATGGTATTTAATTGTGAGAAAAAGAAAGTAGTTTTTCTATGATTTCTCATAGTTTTTTATTGGAGAGAAAAACCATGAGAAATTAATTTTTTGTCACTGAATTTTTCTTTGAAAAAACATAATTGAATTAGTTTTTTTTCTCACGGGTTTTGCTGTGAGAAAATGGAAGATTACTCACAGACAAGAGGAATTTTTTTAAATATATTCAACTTCTCAAGGTCTTATTCCATGAGAAGTCTTTAAAAATAAAAAATTACTAGTTTCTCACTAAATTTTCCATGAGAAAATTTTGCAAGAAAATTTTAATTACATCAACAACCTTATTCCCTGCTTCTTTCTGTTGAATGAGTCCCTCTTGTTGTTTTCATCTGTAACGTCTACAACTCCAGTTCCTTGTGCGGATCTGCCACTTCCTTCACTGTGCAAGCATTGTAAGCTCACGGTAGCCCCTCTTGGAGTCCAACCATGCACCATAGTCTCACCTGAAGTTCGTGAAGAGGTGCTTCATCATTTGGGACAAAGGTGAGCTCTCCATCCACT
Organism: Erythrophleum ivorense; assembly: GCA_026724425.1. Lineage (NCBI taxonomy): Eukaryota > Viridiplantae > Streptophyta > Magnoliopsida > Fabales > Fabaceae > Erythrophleum > Erythrophleum ivorense. The sequence goes on along the minus strand of JAIUCV010000664.1, from coordinate 195,443 downwards.
CTTTTTTTTGTGCTTTCCTTCTTTTCATGTTATGATTTCATCTTTTTCCACTATGATTTCATCCTTCATGTTATTTTCCCTCTCATCTACTAATATATGTCCGTTTTTGCTAAAGTTTTTCCTTTTTTTTTTCTTTTTTGGCAACGCACTTTTGTACAAGTTGACATGAACTATTTCTAGAATATTAGTTTAATTTTGAGTCCTAGTCAGAAATTACTACTATTAGAGTTCATTCAAATCATATGGTTTTTGGCTTTTTGTGTTTAGCATGACATGGATGACTTTTTTCTACTATTTTTGTTCGATTGGAGAGTGTAGAGTCTATACTACCATAATCTTATGGAGTCTATGCTTCCATTGCCACAGCCAGGGGAAAATTGTAAATAAGAAGTGGTGTGATAAAAAGGAAAATGGAAAAACTCTTTATCTAATTTTAATTTATTTGTAAGTAGTTATCTCAAATTTTTAAGTCAGAGAAATAAATTTTTCAACCTTTATAGTATAACTCTGCATATTTTTTCAAACATAACATTAAACACTTTATAATTAATATGCTAACATTAAAAATAAATGGGAATTTGTCATATTAATTATAAAAAATTTTGATATAATATGACACTTAAATTATCCTTCTTAAAGAAAAACAAAAATAAAAGAAAATGTGAAATTTTAAAAATATTTTTAAATTTTTAAATTTTGAAAAAAAAATAATTCATAAGTAATCCAAAATTTGAGAGTTTTTGCTAATTAAAATCCTACAAGACCCATCCTAATTCATTTTCTATCCTTATTGTTCTGCTGAAGCAGAGTCTCTAGAATAACTTTTTCTTCTTTGTGACAAAGTAGCTCTGGTATAGTTTTACTGTCCTCTTTCTTTTAAATTGGATAGAGCTCATATTTGTAGAATAGAGGATTGGCTCTTTGGTTTGTTTAGCTCTAAATTATTGAGGGATTTTGAGAAGTCTAAAATAGCTATGCAATGTTGGTATGGTTCCAATTCTTTGCATATACAAGTGATGTGCATATCTTTTAGGTAAAATTGAGATATTTTATAATTCATGTCTTTTAATATTTTATTTTTTATTTTTTTATTCAAATTATCATTTTGAAATGCATAGTTAAAAAATTGTTTTTATTTTATATTTTACATCATTTAAAATTTAAAAAAAATTAAAATCATAGAAAAAATAAATATAAATTATTTAAATCTAATTTGAATGATTTAGATCAAAAAAATGCATTTATGTATATCTTTAGAAATACACAAAAAAATCTAAATTTTATGTTGGCATGTGTGATATAGTAAATGTTCTTGGGTGTTTGAAAATGTCTTCTTGGACACTATTGATATCATGATGTCTACATTTGATGACCAAATTAACAAAAATAAAAAGTTGGACCATACCATTATATGATACAAAATTATAAATGTTAGTGTTTCAATTTAATTAGAACTAATGAAGAAAGAAGTGAATGTGAAATAGAAAATGGTTGGCACGAGGCAAAGGTATGGAGTATGAAAAGGAAAGTCCTTTGAAATTGCCCATTCATGTCTAAAAGTGTATGCTTAAAGAAGTTTTTTTGAATCCAAAAATCCTAGCCAATGGACTTCTTAATCATGGAATGAGAAACTATTCAATGCAATTTCAAGTATCACATTTTTCATGAGTCTCCAATACCATTATTCAAATTTCTAAAGTTATTTGTTATTTTGTTTCTTTTTTTTTTTTTTTTGGTGTTAGCAAAGATAAAGTGGAAGTGATGCCTTGTGAGAAGAAAGACTACTTGAAAGGCATTTAATTGAGGCATTTGTTACAAATTTTTAAGAGGATTAAGTTTGATAGATCTTTTTGAATATTGGCATTGGATATATAATAGAACAAAGAGTAGTCGTCAAAAGATTACACAAGAATTCTTTACGGGCATAAAGTTTATTTAGTTTGCAAGTCATTTAGATGTATTTAAACAAAAAGGGAGGTTTAGATGTCTTTGCATAAAATGCAAATATATGAGGCATCATAATCCAAATAAAGTTAGGATGCATTTGTATACAAATATATTTATGCATGATTATTACTATTGGCATAATCATAGAGAGGAATGTCCACTATCAACTCCAATTGAGATTGACCTTCATATATCCATATGACCAAACAATTAGGGATACGACTGAGGCATCATTTGAAAGATATGACATGCCTAAAAACCCCAATCTAAGTTTTGCGATATTTTATGACATACTAAGAGCTCCACAAGCTCTATTATGGAATGGGTGTTAAGATCATATAGTGTTGTCAGTGGTTGTGAGATTGTTGAGTATCAAATCTAATTATAACATTTTTTAGGCATATACCAATGAAATTATCACATTAATGACTGAAATCTTGTCTGTTAATCATTAAATGCTTGCTAACTTGTACTAAACCAAAAATTAGTTTTGAAACTTAACTGTGGTTATCAAAAAATTGACTATTGTAGTAAAGGATGTAGCTTTTGCAATGAAGCTAGATTTAGGGAGACAATAGTAAGAAAATAGAGGTTCAAGGAGGTCTCCAATAAACAAATATAGTATTTACTAATTATTTCAAAATTTCAAAGATTGTTTGCCTCTAATGCCTCAGTTAAGTATATAAGATGGCATCATGAAAACCATCGTAATAAAGGTGTGTTATCGCATCCATCGGATGGGAATGCTTAGAAGTATTTTGATCAAACTCCTCCAAAATTTGCATCAAGACCAAGAAATGTTAAATTGGGTCTTTGTGTTGATAGTTTTACTCCATTTAGTTTGAGTTTTAAGTGTAACACCATAACTTCTAGCTCATTTGATACCATTTATAAGCGTTGGATTATCAATCCCACGAGATCATATGAAAAATGGATGAAAATAATAAACTTTTTCCGCGTTGCGCTATATCAAAAAAATTTTAATTCGATGTCACGTGGACTGTGTGAGCTCATACTATACTTCCTCATATTTAATTTCATTATTACAACTCATTTGTATCACAAAAACATGCCTACAACCCATGGAAACCGAAATGGAGCTCAAAATAAACAAGCACATTTTCGGCCAGATTTGCTCCATTTTTTGACCCAACTTTGGAAAATCATAACTAAATCTAGAAAATTTTAAATCATGCAATCTTCATCATTATGGAAACCTTAGGATTTCTACTTCATACTAAAAATATGCCCAGGTCATAAAATTCATCACACAAGACGTTTGACATCCAAAAAGTTACAGAGTCGCTGGCTGCCTGGGCTGTTGTTCAGTTTACTAATACAAATTTCTGAAATTCATAACTAATTCTATAAAAATTAAAATCACACACATTTAGTCATTCTGGAAAGCTACGAATGTTAAATTGATATAAAAATAATTTCAGAATAAAACAGATACGTTTAGTTAGCTGGACCCTATGGAACAGTAACTGAACTCCTGGGGCGCTACTGATGCTGACAGTTAACTTCAAACATGCATAACTCACTGCTCAGACCTCCAAATGAGGTGATCTCGGTGGCACAGAAATCTTATGACCTCTAGTTTATTCTTGTAAAATTTTATAAGCATTGGACACCATTTGGCCATCAGGTGACATAGAATTCAAAACTACCAGTATGAACAATATCCATACCAGAATTCATGAAAAATCCCAACTTTGAAAATTTATCAAATATTCTCTAGGTCTCCAAAAATTATGATCTTTAGCTTTCCAAAAAGCTCTTAATGAGACCTAATTGCATGCCAAGTTTCAGGGTAAGACTAACTCATTTGGCTAAAAAATGGCATAGGGTTTCATTATGGTCAATTTTGGCTCCATATTGGGTACCAAAATTGCCAAATGGATTTTCCTTGGTCTTGGTACCTTAGCATATTTAAGACTCGTGTGAGTTGCCCAAATGGTTCCAAACCTCATGCATCTCATTTTGGCCATTCAACCCACATTTATACACATTTGTATCAAACTTCCAATTTGCATAACTTGGCATTACATACCCAAATTCATTTCTAAAGTTCATACATCATATCCATACATGTATACATCACATAATATCATATTTACATGTGTCTCAAGGGTCATGTGCCATTTACAATAATCATATACATCATTGAATATTATTATGGTTCAAAAAGGGCAAAATAATACATAAGCTTATCAATCCTTGCTCTTCATAGTTGTTGGCTCCCTTCACCATAATTACTTGATCCACCTAATATGCTAGATCATTGGAGATGAGGGAATGAGATTCAAAGAATCCCAATAGCTCATCTCCCATTTAATCATATATAATATGTGCAACCAAGCTTTACAAATGTATATATGGAGAAAATAAAAGCCATAGACATTTTAAAGGCAAACTTGGCATGTAAACCACTCATACAAATCATTCAAGAGCTCACCAAGTATTTGGATTGGCCTCACACTTCTCCTCATGGATTTTGGACTTGCCTCACCCATTTTTGCACACTTTGGACTCAACCATGCTCTTGGGAGCCCACTTTGCTTTTAGGAGACTCTTCACTTTGTCTCAACCAAACTCAAGGGTTTTTGGCTCATCCTCACCAAAGGAAAGAGTTCTTGGCCTCTCCTCACTCAAACAAACTCATACAAACATCATAGATTCATTTAAAACATAACATAGTATCAAGGATCATGGAATATAAAGGCATGCTAGCATACTTTTCTTAGCTTGAAAATACACATACACACATTCTAAAACAAGCTAAACACACATCCATGCATGAGAGAAGGTGGAGAGAGCTACCTTGTACAAATCTACACACTTTTCTCCTTGGATTTCCCTCCTTTGCCTCGGCTATACACCCACAATTTGGTGGAGATGGTTTCTCTTGGCCTAGATACAATTTATGGGAGCCAATTAGGTCTATGAAACATATTCTAAGGCTACATCACTTGATAAAACACTAGTTTGCTCTATAGGCTCCATTATGGTCTATAATCACACCTAATGAAGCAACACCCATCAAATGACTTCTAAGCCTCATTCTTTCTTTTCAATTATGATTCTTGACTCCTTTTAAACCTCTTGGAGTCATCACATCATTAAAACAAAGGGCATAGCATCATGTTGCTTCTTTAGGTCCTAATATGGAACCTATGGCACCAATTCACTTTCTTTGAGTTCTAAATTTTTTCTAAGGCCTCTACTCATCTTCACTCATCACATATGACTCAAGAATAGCCTTAGAAAAATTTAAAACTCTCCCTAGCTATAGGAACTTGCCTAGGGCGAGACTATAGGGGAGAAGAAGAGTTCATGGCCTTCTTGATTTTTCCTTGATGGGAGACACACTTGGGAGGCTTCTTAGAGGTCTTAGGAGCTCAATCAAACACTCATATATGCTAGGGAATGCATGAATCAAATCAGTTTTTACAATCCCTTCAAATGCACTACACTTTTCTTACTTAGAGTTCATTAATTTTTCTTGCAATTTCTTTACTTTCTTGGATGGGAGGTGCATGTGGGAAGCTCTCTAGGGGTCTTAGGAGCATGTTTAAATATTCAATTAAGTCTAAGAACATTCATATAAAATCAGATTTGCAAGGGAGCATTTGGATCCCTAATGGTTCTATCTTGTTTCCTAATGCTCCTTTCTTGATTCTATTGGTTCCTTCTTAATCCTTGCCATCCAAAACCTCTAATTCCTCCATAAATTGAACGGAAATCAGCCCATAAGACTTGGGCTCATGGTGGTCAAATTCGTGCAAGAGGAAGGGGGAGGGAGAAACTACCAAAGAATGGAAGTTTTACCTTGTTTTCTTGCTTTCTTTGGCTTGTTCTTCCACTTGGTTGGCTTACTCCCTCAATTTTCGAAATTTCCCTCTCTGTTCTACCCCAAAAACAGCACCAAACTCTCCATTAAAATCATAGAAAGAAAGCTTGAGAGAAGAGGAGCAAGGTTCAAGAAGGAAGGATATAGAATTTCTTAAAGTTTCTTACCTTTTTCTTGAATTTCTTCCTCCAAAATCCTCCTCCTCTTGTGCGCCTAAGAAGCTGGAGTTTTCCTTTGAAATTAGGCAGAAGCAAGTCGATCTTAGAGAAGAGGGAAAGAACGTGGCATATAAAGAAGCTTCCCTTAACACTTTAATGCCAATTTTGCCCTTCGTTCTTAGCATTTTCGTTTCTCTTTCGTTTGAGCTCCTTTTTGAGAACCATCTTTTCCATTATAACAAATAGGTTTCAAATTTAATGAAATCACTCAAATCGAAGCTAAAAACTTTTCGAACGAACCGGTCAAAGTTTAGGTCAACCAATGTTGGAAAGAGTACACCAGAGGGGCTTCACTGGTCCCAGGGCTTCCCATGGTTTTTGGGGCCTCTGAGAACCCCGGAGACCTCAAAACTTTCATTTAAAAAGCCCTACTATGAGTTTTTCAAAAAGTACCCATATTTACAAAAATATCACTGGCCTTTCGGTAATTTTATTGAATCACTCTGGCCTTGATTTCTGGGCAACTCAAGGCTCAAATCTTCATTTTCCATTATTTATAATTTTATCATAATTTTATTTGGCCCCAATTCCTTCTATTTCAGGGACTTCCTTTTATATCTAGCCTATTTTTGACGTTTGCGGAGAAACCGAACATTGCGTTTCTCACGTTTACGGAGAGATCGGATGTTACATTAAGCCTTATTCTTGTTGGCCTATAATTGTTACCCCATTTAATCATCCACCCCACATGTGTATGCGATGAGAATTTATGTTTTTAATAATAATATATGGGCTTCATAATCCAAAAAGTAAAATTGATATTCTCTTACAATCTCTGATTGATTATTTGAAGTTATTTTGAGAAGACGATGTACAAATATATGACATCTATATGAAACAAAATTTTTAGTTAAGAGTTACTCTTATGTAGACTGTCAATGATTTTTCAACTTATGGCATGTTGAGTTGTTAGCAAACTGTAAGGAGATGGAGTTGTCCTATTTGCATGGGTTGTTCAAAGGCATTCTAGTTGAAGTGTAGAGGAGAAACTTGTTATTTTGATTACTATCATCAGTTCTTGCCAATGAATTATCTATTTTGTCAAAATAAACAAAACTTCTTAAAGAATATCACAGAGACATTACAACCACCATTGAGATATTCAAGAGAGGAAGTGTATGAGAAAGTTAGAAGATTTCTTAAATAACAGAATCTCTAGGCTTATCTTTAAGGGATATGATCAGAATCATAATTGGACTAAACAGAATCATAATTGGACTAAACATAATATCTTTTGGGACCTTTCCTATTGGCGTTACTTGTTGAATCCATATAAGATACATGTAATGCATACAGAAGGTAATGTTTTTTAAAATATGTTTAACATGGTGATGGATGTGAAGGGTAAGACAAAAGATGATGTAAAAACAAGGTTAGATTTAGTTGTGCACTATAAATGGCCTACCTTACACATGAAAGATAAAGGCAATGATAAAATGGCAAAGCCTAAGGCAGCATACATACCAAAAGTGGGCGATATGTGAATAGGTTAAATTTTTAAAGTTTCTAAATGGTTATGTATCCAACTTGGGATGTTATATTAATGTGAAGAGCTACACTTTAATAGGGATGAAGAGTCATTCTTGTCATGATTTTATGGGGAGGCTACTATCAATTGTATACAATAGGTTATCAACCCTGATTTTTAATACTTTAAAGGAGTTGAGCCATTTCTTTCAAAATCTTGTACTCTTACTTTACAACTAAATAATCTTAATGTGATGGAGCAAAACATTCTTATCATTTTCTATAAATTTGAGAAGCTATTCTCTCCTGGTTTCTTTGATGTGATGAAGCGCTTACCCATTCACTTGGTGTATAAAGCAATAATGGGTGGACCTGTACAATATAAATGAATGTATTCATTTTAAATATTTTTTGTATACATTAAAAGAAAGATTAAAAATAAAACACATGTTGAAGGATCTAGTTATAAATTGTATATATTTGAAGAAACTTCAACTTTTAGTTCTTATTACTTTGAGTCACATGTTAACTTAAGAACTAGGAGAGCTCCTCGAAACAATAATGGTGAAGAGTGCGATGATCATCCTCCCATCTCTATCTTCAACTATCTTAGCCAGCCTCATGAAAAAACTATTGGTAATACATATTATCTTACTGACAATAAGACTAATGTTATAATATTATATGTTCTTTTCAATTGTCTAGAGCTTAAACCCTTTTTAAAGTAAGATTCTCTTCTAATTTGATTAAATATATAATTATATTTTCAAATGTAATATTTTAACTATTTAGAGTTAATCTCTTTGTGGTAATTATAGTTTGTACATTAAGAGATTACTTTTCATAAACCTTACCTTATCTAACGAGACAGTTGATAAGCATATTTTATTTGAGTTTTGTAAATGGTTCAAAACTCATATAAGTTTATTTGAATTTCATAAAAAGAGACTATAAATTTATGAACACCTAAGCTTCTTATAGTATATTTCCATAATGTTTGTTCTTTGATTAGGTTTTGAACCCTCCAAATGGAATATAAAATACTTTATTAGTTTCTTTGGCTTGAGATCCTTTAAGACTTATGCATACATGGGATCAATAGTTCATCAATGGTTATAAGTTTCACACAGCCTCCTAAGCAAAAAAGAGGAAGACAAATAATAATAGAGTATATGTTAAAAGGAATAGTCATTGTGAAGTTGAATTCTCATATCATAGTGTGTTTAAAAGAGATTATACGGTTAGAATTTATTGGCCTACCAATTAAGTGGTTGACAGTTTTCAATTATGATTGGTGTGATCCTACCAATCAGGGGACTTGAGTTTGCCATAAATATGGTATTATGGAGATTAAGGCTAAAGGAACATATAAGGGCAATAACCCTTTTATCTTCACCCAATAAGCTAGTCAAGTATATTTTACACCATATCCAAAATTGATACCTAGTAAAAAGGGTTAGCTTGTTGTGATTAGAACGAAAGTAAAGAATAGGATTGATGCCGTTGGGGATGATAATCTAAATGTACCATTTTAAGATGAGAGCAATAGTTCACCTCAATTAGTTAGAGTAAACGCACTATCATGGGATCAATAGTGAATTAGTTGATGCTTACATTACTGGGCAAGATCTAAGAGATAACATAAGTTAGAGTAAAGAAGTGGACGATGTACATAATGGCTCTTTTATTGATGAAACTGGTGAAATTAAAAAAGAAAATAATGAAGTCTTAGAGGAAGAACTATTAGATAGTAACCCACCTAATTCTTAAGAGGATCCTCCTAGTTATTATTATTCAGCAAGTGATTGACAAATTCTGGTACTAACTTGTTATTATTACTTAATAATTTTTTTGACTTACATGACTTATTTACTAATGCTTACTTCTATAATGTTTTTCCATTTTCCTATTCAGGTGTCAAATGAAGGATGCAACAAGGGAAGAGGACCTTTTACAAGCAAAAAGGGAAAAAGGAAGTTTGTGCAATAGTCTGAGCCAATTCAGACCCAATTAGCTATTGTACAGTCATCACCTTCACAATTATCTTCACATGCTAAGACCTCTCCTGGATTAACATCTGCATCATCTTCTTTTCCATCTCCACACATTTAAACACCACCCAACTTCTCAACTTTCATTTGTTCAAAGGAGCCTCCCATACATATTCTGAGTGCAGATGTAGCTACCTCATCTCATTATCCTATTAGATATGAGCCAGGAGCATGACTAAGTGATGGATGACTAGTTAGTAGACTTCATAAGGTTAATAAGTAAGAATCCTTTAAATACATTATTTTTTTTATATTGTAATTATTCTATTATATGTTCTTTTGTTGTATAACTCTTTGTATTTTGCTGGTTTTATCCACATATTTTACTAGTCACTATATTATCTCAGATCATCCATAGTAAGTTTGAACACGGGTAGCCAACGTTTACTAAAGTTTTAGATATTGTAAAGAACTTACGGTTTGCAAAGTTTAAGGTGAACTAATTCTATAACTTTTTGAGTGTTACAATAACTATAATTAATGTATTACTATTATTATTTGTGACATCAACTTTACTTTTTTCTAATGTAGAAAATGTGTGCGTAGGATCTGTGCACTGAGTGGCAAATTTACAAGACATGGAAGAAGTGTGGCATTATTATGCATACATCCTTTAGAGACATTTGCACTAGAAAAATCAAAAGTGACTGGTTATCTGCAGTAGCCCGAGCTGAACTAGATGAATATTGGCAAAGTGATAAGTTCAAGGCTAAGCCTATATGCAATTAGACAAACAGGGCTACAAATATTGGAGGATACATACATAGAGGTGGGCGTGTGCCATTCTCAAAGCATAAGGAAAGGATGACAAGCATTCTTTAAATGTATTAGTTTCATTAGATTAATGTTTCTATTGTTTTGGTTAATGTAATTCTTATGTATTTTACCTAAGTGTTGTAGGAAACAGAGTTGGGTAGAGAGCTCCAAATCCTAAAAGTACTCAAGAGGATCCAACGCAATAAGAAAAAATGGGTCGAGTTAATAAAAAAAAACCTCTAATACTTACGTAAATCATTTAACTAGTTTGTGAATAAGATTATTATTATAATTTGTTTATATACTTAATATTTACTTGTTTTTCATTGTTATAGAGCCGGTATGAGCAAATAAAGCAAACTTAAAAGTAAGGGTTGAATGACATTGATTTTTTCATATAGCTCAAGGTTGTCAATAGATAGAATAAAAAAGGTTGTGCATATAGGTTTAGATTAAAGGCTAGTCTTCTTCGCTCTGATAGCACATAGCACTTTGGATATGGCCTTGGTAAGCTCTCACAGATGAAAGTTGTAACACCATAATTCTAACTCATCTCATACTTTTGAATAATATAATTGCATGAATCATATAGATTTCCCATAAGAAAAAATAAGGGAAATTGGACTTTTCTTTGCATTTTGTCATATCTAAAAATCTATTTCGGTGTCACATGGACCGTGTGAGCTTATATTATGCATCATCTTATTTAATCACATCATTACAACTCATTTACAACTTAAAAACATGCGTATAACTCGTGAAAACCGAAATGAGGCATAGAACATGAAGACTCATACTTGGTCTGAATTGGCCTCATTTCTGGGAAAACTTTGAAAAATTATAACTAAATCTAGAAAAATTAAAATCATGTGCTCTTGGTCATTTTGGGAATCTATGGATATCTAATTTACACTAAAAATACTTACAGAGTATAATATTCATCACACAGGACGTTTGACATCCAAAAAAGTCCAGAGGTCGCTACTACCTGGGCTGCTATTTCAGATTACTAATACAAAATTCTAAAATTCATAACTAATTCTATAAAAATATAAATCACACAAATTTAGTCATTCTGGAAAGATAAAATTTATTTTAAAAATAATTTTATAATAAAAAAATACATTTAGCTATTGGAAATCTATGGAACAGTGATTGGACTCCTGGGGCGCCATTGCTACTGACAGCCAACTTCAAAAATACATAACTCTTTGCTCAGACCTCCAAATGAGATGATCTCAATGGCCACAGAAAGCTTATGACCTATAATTTATGTATATAAAATTTCACAGGCATTAGACACCATTTTCCTATCAGATAACACAGAATACAGATCTACCAGTGTGAATAGTACACATACCAAAAATCATAAAAATTGCCAACTTTGAAAAATCATCAAATGTTTTTTAGACCTCCGAAAATTATGATCTTTAGCTTCCCAAAGATATCTTAATGAGATCTAATTGCATGCCAAATCTTAGATCAAAACTAACTTATTTGGCCAAAAAGTGATATAGGATTCCATTATAGTCAAATTTGGCTCCATATGGGGTATCAAACTTGCCAAATGTCTTTCCCTTGGTTGTGACACCTTTTAGGCAAGTCAAAAAGCACATTTGAGACTTATATGAGCTGCCCAAATAATCTCAAACCTCATACATCTCATTTTGGCCATTCAACCCACACTTATGCACATTTAGTTCATACTTCCACATTGCATATTTGGGCATTAGATACTTAAATTGTATTTTATAACTCATACATCATATTCATAGCTATAAACATCACATAGTAGCATCTTTATACATGTCTCAAGGTTCACAATATATATACAACATCATATATATTATGAACCATCATTTTGGTTCCAAAATAAACAAAACAAGACATAAGCTTATCAATCTTTGCTCTTTATGGTTGTTAGCTCCCTTCACCATAATTACTTAGTCCACCTAGCATATTAGATCATTAGAGAGGAGGGGATGAGATTCAAAGAATCCCAATAGCTCATCTCACATTCAATCATACATAATATGTGCAAAACAAGCTTTACAAATGCATGCATGGAAAAATAAAAGCTATGGACATTTTAAAAGCAAACTTGGCATATGAACAATTCATACAAGATATCTAAGAGTTCACCAAGTATTTGAATTGGCCTCACACTTCTCCTCATGGATTTTGGACTTGCCTCACCCATTCTTTGAGCACTTTGGACTCAACCATACTCTTTGGAACTCACTTTGCTTTTGGGAGACTTTTCACTTTACCTCAACCAAACTCAAGAGTTCTTAGCTCATCCTTACCAAAGGGAAGAGTTCTTGACCTCTCCACACTCAAGCAAACTCATACATACATCATGTGCTCATTTGAAACATAACATGGCATCAAGGATCATGGAATATAAAAGCATGCTAGCATACTTTTCGTAACTTGAAAATGCACATACACATATTCTAAAATAAGCTAAACATACATCCATGCATGAGAGAAAGTGGAGAGAGCTACTTTGTGCAAATCTACACACTTTTCTCCTTGGATTTCCCTTATTTGCCCCGGTTATACACCCACAATTTGGTAGAGATGGTTTCTCTTGGCCTAGACATGATTTAAGGGAGCTAATTAGGTTCATGAAACATATTCTAAAGCTATACAATTTGCTTAAGCCCTAGATTACTCTATAGGCTTCATTTAGGTCCATAATGGTGCCTAATGAAGCAACATTCCTTAAATAACTCTTGGCCTCATTCTTTCCTCTCAATTATAATTCTTAACTCCTTTTAAGCCTCTTGGAGCCACCACATCATTAAAACAAAGGGTCTAATATCATGTTACTTCTTTAGATCATAATATGGAACCTATGACCCCAATTCACTTTTCTTGAGTTCTAAATTTTTTTCAAGGCCTCCTCTTATATTCATTCACCCTATATGACTCAAAATTGTGTTAGAAAAATTTAAAACTCTCCTTAGCTAGGTGAACTTGCTTAAGCCGAGACTATGGGTGCATTGACCTTCCATAGAGTTCTCTTTGTTTTCTTGAAGGAGGAAGCATGTGGGGAGCCTCTTAGGGATCTTAGGAGCATGTTTTAACATTCAATTAAGTATAAGAACATTCATATAAAATCAAATTTGCAAGGGAGCATTTGGATCCCTAATGATTCCATCTTGTTTCCTAATGCTCCTTTCTTGATTCTATTGGTTTATCTTAATCCTTGCCACATAAAACCCCTAATCCCTCCATGAATTGGACAGAAAATAGCCTTTAAGAATTGGGCTCATGGTGGCCAAATTCGTGCAAGAGGAAAGGGGAGGAAGAAACTACCAAAGAATGGAAGTTTTACCTTGTTTTCTTGCTTTCTCTTGGTTGCTTTTCACTTTCCTTGGTTGCCTCCCTTCAAACACGAATTTTTTATCTTCATTCTGCCCCCAAAACAAATTTAAAAACACCATCAAACCCGTAGAAATAAGGAGGAAAAGTAATTTGCTAAGGAGAAAGCTAGACTTTCCATGGAATTTCCTACCTTTTCTTGGCTTTTTTCTCCCTCCAAGAGTGATCCTTCTTGTGCGCCTAAGAGAACTAATTCTCCTCTTTGTTCTGGGCAGAAGAAAGACGGTGGAAATGAGGGCAAAGGAAGGCATGAGAAAGAGAGAGTATTAAAAGCAAAAGAATTCCAAAAATTCCCATTTTGCCCTTCATTTTTGGCATTTTCGTTTCTAATTCGTTTTAGCTCCTTTTTTAGAACCGTCTTTTTCATCATAAAATTTGGTCCTTAATCTTATAAAATACCTTTGGAATCACTCAATTTAGAGCTAAAACCTTCCTAAACGATCTGGTCAAAGTTCGGGCTCACCGCCATTAGGAAACGTATACCGGAGGAGCTTTAACTATCCGGGGGCTTCCTATGGATTTTAGAGCCTCTTAGAACCCCGGAGAACTCAAAATTTTCATTTAAAGAGCCATTTTGTGAGTTTTTCAAAAAGTACCCATATTTACGAAAATGCCACTGGCCTTTCGACAAATTTTTCGAATCACTCCGACCCTGATTTCTAGGCAACTTAAAGTTCAAATCCTCATTTTTCATTACTTAAAATTTTATTATAATTTTATTTGACCTCAATTCCTTCTATTTCAGGGACTTCCTTTTGTATCTAGCCCATTTCTAACGTTTACGGAGAAACCAAATATCGCGTTTCTCACGTTTATGGAGGGATCGGATGTTACAAAAGTGCACTTAAAGGTCTTATTTGAGAAGAAATTAAAGTAGAAACTATCAAAACAAGCTTAAATTTATAAGACAAGTCTTGCCAAGATATAGAAAGCCCACGAGGACAAGATGGAAGCTTTCATGAAACTAATTATATCTCACATGAGTATAGGAATTGAAAAAGGTTGCACTCCTCAATCTCAACCCACCCATGATGATGGTGGTGGTGATGATGATGGGGATAATGATGATGAATAGTGATTTTAGATCCCTTATTTATGTAACATCATGGATTTATGATCTGTAACTTTATAATTTTGAATATATATTTGTCTTAACTTTAATGTACTTTCTAATATTTTTAACACATATTTACTAAGTTGTGGCTTTGTTATTGTTATGGTTTTGTTATTGGTTGGCTGAACTCATATGTTATATTTTTTACTATTTGAATAAGTTGCACTTATTTAAACAACGGTTAATGTATAAAAGCATTACCGAAAGCAAAAATTTATAGCTTTCTCATAGAATTTTTCAATGAATAAGTCGGAAATACAAATATTTTCAGCTTTCTCATGGTAAAATATCGTGAGAAAAAAAAATTCTTATGGCAAACAACAAGGAAAAGTTAGGCAAGCATTCTCACAAAAAATTTGAAATTTCTCAGATTAAGATCGTGAGAAATTCCAAGAGAATCTCTCACTATATAAATCCATGGGAAATTCCAAAAGAATTTCTCTTGGTATAAATCTATGAGAAAATTTTTTCTTAGAATTTTCCATAAGAAAGTTGGAGAGAAAGCGACAAAAAATTTACAAATTTCAAACCACCTTTTTTTATTGATTTTCCCCATCAAAAAATTTTGTGAGAAGATCTCTTCACAAAAAATTTTCATGAGAATTTTGGATTCCTACAACTGTTTCTTTAACACCCCAAAATATATGAGACTTTTCATAAGAATAACTTTTCTCACTCAATTTTGGTTCTTTTCTGACCAAAAAATATCATGAGAAAATATCATTTTTCTTGTAGTGAATTATTGGAGAAGTGATTAATTAAACCAACAACTAGTCCACACTTTAGTCCTTTATTTATGATAAGAAACCATGTAGAAATAAAAAGAAGAAAAGGTAAAATGGTAATTAACTACAAAAAATTAAACTAGAATCTAAAATTCAATTGATGAATACTTTATTCTTAGAAAATACGTTCTAGTTATCCAAACTAAACATACAAAAATGTTTAGTAAATTTGATTGTAAATTTGGCTATTATCATATTAAATTAACAGAGGAGTCAAGATTTTTTATTGCTTTTAATATTTTGTATGGACATTGCCAATGAACTGTTTTGCTTTTTTGTCTAAGTACAGCTTTGCAAGTTTTTTAGAGGTCGATAGATGAAATTTTAAAAAATCTTTTGTCATTCATTTAGATGATATTTTGGCTTTTTGTATTATAGAAGAAGGCCGTAAAAAACACCTAAAATGATATGTAATAAATTTATAAAAACATGAATTGTACTCAATATAAAAGATTGAAGTAGATAAAAATAAGATTGAATAGTTAGGATTAAAACAAACAAAATCTAGAATAAAATTGCAAGATTATATTATTTTGAAAATAAATGATTTTCCTAATGAATTGATAGATGAAAAACAATTAAAAAAATTTTTAGGTATACTTAATTATAGAAGAAATTGTACAAAAAAATCTTTCAAATAAAGAAAACCTTTATTATGAAAATTAAAAAAGGATAAAATATTTAAATGGGAAAAAGAAGATAGTGAGATAGTTAAAAAAATAAAATAAGAAATTAATAATCTACTAACAGTTTATTTTTCAAAAATAAGAGATATATTAATCTTGGAAATCGATGCCAATGTTGAATACTAGGTGCAATTTTAACAACTAAAGTCAATAATGAAGAATTACTATATGGTTATAGTTTTGAAAAATTCAAACTGAATGAAATAAATTATATAATTATGAAAAAGAATTATTAGCCAAAAAAATGGAATAAAACATTTTCATATTTAATTAGCTTTTAAAAAATTTATTATTAGAACTGATAGTCAATAAGTTAGGGATTTTCTTAAAAAGAAAAGACATAAGAAAAATCCATAGACAATTAGATGGTATAATTTTGTTTGTTAATATAAATTCAATATCGAGCTTATTAAAGGAACTAATAATTTCCCTTTAGATTATTTAAGCAGATATCTCAACAATGGGTAAAAAAGAAATTCCTCAAACAAACAAAAAATGGATCTCAATTAGAAAAAACCCCAAAAAGGAATAGTCATCTTAGCATTTTTAGCCGACTCAAAGAAATTTACAAATCTAAAGTATACATCTTACACCAGTACCATAGCAATTTTTTACTACATTAGCATAACAATGTAAATGAAGTTTTACACAATAACTTAGAAATTCTTATCCTCAAAATACTTAGAAATCCCAAAATTCTCCAAGTTTAAAAAAGTGCTACAACAAGCAAAAAAAATTAAAAATACTTCTTAAATTTCTAATGATAAACAAATCTCAAATTTTTATAACTTTGGTTTACCTTTTCATTTTATGAGTATATTAACAATATATGGAAAACCCATATAGACAGAAAGAAAAGTCAATTCAATAAGAACTTAACAAATCTTATAACAAAGCTTTTTTTAAAATATCAAAAAGAAAAATAGTCAAAAAATTAATTTTAAAAAATATTACAAATATTATTATAATTACATAAATTTTGATCATATTGAATCCACTATGGATTTAACAAACTTTTTTAAAGTACAAGAAAACCTTATTTTTTAAAAGATTAAAAGAATTTATTTTTTTGAAAAGGCAAAAAGGATTTCCCCTCAAGGATATGTGTTTTAATTGTGAAACATATTAAATTTGATTAATTTGAAAGGATAAATGGAAGAGTCAAACAAAATATTTTATGAATTATTCTTACAAATTATGATTTTCCAAAACTCCATATTTTCATTAACCAAGATAGCTGGAATGTCTTCGATATTGTATGAAGTATTGTAGAAACAATTTTTTTCCAAAATCAACCTTGATAACAATTCAATAATTTTTCTTATTTTACCAAAACAATGATTTATTCTCTCATTAAAAAATGATAAATTTTTGAAATATTATACTATTTTTTAGTACTATCAAGAAAAGAATTTGAGAAAGATTCTTTCAACTCTACCAAATTTAGAGATTGGTCAAAAAATGAGCAAAATGATTTTATCGATCATGAAAACCATGATCACTTTCAATTTGTTCTTGATCAAACTTTGTTTTACAATTATGTAGTAAAAAGCTTTCTAAATTTAATTAATGAAGCTAGATTGCTAAAGGGCAATATGGAATTAAGAATAACAGATAGTTGAAGAACTTTTTATACATTATTACAAACTAGACTTACATGCGGAGTATCATCAAGTTAAGCTGGACCCTTAAGATATCTATAAGATCACTTTTTGAGCTTGCAAGGTTCTTTTTGAATTCCTTGTGATGTCTTTCAAGCTTACTAATGTCCCAACAATATTTTCAAGCAATGATGAACTCTGTTTTTATGGCCTACCTTCAAAAATTTTAGTATTTTTTATGATATCTTGATTTATAGCAAGGATTGGGAGTCTCAGTTGCAGCAATTAAGAGTCACTGTTTAGACTTTAAGGGATAACACCCTATTTGCCAAGAATAAGTGTATTTTTGGTGCAACACAGCTTGATTATTTGAAAAATGTTATTTCTGAAAAAGAAAGTCCAAGCTTATCCAAAAAAGAAATGTAATAAGTGGTAAAAGGGGTAATAAGTAAAGAATATAGTTAGTTAGACGAGTGAGAAGCATAAAAAGTCCGTTAGTAAGCATGTGGGTTATGTGGTTCTTGTAAGTGAGTCTCCTATTGATACTTATAGGAGTTATTTCTTCATTGCATGGATTGTTGAATATTTTGAATAGAAATTCCTTTGCTATTTCTCTCTTCTCTGCTCCCTTGGGTGCACTTTGCACCAAAATCTATCCAAGAATTTTTAATGTGGTTGAGTAAATCAAACTACCAGTCACTGAGCCTTTTAAATTGTTAGCATTGTATAATTGGGGTAAATTGTTACTACATATTTGTTAACAGTTAACAATTTAACAGCTCAGTGGCGTAAGTCTTGATTTACATCATTGAATAAATGATAAGATAAATTGCACCAATTAAAACCTTGGGCGACACACTGCACATTGAAAGTTGAAAGGAGATAATACCAGAACAGGTTTAAGATAAAAGCATAATTTTCGCCCCCTTGATTATATCCTTACACCTCATGAGAATTAAAGTAAGCATGGTAAAGTGATTTTAAGACGATGATAGAGTTTAAACATCAAATTGAATTTCTCTCTTGCTGTGAATTGAATGAAATATGTCAGAAAATCTATTCCCACTGGCCCATGCAGAGAATTCGAAATTTGATTAATAATAAGAAAAGCATTGTTTAGTTTTCATTCCATGTGTCTCTGTTAGTTTTATTCAAATTGCAGAATCTCAGTGGAAGCATGTCATTCCACCTTTTTCTGCAAGTCTTAAGCACGTGGAAGCGTCCCAATTGAAGCTGATGTCTAGTTCCAGTGAACTGAATACTACTTCTGTAGTACTACTGTATCTCATCAATCACATATATTGGTGCAAGAGGGTGGCTAGAGGATGAGGCCAAGCACACTTCTGATAGAGTTTGATAGCATCCTAAGCCCATCTATTCAACCAATGGCCCAAATTTTTAGTGAGTCTGGTAGTAGCAGAGTGAAGAAAGCAATCAGTTGGCTAATGGATTTTTATACAAGACAAGAATAAAATGTTGAGTTGTAGCGAAGGGTGTCATCGTGGCAGCCTTTGAGTATATATGTTATTAGGCTTTTGTCGTTTTGTGCATTTGGTTTTGCTATTTAGACGTGTGTTAATAAGTCTGGTTGTGGACTGCCTTTCATATACTGTACAATTAAAAAAAAAAAAAAAACTCTCTTAGCTGTGAAAATGATTTTGAATTGGTTTTTGTTTGTTTTTTTGGTTTGTGTGTTTGATTATGAAGCATCCTAGGACAAGGGAGGTTAAATCAAACAAAACGTACTGGTATCAAAAAATTACGCTGTTGATGCTTATAATTTTATTTAATTTTTAATTTAATTTTTATAATTTAAAATTTTATAATTGTATTATTATAGTTTATAAATTTTTAAATTTAATTTTTATTGTTAAAATTGTATGAATATTTATTAAATTTTATTAATGTAATTAATTATGTATTATTTTAATACTATGAATATATATAATTTATCCTAACAAAAGAAATAAAAGCATAGATAATGAAATTAAATTAATTCACATATATGAAAAAATATCGATAAAAATATAATGATAGATACTAAATTAAAAATTATTTGAATTATAGGACTTAATTATAAATTTTTAAATTATAAGAATCAAATTAACAATAGAGCAAAACTACAAGTACCAAAAGCTAATTTTTTTCATTTTTTTTGTTTTGGGCCAATGAAATCCAATAGTTGATTATCATAGAAAACTCAAGCTGTAATGCAAACTTGAGATTGTCAAAATTAAATGTTATTCACCTGCACTTTTTTTAATGTATTTAATATTTAGTTTCAAAATGGATCCTCTCCCTTCCTCTCTCTCCATTATAAGATTTGGACTATCCAAATTAACTTGAACAGTCCAAATCCAATTCTTTTCTTATTTTCAAAAAAAATAATTTTTTAAAAAAAATACAGAATAAAAATAATTTTTTTAACTATGACCTTCAAAAATATTTATATTTAAGCTCAAAAAAATTATAAAAAAATCTGAACCGTCCAAATCTTATTATGGACAATTTAGATTTTATAGAAGAGATAATAAAGGGAAAATTATAAAAAAAAAAAAAAAGCCAGATCCGTGTCATCGATTAAGCTAGTCTGAAGAGAGGGGGACAATTGTCTCAAACATGTTATACAGGTTAACCAATTGATTATATAAGCATGAACTAAATAATAGTATTAAATTAAATTAATGTTTTCGTCCTTGAAGAATATCATTGATCTGAGTTTTGTCTTATACAAAAAAGAATGTATAGTTTAATTTTTAATTTCTTTTATTTGAGTTCAATTTTATACTTTTAATGAGTCACCAAAAGACTAAGTTGACCATAAAATTAAAAAAATAAAGGGAACTCCTTGTATATGTTATGTTTTTTCTGGCACAAAATTCAAATCAATTATATATATATATATATATATATATAATATTTTGGTTACAAAAGAAGCATAATGCCTTGTGTGGGGGGTTGAGAAAATTAAAAGAATCAAATGCAAGTACATCAAATTCTTATAGAATTTAAGCCTAGAATCTAAATCTATAATATTATTCAAAAATCAAAATGTCAATGTAGTCGGATATCAAAATATTAGAAATCAATGGAGTGTACTTACAATCATTTGCATGAGGAACGCAGGTTGAAGCTTCAACTTAATTTTTTTTTTTTTTGTCCCCACACATATATTAGTAAAAACTATGGTAGTGTTTGGTTCAATGGAGGGAAGGGGAGGGGAGGAATTTTAATGGAGGGGAGGGAAGGAGAAGGGAAAGGGTTTTAATAATATGTTGTTTGGTTGATTTGGAGGGGAGGGGAGGGAAGGGGAAGGATTAATGGACAATTATACTCTTATGATATTAAAATTAATTTTTTTTGTTTTTAAGATATTTTTATATAAAAAAAAAGTTTTTCTTATTTTTTATTATAAAAAATAATTTTTTATTTTTATAAAAAATTATCTTAAACCCTATTAAAAAAATAAAATCTATATTATGTTTTAAGTGAAAGTAAAATAGGAATAATTTAGTCAAATAAATATAAAAATTTTCTCTCTTCTTTCAAAATTTTTACTTTTGGAGGAGAGGGTTTGGAGAGGATGGGAGGGGACGGGAGGGGATATTTTGCCTCCCCTCCTCTTCATTTTTTTCATACCAAAAAAGGGAAGACCTTCCTCTCCCCTCCCTTCCTCTCCAAATCCCTCAAACCAAACACACCAAACACTCCTTATGTGTATACAGTGACCTTATGCTTCTAACATATTGATGAAATAAAACAGAACGACAACATTGCCTAGGAAAGACCAATGAACAACCTTTCCATTGCCAAGGCTGGTATTTAAAAATTCTTAAGTAGATTCAATTTAATTAAAAAGTCGATATATCAAGTTAATTTATGAAAAAACATGTATCCATATTACAGGTGAGTTCTATTAAAAAATATTTTATATATATGCATAGTTAATTTAGTTTATAAGTATTCTATCAACCGAATGTACTCTAAATTTCTGATATGAAGAGCTGGTGACAATGCTGATAGTTTAACTTTTAAAGATCACTGAAGGAGACAAGGTAATGACTCCAAATGAACATATTACCACATTTTACATTGATGTGGTTGAAGTCCGACAGGTTCATATATCTTATAATTGAGCAATGTGAAATCAAATGCTTAAGGCCTCTTAATTAATATATCTTGAAATTCCATCGAGAAGCATCATTGAGGCTTAATAAGCCATCTTGCAAATAAAAATATTATCTCAAAGTAGATTGTTAAGTTGGTGCATTGAACCAATAAAATCCACCTAATCAAATATTTTATCAAGCTTATTTCATGGTTATTATATTGATGTTTTTCAATTTCATGCCAGGTCTGACTGAGGTTTTTTTTTTTTTAATCTTGCATATTCGCCAAATATCAATACACAAGTAAATCCTGAGGCTAGCATTTAAATTGATCTAGCATGTGAAACTTACACGTGGAGCCCATAACTCGGGCAGATATATGCTTGTGGAGCAACGCCGCGTTTGATACGTTTGGTACATTTTGAGTAAGTTTCATAGATAGATTCTGTTTCTTATCCTATCCTGCACTGTGCGTTGCAACGTTTTATTAAAAGAAAAGTACTGTTAAAAATATAAAGAGTATAAAAAATATTATTTTACTCCATATAATAATGGTACTTTATTTTTGTTAAAAGATTATAATAAAAAAACCTTAAATTAAAGATAATTTATATTAAAAGATTTTAAATTTTATAATTATTTTAAAGAATTCAATGATTAAAATTTTTAATTTAATTTCAAATTTTTTAATATAAATATCTTTAATTTAAAATTTTTAATTATAGCTTTTGCTTTTTATTTTATGTTAATAAAAATTAATATTTTTATTTTTACTCTAAGAATATTTTGATCATTTATTCATTTTTCACTTTTATTTATATACTATTTTCATTCAACCAAACATTCAAATAAAAAAATATTTTCATTTATTTTCATATTATATCAGATGTAATTTTAACTTTCAAAATTCCTTTTCCTTTTCCTTTTCATTTTCTTAAAAATCTTTCAACTCTAAATTAATACTTTAGAAATATGTAAACACATCCTGAGGTTTGCAGGAATTGTAGTCTTTGCAGTCCAACCCAGGACTTTATTCTTCTTTTGATCAAGTTTAATGCATGCTTTGGTTTGGCTGGCCTTCATTAACATCTTTAGGAAGAATTCCCCTGCCAAACCAAGGCAAATTGGTGATGATCGATTGAGCACACTAGGTTACAGTAAAACCCAGTCTTATTGCAGATTTGGCAAGCTATAAAGTACAAAACCTTCCCCATTTTTTCATACCATTCCCATTAAAATTCCTCTTTTTTTTGAAGGACCTTGCCCTTTTTTTTTCGTTCTTTTCTGGTCTAGTCTATCAGCTTATGTACAACATATCCTCCTCATCAAAGTCTAAAGATCCAAAAATAAAGGATGCATTTGGGACCTTCAGAAACTCTTGGGAGACTTGGCAATCAGCAGCCCTCGCACAGGCAAGGTTTAAGCAATCCAAACCAATATAGAACAAACAAAAATAATCTTGCTCTTTGCGTTCAAACCAAAAAGTAGGCCGCTTCTTCTCCAACTCACATGTCAAGTTGTTAGATTTCAATTCAAAACCGGTGACGCCATAAAAAACTCTGTAAAAAGGATTTTGCATCACTGATAATTTAATTGATGTCCTCTTTCACCGTCTTCCTTTCTTTAGCACGAAAGTTCTCCAAACTTCGGTATTCTTCTCTGAGCAATTTATCTAGTTCTGGGTGTTTATTAAGCGGTTCTTTCCGGTCACGTACTGCACGATAGTGGTGAAATGCCCTGCCATAACCATAACAAAATAAGCAGTTGTAAGAGTAATGGATAGTGTAATATTAGCCCAAACGATCTGAGCTGAACCTTTTTTTCCCCCCAAGTTTAACAGCATCTAAAAAGGATAGCAAAGTTCTATACTTCCTTAACATTGGAATGACCAAGAAAACTTTATTATTGGCATCATAGCTTGTCATAAAAGATCAAACCCAGTGTCTTATGGAATTTAGGCCTTGGTAAGTAGCATTTGGAGTGCGGTCCACACATCAATGATAAAGGGGAAAAAAAGAAACCAAACTGCCATAAATTCCAAAAAAGGTGATCTGTAATTTTCAGAAAAATAAAGAAATCCCTGGCTACTTTTGCTTCTAACTCATAAATCAAACTAAAAACTATGCCAAGAACCATTATCTTTCTTTACTTCAACTGTAAATCCATCATAGTTTGTCAAATTCTAAAATTATTTATGTTAAAGCTCTAAGCCCCCATTTAATAGTTGTTTGCAGCTTTAGAGTCTGTCAACTGTCAGAGAGTAACCCTTTATTTCCTTTTTCCTTCACATTTTTTTTTCTGGATAGGGTCTTGCTTCAAAAGTGGTCTATTTAAAGGCAAGAATGACCCAGGTAAGACACAGAAAAAGAGTAATTGATGCAATACAAGAAAGGAACAAAAGGGAGACCAAAAAACTAACACTAAAACTCAACAATTTCTTTCTTCAATATCGGGGGTAATTTCCTAGGAGTGATAGCAGGCCTAATTATAGACAACCTAAACAAATCCAGTTGAATGTAACAGAAATACAAAACTATAGAATCCTACTAAGAATCAAGTGATAGGATATTCCTAGACCTGAACACGTTTATTAAAATTCTATATTACTGCTATATATAAACCTTAAATTACTGCCAATTTCCAATTAAAGACACTAAATCTCAATTACAATTACATCATAAATTCAGATAATTAACATTAATTTCTTCTTCTCCTTATAGTGCATTAGTAATACAATCCAATAGAGATTAAGTTGAGACAACAGGAAGGAGTTTATAAATTTCCACATCTCTTTCTTCTTGGATAGAATAAATGGTCCTATATTTTATCAAGAATACAACACAATAAAGAAAAAAGTGCAGGTTGTAACAATTAAACACAATATAAATTGTGAATATCATTCCTATGTCTCATATTTTACTTTAATTAAACCAACAGTTGATTGATCTTCAAGAGCACCTTGTACCTACAAAACATGCTAGCTTGCCAAATCATACACAACATTCTCAGAAAAATAGTATATTTGTCTTTTAACATTCAATTTTTCAGGATCTCAATGGATCTGCATTTTCTTATTTGCTAGTCCTGGAATAAACTCTGTGTAAAACTGAAATTATAAATTCAAAGAGGAAAAATAAATAAGAAATTCAAGAAAAATTCGATCCACTTGAAAAATATCTACCATTCTTGGGTTTACACAAGACAGTAACTGTTCTTCAATTTAGGGGAACAACCATCAAGACTTTTCCTTTCTGTAGGAATACTTCTGAATCCAATTAAGGAAACGGAGAATCCTTTTCATTTTCAGAAAATCTACAGTCATATTTTTTTTACATTTATTAGAACTGTTGTTTCCATAGTTCAAAGGCAAACTCCTTCTCAAGAATCAACAAATGCTTGATCATAAATATTGTTATGTTGCACCACAAAGCAGATAAACCAGCAAAATACCAAATTCAGCAACATTGGCTTTGGCTGAACAACGAGATTTCATAGAGTGAGAAAATTGTTCTTCCTATGGAATAACTTTAGTTATGCTTTTTCCTTTAACCAAATATTATAGCCTTCTCACCATAACAACAATTGAACAAATCTTTCAAATGAAATCAGGAAATGAATTGAAGATAACTAGAAATTACAATTGTGCAGTAAAATTGCAAGAAGAAAGAGTTAATTAGTTACCAATATTTTTCCAGGCCATACAGATTGCCCTTATGGTAAAAATCCAGAGTTAACTGTTCAAAATCCTTGTACAGGTCCTCTCTGAATTCCTTCTCTAAACCATAACTGAAACAAGGAATTATTCAACATCACAAGAGGAATTATGTGCACCAAATTTTTTCCTTTAAAAAGGCCCAACTAAAAAGCAGCTTAATTTGTTTTTCCCAATGATGCATTGCAGATTTGCAGACCCTGCACAGCTATTTCCTCTGATAGGTCTGTTATGTGAGCCTAGTTAGGATACCGTTTCCCCCTTTTTATTTTTGCATTGTCAGGCAGCAACTTAAGGAATAAGCAGTCTGGAATTCTGGATGAAAACTCGATGTGTCCTTTGGAGCAGTTTCTTGTGATGCATTTTTTGAGTTTTGGAACAGAATAAAAAGGCTAAGACATTGTGGCAGTGTGAGGTTTGCACTGTTCTCAGGTGTATATGGTTGGAATAATATGCTCGCATTTTAGTGGTGTTTCTTTGCCCTTACAGAAGTTATGGGACAGGGTTGAGTTTCTTAAATGTTTTACCATGCATGGTTTTATAAAAAGTTGCCTTGTTAGACACGCAAAGTTTTATAAGAACTTTCTTGTTTGTGCTGTTCTGGTGTTGCTTTGCCCTTACAGATGCTATGGGATAGGACTGCGTTTCTTCATTGTTATACCATGCATGGCTTCATAAAAATATTCCTTGTTTGACATGCAAAAGGATTAGACAACTTTCTTGCACTTGTATTCTCACCTTTTTTTTTTTAAAGGTTTCTCTGAGAAGGATATGTTATCCTCCTCCCTCATTTTTCCTCTTTCTCTCAAATAATGTTTCTTCTTTAATATATTCAAACATCATAATAATAATAATAATAATAATAATAATAATAATAATAATATTATTATTATTATTATTATTATTATTATTATTATTATTATTATTAATAGTAAAGTTGAACATAAAACCTCAGAATTGTCAAATTAGTTTATTCTGACTAGAACAGAGGATAAAAGCTAAATGATGGTTCTAACTTATCAAACAAATAATAAAGGCATGATTTGATACTATTACCTGTAGAATCTGAAGAGGCACTCCATCCCATAATAATAATTAGCCGATGCATCTTCCATTGCTAATTTCTTAAATTCATCATACATAGAAGGAACAAACATGCTTCTAAGAAAGTACGACCAGAACCTGTATAATGTATTCATTTCCTGCACAGACCCGCAGATCCTACTGGAATAAGAGTTCAGAACATAGATATGCTAAATTTGTAATTAATATGAAGAGATTATATGGAAAATGTGCAGTTTTAATGACAAACGACCAAGCTAATGAGACTTCATGAAAAACTCAACTAAAGATTGACAATGCTATGTCACAAACTAATTATTAAATCATATCAGCACAATTAAGAAAAAATAACAGAATTTAAACAATGAAAAGAAAGACAGAATATTTTGAAGCTTACATGAACAAAAATATGAATAAAAACTGAGAGAAATACTAGTATTGAACGAATGAATCAACCCTCATACCACCAAAGTGGATACAACTAAAATTTATTAACTTCACCACTTGATCTTTAAACATATCTCGTTTCAAAGGAAGTTAAAAGATTTAGTCCACCTCACTGCAGCCAATTCCAAGTTTCTTTCTATCATTCAGGCACCGCTTATGATACTTGAGATACCTAAAAGGAAAAACAATCACATAAATAACTTTGACAATACACTATATCCTCCACCCTACAAGTCCTCACGCACATGTACTGCATGTATGCAGTAGCACTATCACTTACTTCTGATGTTTGAAACCATTTTCTTCTAAAAGTTGGTGACTTGGATGCTGAAATGGTGGAAAAGATTTTGGCAAGGAACCCACAGGTGGACTACTTCCAGAAAGACTCCCATGTGGTGAACCACTCAATTTGGAAGGCCTAGGGCTGCAAGATCGAGATAATTATCCAAAAGTTTCATAGTCATCAAACAGAGCAATCAAACAATCAATATGTCATTTCATTTAGCATTTATTACAAGCTCTTCATACCAATGATTACTTGATATTATTCCTCCAAAAAAAATAAAAAAGAAAAGGTAGGAAACCAATATCACACAGTTATTAGCTCAGGGAACAGACAATTCCGAACTGACCCATGATTTTCAGGAGGCGTAGAAGCAAAGAAAAACCCAACCGAATTACTTGGTGGACTTTCAGATATGATTCCTAGAGAGTTACGACCAGCTCCATGATTTCTAAAATTGCTGGAGAAAAACCGCTGCTTATGGGAAGACTGTTGCTTGTGAAAGCCTTTTTGTTTCCTCCGGAAACTAGTGCTTCCGGACTCTTCAAGGGCATTGCTTCCACTGATATTTTCTCCCGCCTTCATATTTGATACTCCTGGAGTATTGCTTGTAGACTTTAACTTTCGATCTCTGTTATCAAAATTACTCTTTCTACGATTTGACCGCCTATTTTTAAGTTCCTGTCAATAATTTGGTGGGCAACTAAACATTCAATGTAAGAAAGATGATGATGTACTGGTAAAACAAAAACAAAGATAACTTTTTAACCTGCTCATAAAAGTAAAGACCATCATTTATTGCAGAAGCAAGTTCACTGGAAATGGATTTTGATTCTTTGCCACCAACTTTAGATCCTTGTTTAATATCACTATTCTGTACATTAAAATAGAAAATAAATAATCTATTCAATGCAATTAAAAACTGCTCTATATGGTTAGTTTTCATAAAAACCAAAGGATAAACATTATTGATGCAAGCCCAACAGAGTATCCAGAAAAATCATAACGCTATGGTTATGTAGTTCCAGCCTCTTTGTAGACATTTAAGCACCTAAATTTATTTTAATTTTCATCAATTCAGTTTAAGGTATCTAGTCTATTCCTCCTCCTTGCAGGGAACGGTGATTCAGAAGATTTCCAAGAACGTGTATTATTTTCCTTGGGCAGTTGTGTCACCCTTATCCAGACTTGTTTATCTAGCATTGCTTTTTACTATCTTCCTCTCTTGAATCGCGTGTGTGTAGCTCACAGAATTGAGAAGACTACATGGGTTTTTTTCGGGCAGTGGTTGTTGAGATGAGAAGGGGTCACCTTGTTGGTTGGTAGGTAAATGGCTATGGTGTTTTCCTCTCAAGACAACTTTGTTATGTCACCATGTAATTTGCCATAACTATGGTTTATATCAGAACAGGTGAGATGCCAACCTAATATTCACTGCAACTCATGAGAGTCCTTGGAAATTCATTTCCCTGGGTTATGAACTTCTCAGACCATTGGTTTCCTTAAGATGGGGTGATAAAAGTTGCATAAAGTTTTGGGAGGATCTTTGGATGGGAAATATTTCCTTGCTTCCATTCAGAATTTTTTTTCACCATCGAGGGCGCCAGTGTCAATTGGAATTTCCATTTTCGAGGAATTTGTGTGAAAGATATGCCTAGGATTTACACAGCCTTATACTTCTCCTAGATACCATACATCTTTTCTCCAATTCAGATAGGAGCTGCTTTTGATCTCTCGATCCTTCTGGCCTCTTTACTTGTAAGTATCTATTTCTTTTTATGACTTCTCCTAATGGGGACTGTTTTCTTCTTGACAAACCAATTTGGAAATCAAAGGCCTCTAATAAGGTCAAGTATTTTGTTTGTACAACAGTACTCAATAAGAATACCACTTACGACATGCTGTAGGTTCATACCCCAAATATGGTTTTATTTTATCCCCTGATATGTGTGTAATGTGCATGTCTACTTCTAAACCTGCTGCACATCCTTTTCTACATTGCCCAATGGGGCTGTCTTTCTATGGAGTAAATTGTTTGGCATGCTTAGTGAGCATTGGGCGTGCCCTCTAACCTGGGAACAATTTCTCTGTGACATGTTACAGTGGTCTTGGCTAGAAGAAAGAGGACAAAATACTATGGCACTGTGCTGTGTTTGCAATATTCTGGTGTATATGACTGGAAAAGAATGCATTACTATCAAAGGGTGTTGTTAGAGATTATAATAGAACTATTTATAAGCCTTCACTTAACAGCTAAAGCTCGAGTTTTGATGGTTATTGACATAGTATCTGATAGAACTTCCTCTGGTTTAGTATTATTTATCACTCAAGCAAATTGGTTATCTTTCCCTTCACAATGAAATAGAGAAAAGATAAACCAAAACCTGATTACAGTAGCTTAGCAAAAGAGAAAACTGACAGAAAAATAGCAGACACAACTGAAAATGGTCCCCTGCATTCAAGAGGCAGGTCTCTCCCAAATCCCTAATGTCTTCAATACCCTCTACCTCACTCTCCATAGCCTATACTGCAGCAACAAACCCCCTGCATCATTCTCACAGGAGTTTCCCTCTCTCCTCCAGCTCATCCACTCACAACACCATCATAAGGAAGTTAGTTATCCCTGGTCCCCACCTCCTGGACCACCTTCCCTTGATTTCTATTCATTCTCTCCCTTCAATACCTTCTGTAAGTGTTGAGTATCTGAGGCCAAGATACATTGGGCCCAGTGGGCCTATCAGAATCAAAACACTAAGTGGTCTAAAATTCACTCCTTGTCACTCCTCATTCTCTTAAATAAAATTATGCTTCAGCACAACTTGCACATGGTATAGCAGACTTGTGCTTTGTACACACTTCAAGTCATCAGACTTTCCTGGGCTTTCACTTTAACAGCTTAAACTCTTGAGTTGAAAAGGTTCTTGCCACGTGTGTCATTGCTGATGCATTTATTGTGGGACAGGAAAACAACCATGGCTTCTCCATGGTGCTTTCTCACCATGTATTCAAAGAAGTGTGTTTGTTAAATATGCAGAGAATGAGTAGCTTCGTTGCATTCTCAACCTGCTGGTTATTGGGTCTTGGTTGGGTGTTCTCTTGGGTTTTGTAACATTCTACACTTCTTTTAGAGGGATATCTTGTTATCCTCATTTGTAATCTTCCTTTCTAATAAAGCTTTTATTCTTATAAAAAATAAATAACAACCTGCTTTTGAAGGGAGACAAAAAACATGTTTTTTTTTATGGGCTCCAATTAGCTTATTAACAAAATACCTGGGTAACAATCACAAGTCTCTGAACGTCCTGGTCATTGACAACCATCTCATCATCTTCATCATCAATCCTTTTAGGCCACAAATTCCACCATATGAGTGTAAAATTATAAGGCACACTAAATTGCACTTAAATGACAATAGTATGACAATTACCTATTCCATTCCATATGGGATTAGAACATCTCAAACCGAAGATGTTCACATGGTTTTAACAAAGAAAACAAAAATCTTCCAATTTCAAATTTACATTGCTCAGATTTTATATATACCAAGGGAAAGTAGAGTCAAAAGTACCCAGAAGAAAAAGGGGGGAGAAATATCAATCTTGGATGAGTCAAAGAATGTTACTGGGAATACTATGAGGGAAAAATATATTAAAAACGTATCTGTTCCAGATTGCACATATTAACATATGCAACAATAAATCTTTTCTAGTTTGAAAAGGCAACAAACTTCTTAGGGATGCAGAAGCAAGCATCCATCCTCTATAATTTAAGAAGCAGTAATACGCGATACAGAGTTTTTTTTTTTTTTTGGTAGAATATAAATAATAGGGAATAAATTACTGAAAATAAAAAATACATCAACAAACAATTAATATTTCTAAGACAGAATAGAAAGCAGAGATGATGTTCATGACTTTTCTTTTTTGGCCAAAGATATTCATGATATGTATCAGATGCTTTTCCCAAAAAAAAAATACAGACAAAAAATAGATGCACAAGTATAAAACAACAATCTTATGTTTCATAGATGCTATCCGTTAGGGTTGGGAAAATAATTACAGTGCAATGTATTTCATCACCATGATCATTCTAAATCCTGTAGGTCCCCACCAAGTCATATCAATTTGCTGTCCTCATCCATATTAAAGTTTCATCTTTACCTCTTATGCCGGCAATAGCCAGTGAGTAGCTTACTGCCATGTATCCAGGCTTGTCAGTTTCCCACTATCAGTTTCTTTTAATTATAGAGCTTTTAACTATTATGATCTCTGAAAATAAAGCTTCTTATGTAGAAAAAATAAAAATTAAAGCTTCTATTTGTTCAGACAATATTGCAAAAGCCCTTGAATGATCGGCCAAGCATAAAACTGATTCTTTGTTACAATGCTTCTAAAAAGAAACTTTCCAAAATGTGATTTTCAGAAAAGCAGAAATTTTGCGGCATGACAAACAGGCCCTTAGCCAATGTTGTGATCTATAAAGCACAAACACACCTATTTCAACAATGTCACATCTTGGACACTAACACCACCAAAACACACATCCCACACATATCCAAACATATCTGGGTACGTCAGAACAAAATTGATTTTTTCCACTTCGGCACATGCCAAGCATGGCTGGGACTTGCTTCAAACATGATTGGGTGAATGGCACTAAAAAAAAGTAGAATGAGAGAAAAGAAAACTCATTTTGATGAGATAGATAACTTTCTTTCTTCAGTACCCTTTGTATTACATGAATTGTTTGAATAATATAGTTTAACAACTTTTTATTTCATAGATTGTTTTAAAAAATAATACTCTAAGATACTTAGAACATAGTATGACGTCAATTGTGTTTTTCTTTAGAACTATATTACTAGTCAAGTTTAAAATATTAGGATTTGAATACAATATATGACAAGATACACTATAAATATGTGTGTGTGTGTGTGTGTGTTTCTATCGTTCTGCATTTCTATGCATGATAGACTGATCATAAATGATTCAAAGACATAGAAATTTTGACCAGGTGTCCTACCTCTCCTTCCTTCCCACTTGATATCCAAGCCATGATAGTCCCCCAAAGGTCATTTCTAGGACATTTTGAGCTGCATAAGAAATAGATTTCTTACCTTCTAGTGGAAGAAAGATCAGTCTTCTTTAGCATCTTGTTTTCAAGCTCTATCTCTTCATCAAGCATAAATGTAGTTGCAAAATCATTAGAAAGGTCTCTGACATCCATATCAGCCAAAACATCCACGTTTCCAATCTCATTATCATCAATTTTTTTGGGTTCAGTATCTTGTGAGTAGAAGCATAAATTATTGTTGCTCGTGTCAAGATCAACGAATTTAACACTTTCATCAGTTATTGTTTCTGATTTATTATTGGACAGATGACACTCAGTATCATGTTCTGTGTTCATTTGTGAAACTTCTGAACTATCTTTGTTTGGTCGTATCTGTTCCACTAGAGTAGCATTCTGCACAGTATCTTTTAGAGTTGCTTCAGAAATTGCCTTTGTCCTGTCTCCAATGGCATCACCATTTTCAAGAGATTTAGTAGTATCATCCACAGGTTGGCTCTGTTGGCTCTGCTGACCCTGAGCCATTGATGATGCTGAATTTCCTGAGGAAACTCGAATCCATTTTGACCAACTATCACGTCTCCTAATCTTTTCATCCTGTGGAAATAACACAAGATGCAATGAGGACAACTAAGAAAAAGAAGCAAGAGATGATATAAATCTAATTAATTGTTAAGGTATCACCAAATTGTCATGCCTTTCATGCTTTGGCAAAATAAACCTGGCTCCAAAAGTACTAATATGGTATTCCTCATATGTAGAATCTACATAGAGAACAAGAAGTTTAAAATTCTCCAAGTTGGGAAATAAAGGCATCTTTAACCTCTTATTTCATATATTTAAGTCATATTATAATTTAGTTTAAAGATGAAGTGCACAGATGATTTTTCTCATTACCAAGCACTTTTTAATTCTCAAAAGTTGGGCACATCTAAATTTAATACGGAAACTTGAAGAAGATAAAGTATTCCAAAATAAATTTCTTTGAAATAATTTGATGAAACAGTAACCTCTATGTCTTTGGTAAATTATTGAATACAAACTATAGCTTACAAAGTTACCTTAAATGGGCATGATATCTCTGCCCAATTGATCAAAAACTGATGTTTATGCCCAATAGGAGGAAAGGAAACTTAGCAACCTGGTATACTTGTCTTGAGATGAAACAACTTAATTTAAAAGTTCCAATACGATCTATACAATCATTTGAAAAACAAATTAAAAAAAAGGGAGTGTAATTATTTATGCTCAAGATTTCAACAATAAAAAATTTCTAGTTGATTAAAGAACAAAACTACTGTCAACAACTGAAAACAATGTTGCATGTTCAAACTTGCAGCTCATAACTTATAGGAGCATATAAAGAGTACTATGTACCTTTCTGTGGCTCTGCTTGGTGACATTAACATTGGGTATTATCATTTCCCAAGATTGATATAAGAGACAGATAAAAAGAAAATAATAACAATAAGATGAACAATTGGAGCATCTCCACTGGCAAGCATGCAGTAGAAATACGAAACTTGGAAAAGCAAACACAACCAAGTCAAGTGAGAATCCAACCTGCACTTCCACAGTATTAGAGGTCTGCAGCGCATCAAGGATGAATGGTATGTCCATGCTCATCTTCTTAACCTATGGAAATTTTGAAAATAGCATGAGAACTACATTATTAAAATTTTAGAATAAGGTAATTTACTTAAAAACCTACAACTTGATAATTGACATTATATAGGCTACTGGGAATAATACAGATTACAGAATGCACCTGTATATAGCATACATATTTAAAAATGGTAACATAATTAGGAGGCAAAAGTTTTACAAACATACCCTTTTAAAGCCAGCTACGGTGGATATTGGAACCCATCCTTGGTCATCCATTAAGGAAATAAGATAATGGTCATTCTGAAGATTTTCATCACTGCCAAGAGAAGGTCTGAGGTTAGCAGTTTGCTGTATAAACAGTCTTTAACACATTACTTAGATTTGTATATTCCCACAGTGTGTGCATAGACATGATTACAGGAGTCCTCAAAAAATGTTTAATATTCATTAAAATTGTTACCACTTTCTGTGGCACAACTTGAAATTATAAAGCCCAATAAACAAGGCAATAACTATCTTAGACTTCGTTACTTTCACATCCCAAAGCTACAAATCAGTTCCAATTCATCAGTTAAGACAATAATCATCTCTTACAGTCACACCTAACAGTAAAATCAATTTGCTCATCCTCATTTAGAAGACTATGTTGATATCCACGAGTCTAAATTAATGACACCCATCAAGATGAAAAGAATGACAGAAATATTTTTTTGTTATAAGATAGCAAAATCTGTTATATAAGACAGCTATTAAACTGTAGCCAACAGCACTAGCAAGTTAAAAGCTGTTGTCCACAATTAATTTACTGACCTGAAATAATATTCTATCTGTTTAACAATGCTAGCCCTCAAAGATAGAGTTTCTGGAGGCATTGACTGAGATCCCGGATTCACAGGATAGGGAACAAAATGACGAGGATGGGGACCCCTAATAGAGCCTGGGGGTGCGATGGGGACATACCACACAGGTGGAGGTCCTAAGCAGAAGACACAATTATTGAATTACAGAACTAACCAATGGAGGAATTCAAGAATAAAAAAATAGCTGAGATGTATCCCAAATCATTCAAGAAAGACATACATTAATTCCTGTGCACAAAGTTGTGCACATGTATAGGCAGAGGACCATGAATAGAATATTTACCTGGGTAGCTTGGAGCAACCATGTAACCTGGAGGTGGACCATAAAATGGAGGTCTAATAAAGGCCCTTGTTCCCATACCCTGTTGCATAGAAATGTTTGCTCTGGGGGGAAATGCCCTTTGATGATGCCAAGTATTATTTACATGGTCACCTTGTTCCTGCATATGGGGTCTTCCATTAGAAAAATTAACATAAGCATTTGGATCCCCTTGCACAGAAGGTTGAACATTTTTTGCATCAACAGCATGAGCAGGTGGAACAAATGCTTGTCTTGGCGTCTGAGATGCAGGCTTTACTAAAGGATTTTCAACACTTGGAAAAGGTCCTGGTCCAGGAGGGAAAGCATAGCCAGGAACAGCCATGTGAGGTGGAGGTACCATAGCATGAAAAACTGGTGGGACTGGTGGTTGATGATAAGGCATTGGTACAGGAAAAGAAGGTGCACCACTGGTGTTGCGCTTAGAGCCTGGTTTCTGATGCCGTGATGATGAGATCTTATGCAATGGATTAAGGTTTCCAGAACCATTTGACTTCTGCTGAACAACAGGCCCCTGGAGAATGACACAGACAAGCATGAAGAAGAAAAGCATATTTAATATCAAAGTTAGGACTCATGTAACACTAAACTATTATTTCAATTATAAAGCCGATAGGACTAATGAAAAAAAAGAAAAGGTTCAATATCAAGCATCTAAGGAATTTGTTAAAGCTTTAGGACTTCAAAGTTATCCTTTCTGTATATATAATTAAATGCTACATCGATGCTCAAATTGTTTCCCTTGCACCTTACCGTACCAATCATCTCAAAATGCAAACTAAATAACATCCCTAGATTCCTAACCATCACATAATATTCTTATATAATTCACTAAACAATACATTAAAATTTTCAACCAAAATTGCAAACAAACTGATAGTTCAATGACAAAAGATCAAAGTGACACATTTTTCCATCAACTTGCCAAACATTCACTAATGACAAACAATTTGAGGTTTCAGTACTAAAGCAACAAAAATTTCACCGTCTAGAGCCAAGGACGTCAGAATTATTCCTCCAGGGTGTGATAATTTAGGATAAATGACAGAGGGGAAATAGAAAGACAGACATTCGTAAGGTAGTGATCTCACAATTGAAAGATTTGCTTTTTCTTAAATATTTACATTTGTGACCAACTAGTATGTGGTATAATAGTTGAAGAATTGAAGTCATCTGCATGCATATAAAAAGATCAAAATCTTTATGGGCGCCCTTCCTTCCAAGAAATATAAAACATTTCAATATGAGTCACTTCAATGCATTTTTAAATCAATGCCATTACAACATTTCTAATTTAAGATCCAAAATAAGAACAAACTTGACAAATTCCAAATGCCTGACACATACCCTCACCATGTAAGAGAGAGGAGAGGACCTCTCCCATTGTCAAGCACACTAATCCAAATGTCATCAAATGGTTTCTTGCTAAGCAATCTGATTCATATGGTCGAATTGGAATTTAGAGATGGCAGCAGGCCATGGCAGAGACCAAAAGGCCGACCCTACTCCTTGTCCCCACCATTCCCTTGCCTCTCGTATGCCACAGCAAGGGACAAATTAGCCCTATCCGCAATCCCCAAAGGATTATAGGAACTTACAAGAATCCCCAAATTTATACAATTTTATGGAAATTAAGTAAATTTTTGAAATGTCAAAATAATATAATCCTAACTATTCAAATATAATATCTAAAATTAGACATATAATGAAGTTTATTAGTATAAATTATAAATATACAATTACTAATAAAGACATATATATAAAGTAGTTGAGTAAATGAAAGATGTTACAGTAATTTTAATATACTGCGTTCCTTGTGAGATGATCCCCATCCCCAAATTCTAGGCAGGGGAAAATATATCAGTACCCTTGTCCCACTGGGGAGAAATTGCCCCCATCCTGCCGCCATGCAAGGCAATCCCTATGGGGTCCCTACCAACAGGCAAAATTATGATCCCTAAATTGGATCAGGAGGAATCACTTGGAGGACATTCATTAAGAGTGAAACAAGAAAGTTAAAAGAGAAAAGGTATACAGTTGATAACATAAAAGAAAGCTCAAAATAGAAACGTTAAAGCATTATTATAGATTCTGGATAAAATATAGTTAGGTAAGCCTCTATGTGAAGGAACTTAAAATAAACAACAATAATAGAGGGTAAAATTCCTAAGTCCAAAGTGTACGCCAACATAAAAGCAGACTCATAAGCAGTCATCTCAAATACACAGCTCAACAACAATAACAAAGTTTATTGTCAAAAATGCTCTTTAACACGATTCAGCATTAGTCACAAATTTTATGGGCTTAAAACATGAAATTCAGAAGTAGACTAGATACTGACGTCTGTCTTTTAAAAGCAAATTCCATCCAGATTTCTCACGATAAAAACATATAAAATGAGCTCAGAAAAATCATGCATTGACAATGAAATTTTCCCATTTCACATTTGAAACTATAATGCTATACAAGGAAGAGAGATTAACCTGCATCGGTGGAGGTCGTAAAGCAGCCTCCCCAGAGATTGGCACAGCAGCCGACGTATCCTCAAGCTTTGCCGCAGACTCAGAATTCTTGGGACGTTGGGCATCAGAGAGAGCAGGCCAAGACTCAGTGCCCATCATAACAGCCACATCACTTCCGTTTCCATCAACAACAGGAGTCTTCCAAGGCGATTTGGGGGCATTAACCTCCTTCTGATCCTCACCAATCTCATTCTCAGCAATCACCATCACTTTCAATCACCTAACTCTCAAATTTCCCCCCGTAAACCTCACTCTTTTACCAAATTACACAGTCACAGCTTACAAAACCACTGGATAGTAAAAACTCAAGGATTAATTAAAAATATTAGAATATGACAGAAAGATAAATTTACTTGCCACTTGAATCAATAGTTATCATCCGTGCCAGAGCTGCGGATGATTGAGCACAAGAATCCTGAGCTGGAGCAACAAGAATCTAAGTGGGTCTAATCAAAGTGGAGGCTGGGGTTCCTGGACCAGAAGTAAAGCGGGTGGGAATGGGGTTTGGTGTGGTGGAGATTAGGGCTTGTGGAGAGAGTGAGGGTAACGTTAGTGCTTTGTTTGGGTGTGCTATTAACTATTAGGAGTTGCAGACGCCAACAAAGTGCGATGAACAGGTGAAGAGAGAAGATCGAGGTTTCAAGGGCTTACATAGGGGCGCCCTACCAAACGCAAGTGTGAAGTATAACTCATTTCGTGCATCCCATTGGTTGATGGCCACTTCAGGAATTGGGAGACGTTACAGGCAAACAGTGACTTTATGTGCAAAGGGGCATGGGGCCCATAAGTGCCCCTATCAAATTTTGACAATAATCGTTTTAATTAATAATTAGTATGTTACTATTACTATTAGATAAAATTAGGGGAAATTTTCTTGAACCAAAAAAACAATTTAATTTTTATGCAAAAGTTACTTATGTAACTGCATTATAATTTTATAAAAAATCTATATAACTCTTCAAATTCATACTATTAAAAGAACTCATAATAAGGCTTACAATTTAAAAAGGCATAATTTTAAGAGACATTTGATATGAGAATAAATTTTTTTATTGGGCATGGTTCTTAAGAATATTGTTGAAATTATTTGGTTGGTTTAAAACATTCTTGAGTATATTTTTATGACTCAACATTTTTTATAACAAAATTAATAATAATGATACTTATCAGTGTTGTTGGCAATGAAAGTAATAATGATTATGACAGTGACAATAGTAGTGATAACAACAACAATGAGAATATTAACAAGGATGGCAATTGTGATGTAGTGATAATAGTAATGATATCAACCACAATGATGGTAGATAAAAAGTGAATTGAGGTTATAATTGTCAAAGTAATAATAGGTGGATAATTTAATTTTTTTTCACCTAGATAAAAATATTTTCATGTTATATGAATATAACATTTTTACTCCCTTGGTGTTAGGGGTAAACATAAGCTAAGACAAGTTTATTCTTAGCTCAGTGCTCAACCTAATTTTATACCAAATTTGTTTTATTTTTATCCCCATGCTTAGCCCTACTTGAGTTTGGCTAATCACATGCTAAGTTGGGTTGGTTAAGCCTAACAAGATATTTTTTATTTTTTAATAAAAATTTTAAATGTTCATATCTTTGTAATTATTTAACTATTTTGAACAAATAACAATTTATTTATATATGCCTTTGCAAAATATATGCAATGAAAATGAAGAAATGTGGGTCTAGAAGAGGAAACTGAACAAAATAATAATAATAAGCGTAAAAAGTGAAATTTCAAAAATCTATAACTCAAAGTCCAGTTATCCATTTAAGCTATTTTTTATTTTGAGTAATTTTTTGAGACAAGGGTGATGCATTTGCTCACTTATTTTTTCTCAAAAACACATCTTTGTTATCTCACTTTTGATATTTTTATTTATATTTTCTTTTGTTTGAATGTGACAACTATACTTAAGAGATGACTTATAAAGGCCTTAATCCCTATTTTATAATTTATAAAATGTGTCTAAAAGTTTTTTGCCAAAATTACAAAATAACC
This sequence comes from Erythrophleum ivorense, assembly GCA_026724425.1. Lineage (NCBI taxonomy): Eukaryota > Viridiplantae > Streptophyta > Magnoliopsida > Fabales > Fabaceae > Erythrophleum > Erythrophleum ivorense. Next base: position 155,561 of record JAIUCV010000664.1, on the reverse strand, counting down.
CCTAAAAATAAAATTTTCATTTAAATTCCTATAAAATTACATATTGGCCCCTAAAAAAGTTAACTTTTCATATAAATCCTTATTTTTCTTATTATGTACAACGAGGCCAGATTGGCCAACATAATGATCGAAAGGTTAGTCAAAAAAGTCTTCAACGTGGCTAATATTTGTTTGAACATTATCAAAAGTTATCCAAATATGATCATATCATATACTAACATGTAGAGTATAATTTTATATATTTTTTGAGACAAAAGTCATCTAAAAAGACCTTTCTACACATTATAAGAAGCCTTCTACCCAAGAAATTTCCCCAAAAAAATTGAAAAAAAATATACACACACCTAAGGTATGCAACGTCCTAACCTCAAGGTTGCCACCTCTAGACTCCTCATTGTCTTGTATTCATTGGTATCCTTAAATGGCCAAATGAAGGTGGGAGTAAGTCACACGTGCCACTCTCCAGTATGGCCTTTCTCCATCTTCTTTAACCTGTAAACTTTGTTTTTATAAAAAAAAATTTTAGAAATTTAAGGTTGAACTTCCTCCTTTAAGAAGCCATATCTTACTCATTTTTCATCTAATTTGGACAAAATTAATGGTGTTAGAAAGTTTGTTTCACACCAATTGGTAGCATGTAAAGAGAATGCCAACCCTCAAAAGAAGGTTGTTTAATCATGTTTTCACCAAAATTTAAATTTGCAATTTCTCTCTAATGGCCTATCTATTTTCTCTTAATTTTTTTGCTAATATTGCCCATCATTTAGGTTTCATACCCTATGAAAATGACGCCTAATATGATCTCTATTAAATTTAACCAACAAAGGGTTTCCTAGGTTCATATTTCTACATTCATGCATTTTTTATGTTTTATGGCACATTTCATGAAATTAATCAAAATTTAAGAATGCATAATACACAGAGATAGAAAATTCAAGCCAACCTAACTCTAATACCAATAAAGAGTTTTAGGTACTTACCTATGTAGAGGAATGATTTCGTCAATCTTTTGTCCCACACAATTTGGACTATGATCACCAAAAGAACCGTGATCTTTCATTCACAGTGATGTACCATAATTTGAGAAAGAAGAGTAGGGGAGAAGAGAGTTTCTCTCTTTTCATTTTTATTTTTTTAGTACTGCCTATATATCATCTTCTCTATATAGGAGCTAATCGTATGTTAAACTTGTATGTTATGTCTCTTTTTGTCATTTTTTTAAAATTTTTGCAACCTACAAAATTGATTTTCTATTTAAAAATATAACTAATTTATATAAGAATTAATTGATTGATTGATTTTTAATTAATGAATCAACCAATTAATTAATCTAGACTCTTAGATTACTAAGTTGTGGTTCAATCCATCATGGATGACTCAAATTTTAACACTTTAAAATAATTCCATAAGTAATTTGGGCATTGGTAAATAATGAGATTTCTTTAAAATGTTAAAAAAATGAGAAAGAAATTAAGTTGACGTTGATTATGTGAAAATTATTTGTAGAATAATGTCCAAATCAAAATATTTGTCTATATAATCTTATTAAATGTAAGTCATTTGAATTAATCGTCTAAACATTAAGATGTCAACCATGAGGTGTGTGCGCATATATAAATAAATAAATAAATACATATATATATATATATATATCTATATCTATTTGGCCAACATATGCACATATATATTAAACACATAAAAAGTAGTTGAAGGATTTGAAATGTGTAAAGCAGGCATAATTCAAACTCAAAGCAAATATTCTATTACAAAGATTATTATATGAGCTAAAGTAATTTGGAAATACATTTATTATTATATTTTCATAAAAAATAATGAATTGCTATTTTCATATGTTTTACATACCAATAAATTAATCATAATATTAGAGATTCTTGAAGAGATATCAAAAAATAATAATTATTCTAAAAAATTGTGAACGGGAGAATTTTGGACTTTGCTCATTGGTCATTATATGTGTTAGAATTTTAAACCCAAGTTTCAAATGATTGTTTGCACTCTCATGATGTAAATGTATATTCTTTTTATTTGGCGAAATTTTTGGCCATAAGTTATCAAAATTTAGCAGAAGTTGAGAAATTTTGTAAATTGTAAATTACAATAGACTGATCAAAATGGAAGTGTTGGGGGCAAAAAATCATTATGGGATAGAATTGCTATCATGTAGAGTTTTGTGAGGCAAATAATCCTAATAACCTCTTCAAATCCTTCAAAGATATTGAACATCTATGACTCAACGTGGTGAAGAAACAAAAAATACGTCAACTTGGACATATTTCAAAGTAAGATATAATTTTGAGAGGAAACAAATTACTTACGAACAAGATACCAGATTTTTCTTAGCCAGGTCTTAATGAATAATATATTCATGGTATGATGCCATTCAAGGAAAAGTGTTATAAACATCCATGAGTGCATATCATCGAAAAAATACTTTTTTTATACAAACATTTTTTAGAGCTTGAAATTTTAGATGGGTAAAATTACTTTTTTCATCTAAAAGAGTTCCAGTCAATTTTAATTTTGTCTCAAATATTTATTTTGCATCCATTTTATATTATATATTTACAAAATTTCCCAATATTTTCCTAAACACTACCAATATATAATTGCTTAACCAAATTAGCTAATATGTGGTACACATGGTTTGTAGACAGCCATTAGAAGATGCAAGCATGGATATTATACTACTACATGGATTAAAGGAAAGTATTTAGGCACTTAGCTTTGCATAAACAAATTTTGACAAATTCTTATCTCATACGATTTGGACTAGAATCACAAGTTAGACCTTAATCTCTATTTTACAGTGGATGCACATAATCTAAGAGTATGGGAATTGATATAGAATTCCTAAAGAGAATTTGATTATGTGTTCATACTCTATGCTTTCTCTTCTCTTCATAAAAGAAAAAGTTATCATATGTCTTACAAATTGTGTACGTCAATTTTTTCTTTTAACACAAAAAAAAAAACTCATATCATAAAAAATTGACAACTACCCATTTCAAATTCAAACAAAAAAATAAATATTAATTGATTAATCAACTTAAATTTAGATCATTGGTAATAGGTTAACCCATCATGGGTGGCTTAAATTCCAACATAGATATTGCATTACCTAACATTATTACTCTTGCTAGTAGTGAAGCTATGTAAATTCCAACATAGATATTGGCCCCTCAATCTTTAAATATATATAGTATTAAGTTTGAATATAATACATATCATTTTTTGGAAATTTAAACATGTTAAAGCAATATATATACATGATTGGGTTATATAATTTTTTAGAAAATTATTTGACATTTTAATGTGAATCCAGTAAACCTACACATATGTATTATGTATATAATTTTCACAAAAAAAACTATTTTTTTCCTAAAAATATTCATTTTTACTCTAATAAGTAATTATCTCTCTTTTTCTCATCCCTACTTTTTTCAAAAAGCTAAAAAAAATTGTGCAAAACACATTACATCTTGTTGCTTACTTGTTCTTTCTCTATCGTTGTGTTTCACACTTCTAACTTTATTTAATCTTTATCAATTTAATTTCAAATTTTCAATAGCTTACCTCCTGCACTGCTTGCACTTTTCTTCATCTATGGACTGTTGACTATCATTCTTATCTTTTTATCTTTGTTGCTCGCCAGTGCTATTTTGTAGCAGTGTTCAAAATTAATCCAAATCAATTGAACTGAACCAAAGCAATCCAAATCAATAAAAATTATATTAAACTGATTAAAAGAAGGCTAAAATCGTTTTTGGACATTACAAAACTAATCTAATCAGTTCAATTCTAAATTTTATCAAACTGAATCAATAAATTTTTTTTTGGGCTTCCATCAACTAAGCCTAATCATGCCTAAGCCTTTTATCAATAAAAAAACTAGTAATATATTTTCTTCTTTTCTTACATTTAAATAAGTTTATCAAATAAATTATCTAGAGAATATTATTATTAATTTTATTTTTACATATGACATTATTATTGGACAAAATGTTAAAAGATGCATGATATTAGAAGTCAAATTCTATAAGAAACAAAATCTTAAAAAGACCAATTTTTGGGTTAAATAAAAAAAATTATAAATCAAACTAGACCAAACCAACAAAAATTGATTAGAAGTCAAAACTGACAATGTCTAATAAAATGTCAAATCGACAAGCTAGATTTTATTTAATTTTAGTCAAAAACCAAACTAAACTGAATCAAATCAAAGTTATGAACAATGCTATTATTTGGGGTGTTTAAAATTAAACCAAATTGATTGAACCAAGCTAAACCAAATCAACCAAAATCGAATAAAACCAATAAAAAAAAGTGGGTCCAAATCATTTTTCTACATATAAAAACCAATTAAATCAATTTAGTTTTGGTCTTTAATGGTTTGATATTGAACAAATATGTTACTTTTATTTTGTTTTGATTTTTTTTATCTCTCCTATTAAAGGTAACAAATTTGGTCATTATACATATTTAATGTATAGCTTTGATAGGTATAATAAATAATTATACACTAAATAACAAATCAAAATTGATTATTTGAATTTTTGCACAAAATTTAATTTGATATTCACAAAGAGTTAATTGTGTGGATTAGGGAAGGAAATAGCTTGTAACTCAAGTTGTTGTTAGGGGAAAAAAAAAGCAAGTTGATGATGATAAACATTTGAGTTAGGTCACATCCAAATTTTTATTATCACATAAATACCTTAAAAAAGCTTAAATTACTTGAGAAAAAATAGTGAGCACAAACCAAAACCAAAAACTGATCATAATCTAAAATCAAACTAGTCTTCTAATTTACAAAACCAACAAGTTCAATTTAGTTTAGTTTTGGTTCAAAATTGAATCGAACTAAACCTTTGAACTCCCTTAAATGCTACTTCTGCATTGTTGTAACTATTAATTTTTTTGTTATTACATTCTTGGCATGAGTTTAAGAGAGAGAGAGAGGTGAGAGTTTTTCTTTGTTTTCTTTCTTTATATTTTTTTCCTTTTAGGCAATGCATATCTTAAACATAAAATGGGATGTGCTATTCAAACTTCTCTGTAATGTCTAAATTTAATTAAATTACATAATATCTCCTAAAGCTATAGAAGTAAAAATCATTGACTTTTTAAATAAAATATATCAAAACAAATTATTAAAGGTTAGATATTGCACATGTTTGTTAGATTATTAATTTTTTTTATTTAATTCATTTTCTTAATGTTGCATCATTTAATATTAATGATGCAAATTTTAATTAATTCTTTATACTATATTTGTTTATGTTTAATTGTGAACTTGTCATACTCTTCACTATTCTTAATTATAGTCATTGTTATATTAAAATATGATTTACGATAAATCGGTTTGCAAATTTTCAAGATTTTGAATAAGAAATAAAAAAATTTTTAAAGAGAAAACTATCATTGAAGCAACAATTTTCATTTAGAGTTCATAAATTTCATTTTTAACAATAATAAATCAAAATTAATTTAAAAAATTTGCCATAAAACCTAGGAAAAAGAATTAAAATTTTGGCTTATTATACTAATGAACAAGATAAGATACAAAGAACATATTTACAAAGAGAATTGTTATGTTTATCCCAAGCTCTTAGATTTGCAATTGACTCTAGCCCTTAATCATTGTTTTAATTTTTGATCTTTAATTTAACTTAATTAAGATAGCTTTCTAATTATATATATCTTTTTTTCTTCTTTTAAGCATTCTTAACTAGAGTAGTTAGTGTGGGGGGTATCTGAGTACATGATAGGGCAATTTTGGCTTTTAGTTGTTTGATGTCGAATTAATATGTTATTTTTTTTCCTAATTTTGTTTTTCTTTTTTACCTCTCACATTAAAGCTAACAAATTTGGTCATTGTGCATATTTAATGTGTAACTTTGATAGATATAATAAAGGATTATGCAATGAATAACAAAACAAAATTTGTTGTTTGATTTTTTGTGCAAAATTTAATTTGATATTTGCAAATAGTTAATTGATTGTGTAGATAATGAATGATGGGGGAGGAAGTAGCTTGTAATTTGTAAGGAGTTGTTTAAAAAAGAAAAGAAGCAAGTTAATGATAATAAATATTTGAGTTAAGTCACATCCAAGTTCTTATTAGCACATAAATACCTAAAAAGAAAAGGTTAAATTACTTGAAAAAAAAAAGTGAGCATAAACTAAACCCAAACCAAATCAAATCAAAATCAAACCAAACTAATCATAATATAAAATCAAATAGGTCATCTATTTTACAAAACCAACAAGCTTCATTTGATTTGGTTTTAGTCCAAAATTGATCTGAACTAAATTTTTGAATGCCCTTAGATGTTGCGTCTGCAATGCTGTACCTTCATATTAATCTTTTGGTTATTGCGTTCTTGGCATGATGAGTTTAAGAGAGAGGGGGAGAGGGAGAGAGAAAGGTGAAGGTTTTTCTTTCTTTCTTTCTTTACATTTTTTTCTTTTAAGCAATGCATATCTTAAACATAAAATGGGATGTGCTATTCAAACTTCTTTATAATATCTACGTTTAATTAAATTACAAAATATTTTCCAAAATTATAAAGACAAAAGTCATTGGCTTTTCAATTAAAGTATACAAAAATAAAGAATTAAAGGTCAAGCACTACACATGTTTATTAAATTATTAAGATTTTTTTATTTAATTCATTTTGTAATGTTACATTATTTAATATTAATGCTACAAATTTTAATTCATTCTTTATGCTACATTTGTTTATATCTAATTGTGCGAATTTGTGATACTCTTAGCTATTTTTAATTGTAGTTTTTATTATATTAAAACATGATTTATGATAAGTAAGTTTAGAAATTTTCTAGATTTTGAATAAGAAATGAAAAAACTTTTAAAGAAAAAATTGTCATTATAACAATATTATCTGGAGCTCATGAATTTAATTTCTAATAATAGCAAAACCAAAATTAATTTAAAAAATTTCCTATCAAACCTAAGAAAATGAATTAATAAATTGGTTTATCATCCAAATGAATGAGATAAGATATAAAGAGCATATTTGCAAAAGGGATTGTCCCTTTTTGTCTTAGAGTCTTAGCCTTGTCATTAACTCCAGCCCTTAACTATTGTTTTAATTTTTGATTTCTAAGCTAACCTAATTGACACTATCTTTCTAATTGCATATATCTTCTTCTTCTTTTCTTTAAAGCATTCTTAACTAGATTAGCTGGTATGGGTATATCTAAGTACATGATAAGAGATTTTTGGCTTTTAGTTGTTGGATATTGAACCAATATGTTACTTTGGTTTTGTTTTGTTTTGTTTTTTGTTTTTATCTCCCCCATTAAAACTAACAAGTTCAGTCACTATGCATATTTAATGTGTAGCTTTGATAGGTATAATCAAGAGTTATGTAATGAGTAATAAAATAAAATTGATTATTTTGCTTTTTGTACAAAATTTAATTTGATATTTACAAATAGTTAGTTATTTGTATGGATAATGAATGATTGGGGAAGGAAATAGCTTGTAATTTGTAAGTAGTTGTCTTTAAAAAAAAGAGACGTAAGTTGATAATGATAAATATTTGAGTTAAGTCACAGCCAAGTTTTTATTATTACATAAATGCCTAAAAAACAAACAAAAAAGTTAAATCATGTGAAAACAAAATGTGAGTATAAACCAAACCCAAATCAAACCAAATTGACCATAACTTAAAATTGATTAGGTCCTCCATTTTACAAAATCAATTAACTTGATTTGGTTTGATTTTGATTCGAAATTGAACCAAATAAAACCTTTGAACTCCCTTACTTGTTGCATTTGCATTGTTGCAGCTTCAATCCTTATCTTTTGGTTATTGCACATTTGGCATAAGTATTAGAGAGAGAGAGAGAGAGAGAGTTTTTTTTTTCTTTCTTTCTTCATGTTTTTTCTTCTATTTAATGCATATGTTGAATATAAAATGGGACATGTTATATTAAAACTTTTTTTGTAATATCTAAATTTAATTAAATTACAAAATATCTTCTAAAGTTGTGGAGATAAAAGTCATTGATTTTTCGATCAAAGTATACAAAAATAAATCATCAAAGATTAGACATTATATGTGTTTATTAAATTATTAATATTTTCTTTTTTATTCAATTTATTTTTTAATATTTCATCATGTAATATTAATATTGTAAATTTTAATTCATTTTGTATGCTACATTTGCTTATGTCTAATTGTGAATTTGTGATATTCTTGACTATTTTTAAATGTAGTTGTTGTTATATTAAAACATGATTTATAATAAATAAAGTTTACAAATTTTTTAGATTATGAATATGAAATGAAAAAATTGTAAAGAGGAAATTGCTATCAAAGCAGCAATTTTCATCTAAAGTTTATGAATCTAATTTTTAATAATAATAAATCAAAATTAATTTAAAAAATTTACCATCAAATTTAAAAAAAGGATTAGAATTTGGACTTATTATCTTAAAAATAGGATAAGATATAATGAACATATTTGTAAAGAGGGTTGTGCCCTTTGTCTTAAAGAATATATTTGTAGAGAGGGTTGTACCCTTTGTCTTAAGGTCTTGGCTCTGCTGTGACTCTAGCCCTTATCAATTGTTTTAATTTTTTATTTCTATAAGCTAACTTGATTGAGATTAGCTTTTGATTTATGTCTTTTTATTCTTTTAAAGCATTCTTAACTAGACTAGTTGAAGTGAGCGTGTCTAGGCACATGACACAGTTAACTTTATTAAGTATTTGGATATTAACAATATTTAAAGATATATTTAAAATATTTATAAATATATAAAACAAATATTTAGGATTTCACACTTTTTAAAAAGAAAAAGAGATTTTGCCTCAGATTTTGTATAAATTAAAATAATTTTTTATTTTATTATATTTTATTTAATTAAAGAATATAATGATAAAAAAAATAAAAAATATGAATAAGTAAGAGTAAGTAAAATAAAAAATAATTTTAATAAATAAAATACTAAATATAAAGTATAATAAACATTTAAAAGATAAGTAAAGAAATTACTTTCGGGTTGCTGTCAACCGAGCCTAGTCAAGGGGAGCCGGGAAGGGTTAGGGCTTTTCATTCGGAACGCTCTGTCCCGCGATCTCTGTTAGCTCTCGACTCGAACTCCCACTCGCTCGGCGTTGTTCGCTTCTCCGGTACCGGCAGGCTTCAGCTCCTCCCGGCGGTAAATTCTCCGGTGGCTCATTGGTAAGCTCATATCTCTCTTTTCTGAATTATTTAATGTTGTAGTTTTAACTTATATATAAATTGGCGGAGGGAGTTGCCGGATCTGGACAATTCGGCGATCATCTCTTTATATCGGACAATTGGACTTCTGTTTGCTTTGTGTTTCTTTCTTCTAACCCATATCTCTTGTATCCCTATATTTTTTTCTTCAATAAATTATTGGCTTATTTATTCTTTTTCGCGCCTCTGCCTGATGAGCTTGAATGCGTACTTTTCCCTTCCATAATTCCCAAAATTCATGGAGAATATGCTGTTCTTCCGTTGAACAATGAGTGAGAAGTAGCGGAGTGAATAGGGGCTATCACAGAGATAGAAACGGAGCTCATCTGAATCATTTTTATTTTTATTTTTTTGGGGTACTCTTCTCCCATTATTCCCTCAAGGAGTCAAGATATATGATGGTTGTTGGAGAAATGAAGAGAGCTCTTTATTTGGCTATATGCTTATAGGATTTCCCTTTTCCTTTTGAATTTTGAGTGCTCTTTTAGGCATCTTTACAAATTAAATTAATTATTTTGTCAAAATCTTTACGTATAAGTGTATAATGTCTCTTGCTGATTAGGGTAATAAACTGCAGTTCAAAAAATAATGGCAAAAAAAAAAATCTCTTAATTATTTTATAGGATACGTTCTAAGATATTATGGGCAAATTTTTTTGGCCCTTTTTTAGGAAAATTATGAACAAAAATAATCTTCTGTTTGACCATGATTTGTGCACTGTATAAAAGAATGAGGTTCTTCACTTGCTTACCCATATATATGTATATGTATATATATTGCATATTTCAATCAATTATAGGGAGGGATTTCCCTTCCTTGATCGAGTGCATCTTTTGTTATGATTTCAATGCTTTGGATTCAAAAAACCATTGTGCAGAATAGCATTTTTACATGTGAAGTTTTGTTTTTAACTAATGAAATCTGTAGTTTGTTTCTTTATTGTACCTCCAGTGATAGAAGACTGGTTGAGATAAAATGAGTGCAGTAGAGAAAGCATCAACAACCACAAAAACCCCAGCAGATTTTCTCAAATCCATTCGTGGGCGACCAGTTGTTGTAAAGTTGAATTCTGGTGTTGATTATCGAGGTTGGTCACGCTATTTTTTAGTTTCTTCTCCTCATTAGTTTTCTAGTAGATATGCATATTAGGGCGGTTGTCCTTTGTTTCTAAGATATGATATTAAACAGTTGAAGCAAACTATTGAAGCAGAAAACCTTTTTTTTTAATATGTTCGTGATAAAACTGAAGAGCTTAATTTCTCAAACATGATTAGTTGTTGATTCTGTCAAAATTAATAGTGACGTAATTAAATTCAATCAAATAATTATAGTGGAATCAATTCTCCTTTTTATTTATGACCCTAGTTTCCTCCAGTTGATGGTAGAATTCACAATATATTTTAATGTGAATGATAAAATAATTTCTTCCTGTTCTAGTATTTCAAGGATTCTTGATATGCATGTAGCACTAATTCTATGGGTAAGAACATGCTAATTTGTTACCCATCAAAGGCATTTTTCTAACATAAGAACGAATAAGTTGCAAAAAACAAAAGATCATAGTTTATGCTCCGTCTAAAATTTTCACGAGAGCCATCAAAAATGGTTTTTACTTTTAAATTTTGAGTAACGAAGTGAGAGAAAAGGGAGAGCTGTAGATAGTGAAATTCTTATCAGGTTCCTTTTTTTCTTTTTTTTTTTGGGGAAGGGGGGGGCCTTCATTTTACGGGCCTAGCATTGATAATTGGTACACTTGTCCACATGGTTTTGTTGTGTTAATGCTTCCATGTGCGTAGGAATGAACTAGCTTGATTCCTTTGGGTTAATCTTTGCAGGCATTCTAGCATGCCTAGACGGGTATATGAATATTGCAATGGAACAAACAGAAGAGTACGTAAACGGGCAATTGAAGAACAAATATGGCGATGCTTTCATTCGAGGGAATAATGGTAAATTTTAAAAGATAATAGTTATGATGTTGTTTCATATTATTTGATTGCATTGCAGAAAGCAATAATTAAAATATCTTTGCCTTGATCAGTTCTATACATCAGCACATCAAAGAGGACCCTAGCAGAAGGGGCTTAGCTTGTACTGCTGTCCAACATTTTTGGCTTGGAAGACTGCTAGTCGGCTATTACATTTCCGGCTTATATGTAGACATTTTCTGTATGTTGCTTGCAGCTTTCGCCGTTATTCTTAAGCTTATTTATTTCCCTTGTCCTTCTTATGAAAATTGACTTGCTCAAGTTTTGGATATCAAATGCAAAATGATATGACTTGTTCCTAAAATGTTTGTTGGCATTTGTGAGAATATGTAGGCCTTATTAGAAAATAGTGTCACTTCAGTGTACGGGTTTTGTGATAACACAAGTCACATATTTGTTGGGTTAAACAGCTTAGGGGCGTTTCTTATTATTTTGTTTACTTTAGAATCCTTGCATATTATTGAATCTCGAAATTTAACATTATATACTTCCAGTGTTCCTTCCAGTAATTTTAGATGCTTAGTAATTTCATAAAAATTGCTTAATTTGGTAGATGGTTCATTTTGTAATTATCATTGAAAGTAGAATGAAGATAGATTTTTATTTTTATTTTTACCCTTAAAAGAAAACATTTCGACTGGATCAGCAGCTATTGTTAGAGAGAGAATTTTTTAGACAATTACAAGTTCATATCAAACAGTATAATATAAAAAATTCACTTTATTTTGAAGATAAGACACCATATTACAAATAGTTTAGTGTCTCATCAGTTTTATTTTGGAGAGGTTCAATAGTTTATCACACTGGTATCTAATTTATTCTAAGAAGGTGAGAGACATAATCATCAGCTCTTGGGTAGAGCATTATGGTTTCCGAATAGAGAGTAAATCATATCTGAGGGAAGAACAATTTACTTAAAAATAAAAATATAATTACATTTATTTTAAATAAAATATTTTTGTTTATCACTTATATAATATAACTAGTATTAAATATATATTTTGCCATTAGAAAATAACTTATTCAACCTTAGTAAAATTTGAAGTTATTTGATAAAAAGCTAAATAATTACTGAAAATGAATATATTCACAAAATGATTTTAAAAAAATATAATCAATTTAAAATAATATTAAATAATATGTACTTTTAATACCAATATGTGTATTAAATATATATTAATAAGTAGAAGTAATGTCATAAATCTTTTAAAACTTTAGAATAAATTAAATTCTTAATTTTTAACACAACATTGATATAGTTTTAAAGTATTTTTTTATTAAGTTATATTTTCAATGACAAAATTATTTTTATAAGGCATTTTGATTGAATGGATTACTTGCAACCCATCTTTCACTTTCAAGAAAAATTTGTATATATTTTTATAGTAAGTGTCATATAATTATTTTTTAGAAGAATAATCATTTGCCTTAACTATTTTGACATATTACGTAATTGCCAGAAATTTTTAATGAAGATAATGACTTTTTATTTAATATTTTTCGGCAATGACCATTTCATCTAAGGATCTCTGAGTTGTTGAAACAACATTAACAAGAAAATAACCGTTCCTTTTGAAATGTCCATTTTATTAAATGACAAAGAAAAATCACTAGTTTTGTATCAAGAATTATATTAAACCACAATTATCTCTAAAAAGTAATATTTTTAAAATTAAATCGATTATTAAATCAGTAAAAATATTAATCGAATTATAGTTAAATTGGTGATAATTATATGTATAATATTTCATATATTAAAAATTTACTATAATAAATAATAAAAATAAATATTAATAAAACTTGAAATATTTTATTACTAATTAGACATAAAAACAAATCAAATATAATATAATATTTAAATTTAGCTATTTTTTAATTGTAAAATTTGAGCTTAAAATTACTTATCTATTAATAAATATAATCATTAAATATTAATGTGTTGAAATAAGTATTAAAATCAAGAAATTATTAAAATTAATTATTTAATATATTAAATTTGTCACTATTACATTTTCCAAAAAAAAATATATAATAAAATTTAATTAATCCTTGAAGACTTGAACATAGTTTTTTTAGAAAATAATAATTAATAAATGTCTAAATCAAATACCATATATTTCACAAGAAATATTATAACTATATTTATATAATATTATGCACCTTCACATTAAAAAAAGCAATGCAATGATACAATTAAGACACTGATGTTCTCTCTCAAAGTCCTAGGTTTGACATTGCATTAGCTTATATTGCTTCTAGCTCAAAATTGATTAGTCAAACTTGATTTTCAACCAATGTTGGTAGGTTTTTAAAGACATTGGTTCATAGGATTGTTCACACTCAACCAAAGTTTGATATTTTTAAGCCAAAAGGAACTAAAACATATTTGGAATTCATATTCATTGATTTGTGCTAAAAGTAATACACAGTAGTGCCTATAAATATACATAATTAAGGAAGAAGATGAAATAGCTAATTGAAATGTGTAGGGTGATTACAATAGTGTAGAAAATTCTAGAAAGAAGATAAGATAGAATCTATGATATTATAAGTTATCACATACTTTCCTTGTGCTTGGTGATGATGTGGTAGCAGTTAAAGTTAAATCGTCTTATGTGAATAAAGGCAAGGCTGAGGTGGATAAGGTCAATGCGGATTTTGGTGCTTCAACGCTCTCCTGCGAGTCAAACTAGGCATAATGGACAATGAGACTCAAGCGAAGAAGAGCAAATCAGGAAATAGATAAAGGTTTTATCATGATATCAGCAATTTGATTTTTTGAAGAGACACTACCAATACGAAGTGATTTGGCATCTAACCTCTCAAGAACAAAATGGTAGTCTAAGGCAATGTGTTTAGCTCGTGAATGAAACATTGGATTTGCAGTAAGATAGGTGCACCAAGGTTGTCACAGTAGAGAATTGGAGAGTCAAAGAGATAAACATTTAATTCTTGTAACAAACTTTAAAGCCAAAATAAGCTTACAAGTAGTAGTAGTAGCTAAAGACTTGTATTCTGCTCTAGTATTGAAACATGCAATTGTAGGCTATTTCTTAGAACTTCAAGTAACTAAGTTAGCACTAAGAAAAATAGTAAAATCAGTTGTAAATCGAAAACCATTAGGGCAACCGCCCCGGTTAACATCAGAAAAAGCAATCCAAGAAGTGAAAGAAGTCCGTTTGATATATTGTCCAAAATGAGATGAAGCACATAAATAACGCAAAATGCGTTTCACAGCTTGCCAATGAGTATCTTTGGGAGCATGCATGAATTAGCAAACTTTATTAACAACAAATTCTTTATAGCAGGAAAAGATGTTCCCAGAATAGTGTTAATTTAGTGAGAGTAGCATCAAAAGAACTAGTAATCAAAATGTCGTCAACATAAATTAAAACATATAAGGTGACACCTGAATGGGAATAGATAAAGAGAGAAGGATCTAGCCGAGAGGAGCAAAAGCCAACTTCAAGCAACTAGGAGCTTAAGCAGCAAAATAGGCTCTTGAAGCTTATTTGAGACCATAAATTGCTTGTTGAAGTTTGTAGACGTGAGAGGAAAATTCAAGATGGTTAAATCCAGGAGGTTGAACCATGTAAACAGCTTCATCAAGGTAGTCATGGAGAAAGGCATTTTGGACATCAAATTGACCATCCTTGGGAGATAGCAATGGAGAGAATAAGTCGAATAGTGATTAGTTTAACAACCAAAGAGAAAGTACTGGTGAAATCAACACCATGTTGCTGGTGGAAGCCTTTAGCGACGAAACCTGCTTTATAGCAAGTGACAGAGCCATTAGGATGATATTTGATTCGAAAAACCCATTTGCAACCTACCAAGTTCTGAGAGGAGGAAGCGGGTATAAGAGTCCAGGTGTTTGTGCGAAGTAAAGCTTGAAATTCATCATGCATGGCCTCTCACCATTTTGGAGATTTCAGAGCTTCAGCAACAGATCTGGGAGTGGCAGGGGAGACGACTGAGGAGAGATAAGCACGAGAAGGCTGGGGGAGTATACCATTTGTTAGAGTCTTAGGTTTAAAAATATTATGTTGGGACCTTATGACCATAGGATGCGTCGACCGAGGTTGTGGTGGTGGTGGTGGTTCAGATGGTGATGAAGATGGCTGAGAGGACGTCGAAGTAGGTGAAAGAAAGAGTGAGGGAGATGAACCAACATTAGGTGAAGAGAAAATAAGGTTATTAGGTGATGAAGGTGGGCTAGGTAATTAAGTTGGGCTAGAAAGAGAGGAAGGCCCATTAAGAATAAAAGGTAAAGTAGTATAAGAAAGACTAGTGGGCTGAAGTGAAGCATGTGACTCGTTAAAAGGAAAGTAGGCTTCATCAAAGATAACATTGTGTGAAGTGTAAATCTGGCCTGTAGAAAGATCAATACACAAATAACCCAGATGATAGGTACTATATTTGAGAAAAACACACAGTTTGGAACGAGGTTCCAATTTAGGTCGAGTATATGGTCTAAGATTGGACCAACATGCAGATCCAAAAATTTTAAGAAAATCATAATTAGGCTTAGTGTGATGTAGAAGTTCAAATGGGGATTTGCTTTGTAAAATGGAACTAGGTAATCTATTTAGCAAGTAAGCAGCAGTGGCAAAGGCATACATCCAATAACACTGAGGCACATTAGCATGGGCCATTAACGCAAGACTAGTTTCAATAATAGTGCGATGACATCTTTCAACAGTGCCATTTTGAGTGTGTGTATAGGGACAGGTGATGTGATGGTGAATGCCCAAAGACTTAAGAATTGTATTAAGAGAACGGAACTCACCACCCTAATCAGATTGTAAATGCTAAATTTTAGTGTTAAAAAGATTTTCAACAAGAGTTTTAAAGGATAGAAAAGTAGGAAGAACTTCATCTTTAGTATGAAGAGGAAAAAGCCATATATAACGAGTACAATCATCAACAAAACAAATATAATAATGAAAACCATTAACAAAAATTACATGGGAAGGTCCCCAAACATCACAAAAAAATCAAATGAAGAGGTGAGGAGGATCTGGGAGGTGAAGCTGGAGAAGGAAGTTAATGACTTTTAGAGGTGCAACACACAAAACATTAAGTGTTGAGCCACTTGGTTGTGACAAGACGAGAGTTGGAAGAGAGCACTTTCTGAACAGTACACAAGGTTGGATGACCAAGGCGATCATGTCATTAAAAGAAAGTAGTGCTTTCACCAAAATTTGTTTAAAGAGAACAGATTGAGGAAGAACCAGATGACAGAAAAGTGTAGAGATTATTATGACAAGGACCTTAAATGAGAATCTTCTTTGTTTGGGAATCCTTCACAAGAAAAAAACGAGAGTCAAATTCAAAAAAGACAGAGTTGCCATGACAAAATTGAGCAACAGAAATTAAATTTTTAATGATAAAAGGAACATGTAAACGATGAGAGAGAAGAAAATTGTCAGAAAGAGTAGGTAAGATGCCAGAGCCACTGTGCTAAATAAGTATAGGATTTCCATCACCCATACAAACAGAGTCAACACCATGATAAACATCAGAATAAAGATTAAATTTTGAAAAGTTAGCAATCATATGGTTTGTAGCACTACTATCAGGATGCCATAGCGATTCATTGGTAATGGACAGTGCAGAATAATTTGCAGATAATGAATTTGGTGAGGGAGCTTGATAAGCATGATTCAATTTGTGATAACAGATAACAGCTGTGTGCTCAGCTTAACACAAACTTGACACACAGGTCTGCCACGCAATATACCACGATTACCCTTGCCTCTGGAAAGAAAGAAATTTTGAGATTTGCCTCTTCTATTTGAAAATGAATTTTGGGCTACACCAAAAAATTGCTTAGTAACAACATTAGCAGTGAGTTGCATCGGAGAATTAATATCATGGTGCAAGATAAACGAGATTCAAAAGTGAGTAAGTGGCTTAAAGTTTCTTCTAAAGTGGGAACATCAAGCCGTGTGGTCAAGGAGGTAACTGATCATAACCTAGCAAAAAAATAAGTGTTAAATTCAACATTAATCATGGGCTTCCCTGCTGCAACTAAAGAATTTGCAAGAATGGTAGCCTTTCGATGGTACTCAGTGATAAAGTCACCTCCCTTTTTTAAAGGTAGCTAGTTGCTGATGAAGCTAAATATTCCTTCCTTGTGATTGTTGTGAAAACATGGTTTCAAGAGCATACCACATAGCTTTAGATGTTTTTATGTTTCATAACTTGAGCAATCAGCTTTTCTAATAAAGAAGATATTAATAGTGCTAAAACTTGTTGGTCCTGCTCAAACCATTTTAGATATAGAGGATTAAGGCTTCCATTTTCCAATGTAGGAAAAGGAGATGGAATAGTTCCAGTAATGTACCCAAATAGATGTTGTCCATAAAGATACGACAACATCAATACTTTCTAAATAAGATAGTTATCATGCGTTAATTTTATTGTAAAGAAGTGAGACATTAGAGGGAAAGGATTAAGAAGAGGTAGAAGAAGAAATTGTAGAGGTTATGCTAGTGGAAGAAGTGGTTGCTGATGACAACGGTGTAGCCTATAAAGGATCAGCCATGACTGATATGCATCAATAGCTTTGATACCATTTTAAGCCAAAAGGAAATAAAACATATTTGGAATTCATATTCATTGATTTCTGCTAAAAGCAATACTTTGTAATGCCTATAAATATATAGAGTCAAGGAAAAAGATGAAATAGTTAATTGACACGTGTAGGGTGATTACAATAGTTCAAAAAATTCTAAAAAAAAGACAAGATAGAGTCTATGATATTATAAGTTATCACGTGCTTTCCTTGTATGATGTGGTAGCAGTCAAAGTTAAATTGTCTGATGTGGATAAAAGCAAGGCTAAGGTGGATGAGATTAATGCAGATTTTGGTGCTTCAATGGATATTCAATCAAACCGACCAAACCGGTTCTAATTATCATGCTAGAAAGTAAAACAAAAGTCCATCTTATCATATTGCTTGACAGTAATTTGCTCACTGGTTGTTTTTCTTTCATTTAGTTGAAGTATGCTAAAATTTTATCCAAATTATTTTTTTTCCTCCGAGATGACCTCAAAATCACACTTCCCAGATTCGTTTGAAGATATTTAATTCAACCTCCAATGACAAACCAACGAGAAAAAAATTAAACAAAAAAAAAACAACATTTGGGTGCTTGCTCACCAATGGTTTAAACCGGATTTCCGAACTCAATAGGAAAAACCACGTTTTGCATCCCATTCGATATGTAAAATGAAAAAGAAAATAAAAAATTATAAATAAAAAGTAACATTCATATTTACGCTTTAATTATATAACAAAAAATATAAATATTATTAAATAATAATTATAAAAACATAATAAACATTATATATAACTTTGATAAGCTAAGCATCCAAACATGCTATTAGCTTTGAACTTGATAATTTCAAAAATCAGCCTAGTTTTCCAACAACTTCCCTAATTCAACAGTCTCCAACGAATAGAAATATCACAATTTAGAGACTTATTTATAAAATATTTGTACGTATTACTAATCTAAATAAGATAAATATTTCCTCATATTCTCTTACAGTAAAATTAAAAGAATAACGTTGGCGTAACGAAACCTCAGCTTGATATGGTAAAAAGGCAATGACCTCATACTGTTTATATCATAGCGCCCTCTTTCATGCCTCGGTTAAATTTGGGTATATAAATTCATCCCTATACCCTACAATAGAGTTTATTTCTTGTGGGCAGTGAAAACCCAATAATGGCCTTCAAAGGTTTCCACTCGGTGATTGAAGCTAAGCCATCCCCCACCTGCCTAACACATACTAAGACCGATAAATTTATTTTTAGGACAGTGCAGGACCTTTCAGTGAAATAGCCTATTTTGTAACCAAATCAAAATCTTTAAGCCACCATTATGAAGGCAGAATACTAACTCCAATAGTTGCTACATTGTTCAAATCCATTCCTTTATAAAAGAAATAGTGCAAAACACCAAAACATACAACCTATTTAACAAAACTTCATGAAGTCAGATTGAGGACCACCATTACTGTTGAGACACCGGTTTGAATCCCACATTGCTTGACTTTAATGTATTAATAAGTGGTTAAAACATTTACAAAAGGTCGTTCTGTAAGTTCATAAGTCTGATGGGCACCAATATTTTCCAGAATATATTCCCTCAACCAATGATCAAACTCCTCCAGATCTGTTGGTCCTTTATGTCCAAAATGTAACATGACACATGATGTATAGAATACTCTAGCCTCTTCGGTAGACCAGAACGATACCAGCATCACATCAGCCTCGGGCTTAATTATATCACGTCATACCAAGAATACCTTCTGATGGTTAAGGCCCAAACGGGCAAACAGTTCGAGGTTGACAACTACCTCATCCACCACCAGAGAACCTTCTCAACCTACGTATCATCAATTTCATCTCCACTATACCTTCAGTGAATATTATGCAGCATTCTAAAGGTTGTGCCCAGAACATTTGCAGAGAAAGTGATACATATAACACGCAAACTGGAGATGAAAATGAGAGACTGTTTACACCCAGTTTGGTATAGCCTTCATTACTGTCTTCAGCTTTGTACTTTGAAAAAGCAGCTGCTTGGCTTAAGACATATACATAAATTTTGGCAAAAAGCAACTTATTTTGACGTGGTATAATTTAGGTAAAGTACTTTTATCCTTCCTCATCCAGCTTACCAGGTAAAATCTTCTTCAAAGCGACAGCAATACCAAACCGGGCATCAATTATATGCCAACAGCTAATTCAAAATCCAAACAATAAAATTCAGAACCCCACTTGCTAATACATCGATAACAACCCCAAAAAGCAATTAAAAATTTATGGAAGTTAAAAAGGTGATTTCCATAACCTAAGACTTTCCCAGGCAATAGCAATTGCAAAAGATAAATCATACCAATGGAGAAGATCAAGGACGGTAGGACCAGGGCATCCATCCTAGGATAAACTTGATAAAAAGGGAGAGCACCCTGCCCAAGTGGCAACTTCTCACCTTGGATAGATGTTTCAAGCTCCATAAGTGGATGCAGATGACAGAAGCTATGAACAGATGACCAGTCAATATGATATGGTGTAACGGGTCATAATCCAGGTCAGTGCTCAGCATATGCCAAGGTTATGAAAGAGAAAACTCTGCTGCTTGTGAAGAATATTGTTGAAAAACATAAACCGTATGCAAATGGTTTTCACTGTGTTAAATAAAGTTCATTTTTCCGACTGATCTATCCTTCCTTGAAAGAACAAAAGAGAGAAGAGGATCGAGACAAAATGATATGGCCTTCAAATTGAATGCAGACATTGAAATGTAGATGCTTACTAAATTCTAAAAGCATAAAAAAGTTCATAAAGCAGTGCAACCAAATTGCCGGCATAAATTTTCTAGTTTAACCACTAAGTTAGAGAATATAATCAATTAGAAAAAGATCGAAAATCCTCAAAAATCATGACTGAAAGCCAAAGACACATATGAAAGGTATAAAACTTATCAGCTTCCAGTAAAAATAAAAAGTATTCCAAGCCATCTGGTTGTCAAAGACTTTCAATGTCAAGCGAACCACAAATTACATCACTAGAGTTTTGGGGTGGGGGGAATGTCCACAACACACTTTAAAATTATTGCATCGGAGTTTTCTCTGCCCCAAAATTCGACCTGATCCTCAACAGCATTTCAAATAGAGGTACTACATTGCTTAGAAAACTTGTCGCAGGAAAAAACATACTAGATATAAAGAAAATACAGGTTTCAGAATCTGGTTCTTTTAGTGATCAAATGGTAATGATTCGTTACAAATTTAAAGGATGCATTTGAATAGTGCCGGGAACTTCAGAAGAATCAGCAGAGTCCAAAACTAAATGATTGATGCATCTATGAGGGTATCTGCACAATGAATACATAAAGCATAAAAAGACTAATTTCATAAAAAATCTCCAGTAGAAACGCAAATACAAAAGCAAAATTTTAGAAGCCATACCACTGGTACCGCACAATAGATTTACAAGAGTTATATTTGTTACAAACCATAAGTAAAGAAGGGATGTTTTGTTTTAAAACAAGAGTAATGAAATCATAAATAAATGGTAAAAGAGTAAAATGCAAGCTTCTGAATGTCGTTTCACAAAGATAAAACTCAACAAGTCCAGAAGTTTAGTATGAATAAAACTTGGAAGAGAGAGCATTAATATTTATGATTTCAACTTTCCTTCTTTCAGGCCAATATAAATGCAAATATTAAATTTCGTGTAATAAAAGAAAACTGAGGAAATGGTGAGTACACCATATAATTATAATGACGCAATTAAGGCTGACCACATTGCAGGGGAATTGGCCTAACTAAACAGAAGAAGCAACATGAAATCATGATCCTAGGGATTACTAGGGTCTAAAATGGTACAATAACTACTATCTAAGGCAAGGTTCAACAGATGGCAGGCTCATTCAACATGTCAAACATATCACTAGACCAAAAACCACTAATTGAGGGTATTTTTTTTAATTTTATATAGAGCAATAAAGAGACAGCCAACCTTAATAAAGAATCAATCAGACAGAGCTATTTCCACATGACGAGATTGACATTACTCATGCTTAACCCACCAAATTCTCACCAGCTCTAATCCATGGAAATTTCATTACTTTCACTTTCCAAACTGGGGAAAAGAATATGCACTATTTGCATTTAGAAAGTGAGTAGACAGTGTCTAAGCAATGTTCTACCACAACTTCACACATTCCTGAATTAAAGTCGTATGATAACATCAATAGGCAACAGCAACCCGGTCAAATTCCATTTGTACAAGGACTAGCATTGGTTGAACATCCAGACACGGGAATTCCTTGGATATCTGTAATACTCAAACAACACAGCTAGCAAACATCAAAATACCCTTATAAGATACCTGTTACACCAAACAAGAAACATGCATCCATGCATAGTTGCATACTTAGAGAGCACCTTTATATGATTTTACAAGATTTATTTGATATAGAAACACGCATCCACACACAGTTGCATGCATAGAGAACATCTTTACATGATTTTACAAGATTTATTTGATGGACCCGTGAGGTAAACTAGATGATCACAAATAACCTTTGTGGTCAAAAGCATCTTAACACAGTTCACATCCTGCCTCTCTAGAGTATTAATTATCACCCTTCCTTGTGATGTGAAAAACAAAACTAACACACCTTATTGCAAGTCTACAACATTGCTCCAATTTTTTGTCCTCCTCCCTTTTTCTGTCCTCCTCCCATCTCAGAGAATCAAGTATAACAAGAATATACACAAAAATTGACAACAAACAACCAATACATTATACATATAACAAGCAACCATCTCATTCCCCATAAAAGATAGTCCCAAACTACAAAATTCAACCAACATCAAATACATGGACACACCATTAAGGACCTAACTTCGAAAGTATCAAAGATAGCATAACCTCAAAAATTCTATATTTTATCCTTCGGTATTCTGACTCCAAGAGGCCAACAACCAATTTAATTCATTGCACTGAAAATGAAATTCAGACAGAAGTGATGCAAATACAAATCCGGATGTCAAGCTGTCATCAGAAAAACATAGCACTTGCTTGTGCATTCATAAATAAACATTTAGCATGATGACTGTACATAAACACAAGCCCCCTTAAAAAAACAAAATCATTTCTACCCAATTGTACTGCAGATTGATTGGCCATGATACCAAAATCTTACCTTTCAACAGATAATAAGTGAGTAACATCATAAACCATTTGCAATGACCTTTTTCTTTCTTAATTAAAATGTGTAGAAATTTTGTTACTCAAAGAGTCAATTTTGATACTACTTGGGAGCAATGATTTCATCAAGGTCCATGGAAGCAAAATACTTGACAGTCACCCATATTCATCCATGAGTAAATTCTCCTCAAGAAGGATGCTTGGTTTCTTCACTTTATCATGGGATGTCAGAGCTAAAATTATGAAACAATAAAAACACACTACTAAAAATACCCATTCAGTTTATATAAATATCCCCAACTCTATGTGTCTCTTGTTTTAAAGTACAGGATCTTCACCAGTTTCATGTCATGGTTTATAAAAGTTTTTTTTTTGGGTGCATATATTTGGAAACAGTTTTCATTAAAAACCAGAGTAATCTTTTTTTAAAAAGAAAATTCAGCAGCCAATAGATTAGGAAAATGCAGAGTTACATAATACTAGACTCACCTAATGACCCATGTAAGGAGCGCCAGTGCCAGGATGAGGCCTAACACCACTGCTCTGCCCCATTTGTGGATTCTGGTAGCCCCCTTGCATTCCTGGTTGGTTCCCATAGCCCACAGCAGGCTGATTAACATATCCAGCAGGTGGCCCAGCCTGATTTGCGGGTGCACCGCCAAGACCTCCAAGCAGGTTACCCAGCCCTAGCCCAGCTCCTTGGGTAGTAAGCAAAGCAGTCAGCGCCTGCCCAAGCGCCGGATTTAGCCCCTGTGCAGCAACTCCAGGATTGAAACCTACAGAAGGAGCTGATGGTGCCATCAGGTGTCCAGGTCCTGGTCCATGCCCGCCAGACTGATACTTATTCTTCTCCTTTCTTGATTGGTAGTGAGGCTGATGATGATGAGAATGGTGCTGGTGCTGGTGCTGATGATATCCCTTGTTTCCCTTAGGACCATCCACAGCCTTCTGACAATACAATGTATGCCCTTCAAAGTTTTTGTGCGGCTCTTCCAAAGCCTTCTTTGCACTCTCCACTGACTTGTATACGAACAGTGCAAACCCCTTAGGCTTCCCCGTCTGCTTATCAAGACCCAATGGACCGTCCTCTATCTCCCCAAACTGCTTAAAGAACTCAAGCAGCTTTTGGGGATCGATCTCTGAATTCACATTGCTAACAAAGATCTTCCTTTGAGTATATTCAGACACCGGTGGAACCGTTGTTGCAGGCGAGGGGACAGGTCCGGCGGAGGCCAATTGACATGATGTAGTTCGGTTCCCAATCTTCTTCTGGGGCTGCTTCAGCGCCTTACGAGCCCCACTTCGGTGCTTGAACAAGATGAAGGCATAGCCTTTTGATTTCCCAGAGACCTTGTCGGTGACGGCCTTGCAATCCTCAATCTCACCATACTCCCCAAACACACTAGTAAGGGTTTCAGCAGTGGTGTCCCAGCCAAGACCATGGACGAAGATTTTTCGGTGGGCAGGGTCCACGTCCGCCAGCTGACGAATGTTGTCCATAAAATCTGGGTACTTCTCCACAGCTTGCTTGACAAGAGAGTATAGCTGCTCCTTCGTAAAAGGGTCAAGAAGCTTCTCTACAGACTCTTCTTCGTCCAAACCCTCAGCATCATCATCATTCTCATTACCTTCCTCGGCTCCATTCGCATCAACCTGAGCTGATTCAGATGGGACAGCATCGGTCGAAGCTTCTGCCGTTTCGGGGTGCTCGCCATCCTGCTCTTCAGGGTCATCTTCTAGATGTTCTCCTACATCGGCGTTTTCTTCTAATTTTACATCTCCTTGTTGTATATCATCGTCCACGGCCATAGTCTCGTGTCCCTGCTGCTCTTCTTCGAGGGTTGCCTCGGGGTTCGGTTGTTCGTCCTCTCTCACCTCCTCGCGGTTTTGCTGCTCCTGGGGTTCCTCTTGCTGGGCAGGTTGTGAATCAACAACCTTGGCAGATTCGGGTTCGGATGATCGAAGCTTTCGCTTTTTCGCCATGGCGGTGGAATCGCGTTTTGGCAGACGAGCTAGGGTTTGCTGCAGAGAGAGAGAGAGAGGCGGGGGGAATTCGTTTTCTTTATATCCGAACAGAAATAATTAAAAAAAACATTGGCTTGTCCAAATAATTCTGGGCGAGTGTTCAGGCCCCAAAAAAAACGATATTATTTATGGGCGAGTACCAACTTTTTTGACCAACTGGCGGGGGTGAGTGCTGGTGACGTTGTACGTGTATTATCTAGTACTAAAGATATCTGTTCCAGCGAACCGATTCCCTGCAGGGGAGTGCAGGGAGGGCACTTCTCATCTGGGCCGTCCAAATCAGATTTGGACGGCCCAGATCTATTCTTAATTTTTTAAAAAATTTAAATATTTTTATTATTTTAAAAAATATAAAATATCAGATAAAATTAATCTCTTAACTGTATAATTTTTAAAAAAATAATATTTTAAATAAAAAAATTAAAATTAAAAATTAAAATTTGGACCATCCAGATCAAATATGGATGGTCCAGATCACTTCTCAAAGAAGTGCAGGAAGAGAATTCGGACCCATCTGTTCCATCGGATTTTGATACGAAGCATCCCGAATTGTACTATTTGAAAAAAAGGCAAGAAGTGAGTTTTGAATAATTTGTAACAAAATTACCAAAAAAATAAAACCCATCGTGTAAAAAAAAAGCACCCCTACCTATTATTTTTATTAAAGAAATATTTAATTAAAAAAATATAATGATAAAAATAATATAAAATGTGAGTATATAAAGTAAAAAATAACTGTTTTATTTTTATTTTTAAAAAAATAATTTGATAGATAGAATAATAAATATAAAGATATAATAAATATTATACAAATTATATAAAGGGATTATATTCGTGAAGCAACAAATCAATCGGAGCCCAAGTTTTGTACATGTGTTAAAAAATTATAATTTTTATTAAAGAAAACATATTTGTTGTGCTTCCCCCAACGTTAAAAAATTAATTATAAAAAAGTAGTGTATTGTGCCTCATAATATTTCCAAAAAAAAAAACAACAATAAGAGGGGACAACCTCCCCTGTTTGTGGGCACATTTGTTGTCTTCTCCTTAAAAGAAAAAAAGAAAGCTTATTATTTAGGGAGCACACTCTCATTTGCAATTGCAAACTTGTTTGAAAGAATTTTTTTTTTTAAATTTGGTTATTACGCCATTGAGTTTGAGAAAAATATAACATTTAAAAGGATACTTTTTACATTATAACATTTCGATTATTATTTTGGGTTTTGTAGCATCTCGACAGGGAGCTAGCAAAAAAGACTAATACTACAAAGCATGTGAGAAACATATGAGAATGTGCTTATCAATTTAAAATTAGATTGGTTGAGGGAAAAGTACAGGGCGCCTTTAAGTTTCATTTTATATGCTCTTCTTAAGGGTTATAATATTTTTTATATTAAGGGTAATGCCATGATTGTTATAATTTTTTTAGGAGTTTTTTTATAGCAATTTGTGATTTTCATTGAACCCTAATTTTTGTGACATCATTATTGGTTTAATTGTGCTATTAAGTTAGCTTTTTCCTTTGACAATAAATAAAATTTTAGGCTTTATTGCCTTTTGTAAACTAGTAGGGGTGCAACCTTCTTTTGTGTTGATCAGCTACTTTATTGTTGTCGATCTTTGGTCATTGACAAAAGGTCTCTTCACTATTGGATATCTCCAAAGTCACAACTTTTTTCATGATGATTACTGTGTGAGCACAAATTGAAGGGAGCGATTTTTGTTCTTGTAGGATTTGGCAGCTTTTGATGGTTTTCCCTTTGTTTATAAGTGTGCCAATGTGGTAAAGGTGATAAATTTGTGTGACTGCTCAAATATTGAACTAGGTAATGCACCCTAGCTTCTATTAGAGATGGCTCATGGTGTTATTATTAATGGCATCCCCTTAACTTTTATGACTTCATAATTGCTCATGTTAATGACTGGGGTCATTACTTAAGACATCTTTTGACTAGCTTTTTTGAATGAGTATCCATGGCTTTGTGTGGCCTATTTTTATGCTAACATAGAGACGTTTGACGAGTTAATTGTTTTTTTTAGTTTATGTAGCTTCAAAGAAGATATGGATAGGATTACTCCCCTATAAGGATTGGGTTAGGCCACAATCTTTGGTGGCTCAACTATGGCAATTGATTTTTTATTGTAAAAAGCCTTTGCAAAGTGCTGCTTCGAGGGCATCAGAAGGCTTTTGATGATGCTAATGAGTGGCTTTGAAAGGGTAAGACTCTTTTCATCATGTGTCGTAGGGAGGATGATGATGATGACGATGAAGATATGGTACTGCCACTTTCACCAAAGGGCTTTTTTCGTACTTACTACAATTAGGAGAAAAAAGTTACAGCTTTGGAAGGAATTTAGAAATACTTGTGAAGAGCTTCACTAGGAGAGCAATGAGTTACAGTAAATTGTGGAGGTGAGGGATGAAATGACTCATTCTAGTCATGATGTCCCTAGTTATAAACAAATTGCCTTGATATAAACTAGGTTAAAAGTTATATTTATGGGCAGGAAAGGGGCTAAATTAAAGGCTAAGATAAAGAATGAAATAATGGTAAAGCCTAAAGTGAGCTATGATTTAAGATAAAGGCTTAGCTTAGAGCTCTGATTAAGGTTGAAAGAGAGCTTGAAATTGAGGTCGAAGTTAAGAAAAAAATCATGCCTACAGTGAGAGCTAATGTCAAGGCCAAGTTGAAAGCATATGTCAAGCTAAGGGAAGCTAAAGCCTATGATCATAAGTTTATTGCCATGGTGGTTAGGTCTGCCATGGCATGAGAGGAGTTAGGGTTGTACCATAATTTTAAAAGTATTGTATATCATATTATTACTGCATTAAGGCATGAATAGGCATTTGTCACATCTATATGCTACTTATTATAAATGTAGTTTGCTTGTTTATGTCAAAGTTTTACTCTTTTCTCCTTCCATTCTTGTTGAGTATAATGACCTCTTTTGTTTTTGTTTTTATTTTTATTTTGCCATATGATTATGGACTTCTCTGAGGTTATGGGCCTTAGTTCAACATTAAGATGGTAGAGCCTATGTTGTTTGTAGGCTTTTCGTGACTTGATATGTGTTAGCTCCCCACTTGCTATGGCTTGGCACGTTCATTATTGGCATCTTTAGCTTATGTGTTTTTCAATTTCTACTTTTAGTGCAAAAAGGCAATTTTTAGCTTTTTTCATGGCATTTGATCTTTTTTTTTAGCCTCATTTTTCGCTATTTGACATTTGAAAAGTTATAGGCGATTTGTTTACCAGCATAATTGGCACTCAATTGCAAAGGCAAGAAAGGTATTATTTCAAACCTCCTTCTTTCCCTTTTGTAGCTTTACTAATTATTATGTTTCCTTTCACTTTATGTTTTATTGTTAGTGTTGTCTTGGAAAAAATGGCTTTTACTAAAGGATCATTTAGTTTGACTTCGTCCAATGAAACTAGGCAAGAGTTTAATGTAAGTAATAAGAGTTCTTGTAATAGGTAACATTTTAAAATTGGCAGTCCTTCTTGGAGTGTTCAAAAGGACATTTTTGCTATCACGAGTACTTATAATACTTATCATAATGATGGCAGTGCCAGTGGCGATGACGATAGGGCATGCTTAAGTGCTAATGAGAGGGGCGCTTGTTTGTTATGCCATAAGGCATGCTGATGAGCTTATCAAGGCTTTGTATCTTCCTTTAAGGTTTATAGTATCTATCCTTAAAAATGGCAATGTCTCTGACAAGTTTCCTAATGAATTCATTTTTTGTACGTACACCTATTATGTGAATTATGGGCTTTATTTTCTTATACCTTAGTCATTATTGGCCATCATGAGATATTATAACATGCAATCATAGAAGCTCTTTCCTTTGGTTATGAGATAAATTTTAGGTTTTTGCTTGGCTTGTTTGTTGGTTAGGGTTGTGCTTACATTAAAGTTATTTGAATTCATTTTTCTTGCTCATGTCTAGAGGGGGGAACGCTATTTCTCCCTCAGGAAAGGTTATGGCAATGTCTTTAGGAAGATAATGAGTAAGATTTCTAAGAATTAAAAAGATGCTTTCTTTTTTGTAGAAGATATATGATTTAAGAGTGAATGAGTTTAGCTAGGTTTTCCTTGTGTTTAGGTTGATCTTTAGAAGAATAAAGGTAAAAAAAATTCTACCAAACTAAAACAAGAGTTTGATATCAATGAGATTCCCCTGCTCTCAAGGATCAAAGATATCTTTTAAGTGTTGATGGATTGTTGTCTATTGATATGCTATGCGCTTAACTCCATGAAGGTTGTAGAGTTATAAAATAATCTATTTAAGCCTTTTAATGGGATTGATTTCTTTTTAGTCTTACTTATTGACATGCTAAACTTTTTATATCGTATTACTTGGGTGTTTATGATATGACTTTGTCATTCTTTTTGCAAATCTTTTTTCCTTGAATGATTTTGAGTAGAGGTCATTCATAACCACAAGAATTACTAAGGGTTACATAGGATTTAATTTTTTATGTAGTTTAAAAGAGTAGTGAAAATCACCTTTTTCTTATTAATGTTTACTTTAATTTCTATGAGCCATTATGACTCATGTCCTTGTCTATAGTTTTATGAGAGAGTTAAGATTCTTCTATGAGAAATTTAAAATCTATTCCTTTTTGAGTTTGGAGTAAAAGAGTATGAGCAACTAACAAAGTAGCTATAAGTTACAGGCATCAAACTAAGAGAATGACAGACACAAACATCCTTATATTATCAAGTCAAAAGAGGAAAATCATAGGAAAGGCATTAAAAGCTTGTCGAAATGGTTTAAGAGAGCTAATTCTATTAGGCAAGCAAGTGGCTCTCGGTAAAGGTTGTGAATCCTCTTTTTCCCTTTTTTCAATATGGTCTAAATGTTGTTCCCACTATTAAGGATGATGTTGTTGATGTTGCCACTGAAGCTAACACTAGCATGGTCAAGAAGCAAGTTTAGGAGGTGGCTCCTCTACTTTTTCCATTTAAGTTCTAATAAGTATAAGGGATAATATAATTGTTATGGATGAGCTTGAAAGAATTATAGGGGCAATGGCCCTTGAAGCATGTGATTACACTAACCTTTACAAAGAGATTGTAAAGGCATTGCCCTTTTTTAGAGCTTGTGATTAGTTGACTTTGAAGGGTTTTGGTGTAGGGATTTTGAATGTTAGGGTAGTAGTTTCTTTGTGTTCAAAATCCATAATATTGGATTCTACTATCAGATAAGAAGAATTACATCTTTTTTTTTTTTGCCTATCCATTGTTGGCAAGGTTTTGTGTTATATAACTTTGCTAATTTTATGTCATATATGGTAGTTTTAGATAGTTGATGACAATCTTACTTGGGAAAGGTAAGAAATGGAAGAGATCATCAAGGTACTACTAAAGCAATTGGCTTAGTTTGAGTCTATTTGGTAATTGTTTGAGGTGTGGCTACTGCTTTAGTCAACGAGGTTACACACTTTGGGTCATTAATAGAATGCTTAAATAAGAACTTGATGCCTTTACTGCTGAGAAGGCTAAAGTTGTTATCGAATTTGAGATTCAAGCAATAACATATGTTGAGAGCCTATAACCAAGGTTAAAGCTCTTGATAGATCCATCCTTTTATCTAGAGATAAGTAAGTGCTGCGAGCATAATCATGGTGTAATAGTAATGGCTTTTTACGTGTAGATTGACTAACGTTGAGTTTTTTTTAGTCCATTTTAGGACTTTTTATGTTTTATAATAGCTCTTAATTATTTATCATTCCATTTTTCTCAACTATCTAGGTTTGAGCTTTTATACCATGTGAAATCCTTTTTAGTGAGTTCATGTGGACTTTTTTTGATGAAATTTCATGGATTTTCACTTTTAATATCACAAGGACCATATCTAGTGAGGTCACGTAAGACCTTTTCTGCTAAGGTCACATAAACTATTGAGGTTGCATAGACCTTATTTGCTAAGGTTTTATAGACCTTTATTTGATAAGGTCATATAAACCTTGTCTATTGAGGTCACGTAAACCTTATCTACTGAGGTCATGTGGGCCTTTGTTTATTAAGGTCGTTTGTAACTTTGTTTGCTAGGGTCACATAGACCATCCTTTTGCTATCTTAAGAAATAAGCTCATATCATTTTATTCATATGACATCACTTAGATACAAGGTTTAAAGTTCATGCCTTTTCAAGTTTTGAATGAATTGTATCCTTTAGGGACACATGTCTTTTTGGGGTTTATTCTTACCTATTCAGATTTTCTTAAAGACACCTGGCTTGCCCGATTAGACTTCTATTTTGATTATTGTGCTTTGTATTTATTTTCAAATTAGACCATTGATTTCCTAAAACATTTTTTGATTAATTGATTTGTATCTTCACTATTTAATGCTCTTTATCATTTCTGAGGGATTATTGGTTTTCTTTTATACTTTTCCTTTTTTCCCTGACCATTATCTCCGTGACAATTTTGACCCTTCTTCTTATGATCTTTATAAGGCAATTAAGACCATGAGATTCTGCATACAAAGACAAAGAAATTAGTCTCTTATCCATTGTAAGAGCATTTCTCTTTGTGTAGAGAGCTTTGATTTCTACTTCTATAGCTTTTATTGACATCATAGTATTAGTAACTTTTTACAGTTGAAGGGATAATTTATTCTTCTTTATGATGAAAGAAGAAAAAGATGAAGAAGGAACCTTTAAACTGTTCGATAACTTTTAAGGCAAATATAGTCTCTTGGCAATATGTTGAGGCAAATATAGACAACTTGGTGACCTTTAAGAGCGACTTTATTAAGTGCCTCAGCCTTAAAGAGATCTCATGTAATAAGGGTTAAGGGTCCCATCTTCTCAAGGCCTTATGGATGCTACTACTGGGTGCGTTAAGCCTGCATTGTTTCAAGTCTTTTTAGTTGAAATAATTAATATAGATAATGACTTTTTATAGAAGCTAGTAGCAAATTTTTTCTATACCTATGAAGATGGGCTAGTGTTTAGCCTAGAGTGGAGTCCTTGGGTTTGCGTATTTAGGGAGAAAATTAAGGGCACTCCTAAAGATCATTAGCAGTGTTTGCCAACATACATGTCCTTTATGATGGAGATGCTAGTCAATGGCTTCTTGCGCTTTGTGATAAGTTAGTCTTCTCACCTCATTCCTTCCTTGATGGATTTTTTGTTGCTTCATAAGTAGTACTTATTGTAGAAACTTGTTGTGTAAACTAGTAGTGATAGCTTTTAAATCATAAATAAAAGTTTATCTTCCTATACATTTTTTGTTGTATTTGTTTGCTATGCTCTTTGCCTCTATTGTCTTCTACCCTTTTGCTTTCTTTTTTTTAGGAAAGCATTGTACTATAGAGTAATTAATATACTTTTTGCCATGCTTAAAAGTGACAAAGCTATGACTTTAAATTTTGCTATAAAGTGATTAACATTTGAGGGCTTTGGTTTTGCAAATAACCTTTTTAGATGAGGTCCTCTATAGCATCTTTTAGGTCTTTGTACTACTCTATGTCATAGCTAACATTATGATGGTAGTAAAAGAATTTAGTTTAGTCATGATTTTCATTTTGGGTTTTCATTAGCATAGGTTGCTTCCAACACTTCTCCTTTTCTACATTAATCAAAATCTCAATCGAAGAAATTATTAATAGGGTATAAAGTTCATACCATAGTCAACATGGACTTAAGTTTCTAAAGTTGGCTTTTCTACCTAGTTTATCTTTCGCAAGTCACTAATATTGCTTAACTTGCTTTTATTCTCTAGATCTTCATCCTTTTTTCTTTCTTGTATCCTCAACTTTCAAGATCATAAAGTTATAGTCATGGCCATGATGATCATGCTTGGGTTCGAATTCTTAATGATATATAACTTCTTTTTTAAACATTTCACAAATTTCTCCAAACTCTTATCCTCTTTTTGGTAGATCCCCAACTTGGAAAATATGTTCAAGGTTTGGATTCTGCTTATAGCAAATTAAGCTAGGAATCACTTAGTGAGCTAACTAAAGTTATCGATTAAGTTACAAGACAAGTTGTTAAACCATATCTTAACTTTGTCCTTAAAGGTTGTCGAGAAGAGTTTACATTGATACTCCAATGATACTCGAGCTAAATCCATTTATATGGTAAAGTTTTACTAATGATGGATAAGATTAGCTTTCCTATAATACAATTTAATCATGACAAGTTCATATTTTCATAGAGGTTCTACCATCTAAATATCATTTGTGAAAAGGAGTTATTGTACCTTGAGAAGCTTGCATCTCTAGAGTAGTCTACTTGAGGAGTGCATCTTGTTTTTCTCTTTCAACTTATTGCTCTTCTATTATCTTGACTCTCGTAGGATCATATTGTTTCCTCTTATACATTCTTTAACTTCACTTACCACTTAAGAAATGTTACTTTGGCAAGGGTTTTTGACTCCATTCAACTCTAGATGAGTGATGATTCGTAGAGAATTTTTTACTTTTTTGTTTTTATGACTTTTCATAAGAAATGTGTTCCACATTATCTTCTCTTTCTAGGGACTCACAAAATCTCTCGTCCTCTTTGGATAGGACATAATCTTTATCAATTAAGGCATTAGGCAGTCACCTCTTTTCTTTAATGACTTGGACTTGGCTTGCTTGAAAGCATTCTTTTGTCATTGTGGCAGTTCATTTATCATCATTTGCTTTTCCTTTTTAAGCTTGCACTACTTCATGATCATAAAGCTTTTCTCTCATTACAACTAATCATTCCTACATCTTTATTATGCACTCCTATTGTTGGTAAAGTCCTTAAAAGATCTTAATGTTGTCAACTTGAGGTTGAGCCAAGGTGCCTACTATGGTTGGGTTGAAAAGGTTTGCATTGATGGCATTACCTATCAATGGGCCAATGGCGTCGGTTGCTTTAATAAGGCTAAGGATGTTACATTCTTGCTCTAGGGCAATAATGTTACTAATTGGCTCAACTTCAATCAAGATTTGTAAAATTGTCTCTCCCATATATATTGGTGGTTTTGGACATCGTGATGCTCATTCCTACTGTCTTGTATAAAGGATACAGTTTGGCCATAGTTCTCAGCATGCGCCTTACTTCAAACTTTGGTGTTTTGATCATTATTCTAATTGTTGAAATGATTTTTCCTTGTTTGAGCCATGGTTCTTAAACAACAAATAGATTTTCAAGGCATGAAAGCCCTTTACCTAGAGCACCAGATTTTGGTGTTGAAAGCATGGTAAAAGAAGAATGAGGAAGCTTAACCCAACTTAGGAGCATTGTATTGCTTGGTTTTTATGAAATACAAGAGATTTCCTCTTTTAGCTATAGGGAGAATCAATGCTTGTTTGCAACCGCCCAATGTGTTTTATACTTTCTTATGGTAGAAAGATTGTTTTCTAAGGAGAATAGATTAGCCTTCTTGTAGTTTTGGGCATTCGTCCTTCATATGACTAAGGATCCATGCCAACTATTACCTAACTTCTTAGGGTTTTGTGATTTCTCTCTGTTGTATGGGCATTATTAATATAGGCTAGATCATTTTGAACTATAAGAATATTAGGCTTATAAGGCTCCTATAACATAAACCATAAATTTAATTTATTCTAAATTTATAAAAGTAACTATTTTTATATTTATTGAATACATATTTAATACTTAATATATTATATCAGTATTAGATATAAGATTATTTTAGTTAAAATAAGTATGATTTTAACTTATCTTTTGCTATATGAGAGCTCAATGTAACACATCTTTTGATTTTAAGAAAGAGGAAATAAATGTTTAAAATAAAAAGAAGAGTTGTATAATTTAAACATCTTTCTAAGAATAGAAGAGTAATTTACCCTAAATGTCAAGCTTAGTTGTTAAGGAGCCCCTCCAATGTTATAGGTTCAAGCCCATAAGAAAAAAGAGGAAAAAAACATATTATGAAGAAAGACAACCTTAGCATTTTGAGCGATGCTAGTTACGCACAAAAAGAGTACAAAGATATTCATTAAAAATAATTAAAAAAACTTAAATCTTAAAATACTAAATACCCTAAATATAAATATTTTACATATTTTAAATTGGAAAATGAGGATTAAGTTTAGGATAAAAAGGATTCATATATACTACAGTTTTGGCATGCACATTAATTTTTAATTGGTGTATTTTGATAATACTTTCCTTTTTCAAAAAAAAAAAAAGAATAGAATGATAAATGTTGTATATACAAGTTATAATATAATCTTTTTAATTGAAATGCAATAAAAATTTAATAAAAATCACAATATTTACATTTAAATATCAATTCAGGTTAAAAAAATTAAATCCATTTGTAATTCCAACATAAAATATATTTGATATATAAAACAAGACCATGTA
Source organism: Erythrophleum ivorense (assembly GCA_026724425.1). NCBI lineage: Eukaryota > Viridiplantae > Streptophyta > Magnoliopsida > Fabales > Fabaceae > Erythrophleum > Erythrophleum ivorense. The sequence continues at coordinate 120,199 of JAIUCV010000664.1, read as the reverse complement.
GAATTAAAAAAACAAAAAACTTTCATTTAACTTTGAACTGATGACTAGAAAATTCAAATTCTTAACCACCTTTTGATTAAACAAAGAAGACAAAATTTTATACAAAAAAGTTGCAATGTTATAAATTAGAATAGGTAAAATTCTTAAATGTTAGTTATAACTCTTGCAATATGAACATACAATAAAAGATATTAGTGGTAAATTTTACTAAAGATTAAGTAGTACTTTTAAATGAAGGACAAAAGTATCAACAAATAATCAAAAGTCAGTCTTTCCTTAATAAAAAAATTTTTGTTTTGAAGAGGAAGTGATAAAAAAATTACCATTTTATTTCATTTGCTTTAACTTAGAAATAAGAGTAGAAGTTTTTATTTCATTTCATTCATTTATTCATCCAAACATAGTATTAAGTGAGTGTTTCCTTTGGGATATTTTGTGTTAAAATATAATTTTAATTTGGAGAAATGTGTTTTAATAAATAAAAAAATAGAGAATCTCTTTCACATAGAAGTAAAGTGTTGACAAGAATCAAGTGTGTAGGAATGGAAAGAAGAATAAAGCAAAATGATATTTAGTTGGATAGAATGATAGCTTTTTTCTATTCCCATGAAAAAGCCCATCCCCACATATATGTAAATGGACATTCCCCACATACCATCCCCACATTAACTTTTAGAGATTTTCATAAAATTTAGCCTAATTTTCACTATTTTTATTATTTTAATGATTTATTTCTTTATGTGTGTTTATACTCCATATGAATGGAATTTAGCTAAAATGACTACCATTCAAGCTTTTTGTTCTTCTATTATCTTCATATATGCATATATCTATATAGCAATTTGGGTTTTCCATATAAAATACAAATGTCATATTATTTTTAGATTAAAAAGTCATTAAAGATTAATAAAATATAATTAATGATCAATTTTTTATATAATAGTTAATTACTAATTTGTCAAAAAAATTTGAATCACTAATTATTATTTGAAAATTTCAAAAGTCTTAAAATTGTATTATTTTATATACTTAAGTTTTAATAAATTTAATTTTATAAGATTATTTATTTATAGTAACTTACAAAAATATTTAGAAATTATTATTATTTTCCATAGGAATAAATTATGATGGAATAAAATGCAAGTGACAAAATACTTTTTTATCATCTAACAACACAATAATTTTGAAAAGAAAAAACATGTAAATATTTTATTTAACTTTGAGTTACAAGTAAACACTCTACTCATTTTTTAAAAATAGAAAATATCCTTAAACTATAATTTTTAAAGAGTAAAACTCTATTTTGGTTCATTATAGATTGATACATTGTCAATTTAGTCGCTTACAGATGTTTATTTTTAAAATGGTCCTTTATAAATCAAATTGTTATCATTTTAGTTTGTTTATTTGGTTCCCATTATTAAGTGATGTGGACTGTTAACTATTGACGTGGGCTATTAAGTAATGATGTGTAATTTTTTAAAAATATCTTCCTCTTTCCAAATCATGCAAACATTACATTTAAGGGTCTTTTTTCTTTTTTTCTTTCTTTCTTTTATCTCTTTATGCAATTGCCCCTGGACCTTTGTCACACTTGAAGAAGAGGTAGAGTTGATCTTGCCCTAACATATAGTTGAAGAAGAACAGTCAAGATTTTACCTTAACTTGTATGTGCCTCTTTCTAATATCTTCTTGTATCTTCATTTGTATATTTCCTCAATGGTTAAGATGGTGTAAATGCCACTATTTCTTTTTTGATGTGTTCTTGCCTCTTATTTGAGAAAGTGCCATATCATTTTCTATTAATTAACAGCATTTCTTGGTCTTCATTGCCTTGAAGACTTGATTATATTCATGTCTTCATTCCCTTGAAGAAGACATAGAACTAGGTTATATATATAATTTTTTTAATTAGCAACATTTCTTGATCTCTTTTTGAAACGACCTCAACTCTTAATTAAGTTAATTATACATAATTACGTTTCTAATAAGGTGTAATTAAGATTTAACTAGAATAATGAGTTAACAATAGATGAAAATATGGAGAAATTTAAATCTTTATATCATTATTATTTACCCTCAAGACAAACACAAGGATTTAAGTTCATGGGAAAATAAAATTCACATTAATACTTTTTATTTCAACTATAATGCCTTCAAGGAGTATAAAAACTCATGTATATTAGTTTACAAGTTATTACTTATCACTAATTTATTGGAATCCATGTTTTCCTATCTAAAAAAGGAGTTTTAAAACTTGGGCCATGACTTGAAAGGGTTCAGTCGCGACTAACTTGGCCTTTGGAACCTTAAAAACTAAAAATTTACGTTTGCGCCATGACTCAGGAGACTTATGTTGTGGCTAAACTTGGGTTCAATCCCAAAATCTCTTAAAGCATAATTCTTACTGCGACCTAAGTCATCCATGCCACGGCGAGGTTACCTTCAGACAAATAACCACACCCAGGCATAAGTCTCGTCACGGCAAGCCTTGTTTACATCGTGGCGAGATTGCTCTTGGCCACAACACACATGCACTCAAACCCATATCTCATCACAACAAGTTTGCTCTCGGGAGCAATCTCCCCAAGTCATATGATTTATGCCATGGCAAGGATACTTCATGCCATGGTGTAACTTGCCTCTGTTACCTTTTATAAGTGTTTTGGTTGTGACTTGATCTTTTACTGACCCTAAACTCTCAAATATACAAAGTAAGGTGTTAGTACTATGTTAACCTCCAACTTAGGGTTATTCTAGGGTTAAATTGTATGGCTTTTAAGGCTTATATCCTCACATCAATACTAATTAATGGACTTATATATCCTAAGAGTTCATGGACTACCTTCCCCAACAACTTCACATCATATTAGCACAAGCTTACTCATGATAGCAAGAGGGCAAGTTACAAACTTAAATGGTAACCCAAAACACCCACTATACTAGTTAATATCCCCAAACCACTTAGAGTAAATTTCAATAAGTCAATTAAATATGTTCTTATCTTTAAAACCTTTAAGCAAACCCTGATTCAAGTTCTAAGAATGGCACATCCCATAATTACACATTAAGAAAATATGGTAACAAATGTTATATAATAGAACTGAGACCAACCATAAGAACAATGTAATAACCATATTCATTGAAAAGGTAAAACAATGCTCCATACATGCATTTCAAATCATAATTCCTAAATTACAATTAAGTTTATCAAATTGAATATAACTTAAAGCCTAGTCTTAGGGGATTCATCCCAAGTTACAAAATATTAAAATACCTACACTTAGCAATAGAAATGCATCTTATACTATATAAAATAAGTTACAAAATTAGTATTTACACTAATTAAAATGTCCAAGTGAGGAAATTCCACTTGAGGCTTTAAACTAGGGGTGATCATCCACTTGCTCCCATTTTTCTTTAGAAGAAGAACCTTCACATAAAATTGTTAGTTCAAGGATAAGGGTGAGATGCGAATCTCTGCAATCAAGAGCAATTCCATTAATATGTACCATATAATCAATATAAATGCTATATATATGGAGAAATATTTGTAGCATGTCAGATAAATCAATAAATGAACAAGTTTGACTTCTAGTGACTACTATCCTATACTAGTAATCACATATAACATGTTAATGGCCAAAAATAAGGAAAAATGGCTCGATCATGATGCCAACTCCTTAATGAACACGTTTATGGCTAGGTGCTTTTTAGTGAGTATGATCATGACTCAATGCATGATCACGACATAATGCACGGGCGGAAGCATGATAACAGTTCCACCAAGGACACGATCATGGTTTAGACAACAAGTAGTCAAACCAATCATTTATCATGAAAAGTATATCATTGCGGCAAATATAAGATTGACTTGATCATAAACATGGAATTAATACCTTTGGTTACCTTACTCAATAGCTAAATTCTTCAAGAGCTCTCAACTAGTGCCAAACACTCTAAGGATCCTAAGTCAACCAAAATTTAGTTCTTAATCATAATTCACTACAAGAATTAGACATCCATTCAATCGAATCATTAAGAACTACTCAAAAAACACTTACCCAAGCCTCTTATAAGTTTAATATTTGAATTTAAGCTTTCTAAACCTAGAAACTATCATGGTTCACTCCAATTTCTTGTAAATTTACATATTGATAGAACCCAATATAAAAATCAGTTATAAGGGCCAATTTCTAGCATAATAACACATTAAAATGGGGAAAAATACTTATCCAATAATTCTTCTAATCTTAAGCTCCAAAAATTATACAAGAAAACACCAAAATACTAACATTTCAGACTTAAAGTTTGAATGAAAATTGACTGAATGAAAAATCAATCAGACCAAAATGAAGAAAAAGATGAGATGATCAATTTTTTGCATAATTTACCTTTGCTAAATCTCCTTTTAAGTGTGCATATCGGAGCCAAAATGGTGAGAAGCTCTAGCCTCCTTTTCTATGTGCAAAAATTCTCTCTCCTGTGGCTAAACAAAAGTCTTTTCTACAGAAGGGAATGAAGTGGTTACACTAGTATTAGGGTTTTGTGTAGAAATGGGCTAACCTAAAGGGCCTTTGGTCTAATTAAGCCTATATTTGCATATTGGGCTATAGTCAGGTGTATCCAAATTGAGTTAGGTTTGGTAAAAGTTAAGTTTGATTTCTAGAAAATTTTCTTGCCAATAGTAAATTAACTATGAAGCTCTAATTAAATTTTAACCCAATTAATTCAAAATCCATAATAATATTTTATTTTAAAAAAATTGCCCAATAATAGTTATTTACCTTAAAATGCCCAAAATAATTATTTTTCTTGAAAATTTTTATTTTCTATAATTTTTTTCAAAATTTTCATAATAATTCCTTATTTCCCAAACTAAATCCTTAATTTTCCATAATTATCTTTAATTAATTTATGGATATTACATCTTTCACACACTTTACTTCAATAATAGTTTAGTTGTCCTACATCCGTAAATATAGAAATAGTAGCGAAACACATGAAAGGCACAAAACACTTAGTATAATGGGGGACCCAAATAAAATCTAAAGGCATGTTTGGTTCATGGAAAGTTTTATCGTGTGGAATGGAATGGAGAGCCCATGCCATAATCATCTTTTGTGGTTGGAAGAATGAACAGTGCAATGGTAAAGCCCATGGTAATAAAATATAATGCATTTGGATATATAGATTACTTCAAATTTTGTATGGAATGATGATTGCTTCTTGGGAATGAAAGTGTATGAAGACCAAATTACCATTAATTAAAAAAATTATTTCTAATATTAAATTTTCATGATACAAATATATATATTTTAATTAAAAATAAAAATAAATATTTTTATTTCTTTTATTATTAGTAAATCAAAAAATATTTTTTTGAATTAAAAAAATTAAATATGAATATTTTATATTTTACATTAAGAGTATTATAGTTATTTGTTTAATCTATTTCCATTCCTTTCCTTTTCATATCAAACATAATTATAGTAATCAAAATCCATTTTCATTCACATTTCTATTCCCATTCCCATAAAAAATATTCTACCAACCAAACATACCCTAAATATTCAGGCTTTCTTCCCCCATTACTATTATGTTTAAGGTTATGGGATCATCCAACCATTATATAACCATTATACAAAGCTTTTTATTCCCTGTTATACCAAGCTTTTCGTGCCTTTTATGTGTTTCTTGATTGTTTTTGCATTTGATATTGTGGGACCACTTAACTACTATTAAAGCCTAAAAGGAGACCTAGAAATGCTGCTAATTAAAAATATATATAAGACAAAGTTCTATATCTTCTTGAAGGGAATGAAGATGTGAATGTAATTGAGAATGAAGACTAAGAAATGCTACTAATTAAAAAATAAATTAATGCGGTACTATCTCAAATAAGAAGCAAGGACATATTTTGGAAGAAATAACAACATTCACATAATCTCATCCATGGAAGAAACACGTAATGAAGATACAAGAAGATATAAGGAAGAGGCACTTACAAGTTAGGCAAAATATTGACTCTTCTTCTTCAATTATGCATCAAGGCAAAATAAACTCTACCTTTTCTTTTAAGTAGGATAGTAGTTTGCAGGTGATTATAGAAAAAGATAAAAGAAAGAGACCCTTAAACATAGCATTTGGATGATCTAGACAGGAGAAGAGATAAAAAAAGATTTTTTACACATCATCATCTAACGACCCATGTCAATGTTAATATCCATGTCACTCAATTAATAACAAGAACCAGATGAAGGGATTAAAATGATAATGATTTGATATGTGAGGAACAATTTTAAGAATAAATATTTATGAGAAACCAAATTGAGAATGCACCTATCTATTAGGAACTATAATAGGGTTTTACTCAATTTTTAAAACTTAAAACCTGTTTGGTTAGCACTGTATAATATAATCTGCAATATAATATTTTTGCAATATTCATTATGCTATTCTAATCATTATTTAATAATATTTTATTACTTTTATTATTTTTTAAAGTAGGAATTATTGAATTAATCATGTAATTAATTTGACAATTTCTATTAATTATTTATGGATTAACATTAATTTAATTAATAAGAATAATAGCGAACTAAAATTAAGTAATCAGGCCCAGTTAATAATAGTAAGCCCAGAACATATTAGGTTTGGTTGTATATAATCTATGATAGGTTGGATTTTACATAAACCTGTTAGGTAGATGCCCCAACCTGCAACCCTTTTAGTGATCAGTTGGTTTCATATTACTAAACTGATCAGATCAATGTAAATTATTTATTATTGATTAATTATTAAATAATTAGTGGAATAATAGGGAGGTTACCAAGAGAGACACGATAACTTAATCATCATAGAATAATATACTCAAGGTAACTTCTCCATAATGGATTAGCTCTATCACAATTCCCACTCTTTGAAAAATCTAAAGGGACAAAGTAGGTTGTTGAATTCACTAACTCTGATCATCCATGGCTGCTTTCAAATCATCATAAGGTATGGAATTCTACCATTCTATTAGTTGAAAGAATTTTGGGATAACTAATACTGTTAACATAAATGGTATCAGAGCATATGTTAATAGTATTATTTTGATTGCACAATTAATTTTAATTCTCCATAATCAGAATTTCAAATTGCATGAAAATTCTTCAATTTTTTTTCGAAACTCAAACCCTAGAAATTGGGGATCCTCAATTCTTTTGACACATTGATAAATTAGTTCAAATTGAAGATGTTTTCATGCAATTGGAAGTCTATTACATGATTAATTGTAAAAAATTGCATCACATCCTCGTGAACAATGAGATCTAAGAATCATTTTTCACCGTGATTCCTTGGCTCGATATGTTATTTTGATTAGTTTTTAATTTCGATTGAAGCTTAAAACACGTTTCTAAATGTTCCTAGGATTGAAAAGTAACAAGTTTTACATTGAAATTCCCTGGAGGACGAGATGCGAAAATGAGATTTTTTTGAAATTTTTTCAACTTTTTTTTTGGCCTCCTTATTACAAATTTCCATCAATTGATTTGTGCTTATAGATTAAAGCATGGATTGGAATGTTTTTAGGATAAAAATTGCACAAAATGACCCTAATTTTGAAGCTTTGTCTAGCTTGTCTATGGCGGACGAACCTTGGTTGGAGCAAGGTTGAAGACAACTTGCTCCAGCCAAGCCCACACGTGCTGCGTGGGGGCACGTGTGGGATCTATGAGTGCCCTTTTTCATTCTCATTTTTTCTTACAGTCTCAAAATTTTATTTTTTATCAAGTGATTATTTTTCTAAAATTTTTTAAGTCCCTTAAATATTTTCTACAATTTTGGCAAAATTCAAATGATGTTGAACACTATTATAATTCTAAAATTTTGGCATGAAAATTTTTGTACATATATTGCATATGACCATACATTTATTATGCTGCTCACTCTCTCTAGTTGAACATTTAGATATGTTAATAAATTTCTTGAGAGTACATAAAATTTGTATATTACATCATTAAATGCCAAAATATTTTGTTTGTATAAATTTTCATGTTTTTAATGATTATTGTGGGACTGCTTATATTTAATCACACCTAATGATTGTGAGGCTACCTATTGTGGGCCTAATTATGAGTGTGTGTTGTTTTGGTTAGGCTAGCAATTCATTCTAATGTGTTAATATTACTTGTACCATATCGGTGCAAAATGTTGAATACATTTCATACGAACTCTTTTGATGAATTAAGTCTTTATGGTACATATGAGTTTTCTAGATTTATCATAATTTTTTCAACCCTTAGGTGGAATTATGATAAACAATTTTGATATATAGTTGCTTTAACAAAGTTTTTGGTGAGAAATTCTGTTTTATAATTATGTTGTGCACACATAATTAATATTTTCCAATTTTGTTTCCTTAGTTTTTGTTGCTTAACAACTATCTGTGGTGAAAACTCTGAATGAGACAAATTATGATGATTGAAAGGAATCTATGGACTTGTATCTCACAATCTCAAAAGAAGATTTGACACTTAGAGAGGATGGTCAAACAAGGTATATTACCAGATCTGGATTTCTCAGATTTTGAAGCTTGTATTGATTGCATTAAAGGAAAATTCCCAGCTAGAGCTAGAAACAAAAGAGGAAATAGATATGAGAATGTCTTAAATCTAATTCATACTGACATTTGTGACCCTATTACTCCTAGTGCTATGGGAGGATTTAAATATTTTATCACCTTCATAAATGATCATTTGAGACATGGTTAGATTAAACTATTACATAAAAAATCTAAATCATTAGATGCCTTCAAAGTTTTTAAGTCAGCAGTTGAGTTGAAAATTGGTAAAGTGATTAAATGTGTCAGATCAGATAGAGGTGGAGAATATTATGGAAGATATACTGAGACAGGCAGAAATCCCAGTCCATTTGCTCTATTTCTATAGGAGCATGGCATTGAAGCTCAATATATGATGCCTATCATTCTTCAACAAAATGGAGTTGCAAAAAGGCGTAATCGTACCTTGATGGATATGGTAAGAAGTATGATTTGTCATTCTTCTTTACCAGAATTCCTATGGGGTGAGGCTTTAAAAACAGCAGTCTATATTCTAAATTAAGTACCTAGTAAATCAGTGCTAAAGATTTCATATGAACTTCATTCAGGAAAGAAACCCAGTTTTAAGCATTTTTATGTATGGGGTTGTAGGGTAGAAGTAAGGCCTTATAATCCTCAACTGAAGAAACTTGATTCTAGAACACTTAGCGGATTCTTTATTGGGTATTGTTCAGGATCAAGAGGAAGTAGATTTTATTGTCCTACACATACTACTAGAGTCATTGAATCTGATTGGGCTTATTATTTTGAAGATAACTTGGGTAGTAGGAGTCAAGTTGCTAGGAATATTGATTTACGTGTAGAAAGTATCATCTTACCTGTGCTTATTTTACCACCTTCTTCTGCAGAAGGAGGTGATACAATTGAGACACCAGTTGAGGCAGGTAATGAATCATCGGCAGTAGGCATTGGTGAGCCAATTGTTGAAATAAGACGGTCTCAGAGGGTTCATAGATTTGCTATACTGAATGATTATATGATTTATTCACAAGAATTTGAGTCAGAAGTGGTTGATGACACAGATCCCTTATCTTTTCAGCAAGCTATATTAGGGCCCCACTCATATGAATGGTTGGAGGACATGAAAGATGAAATTGCCTCTATGAATCGTAATCATGTATAGGAGCTTGCTGAATTGCCAAAGGGGCATAAAGCTGTTGGTTGTAAGTGGGTCTTGAAGACCAAACGAGAAGCTGATGGTGGAATTGAAAGATATAAGGCCAGACTTGTAGCCAAAGGCTGCAATCAGAAAGAAGGTATTGATTATATAAAAACTTTTTCTCTTGTATCTATTAAAGATGCCTTTAGAGTGGTCATGACTCTTATTGCTCAATTTGATCTGAAATTTCACCAGATGGATGTTAAGACTGCTTTCTTAAATGGAGACTTATGAAAAAGTCTACATGACTCAGTCAGATGGTTTTGTTGAACCTGATAAGAATCACTTAGTATATAAACTACGTAGATCCATATATAGGCTGAAACAAGCCTCCAGACAATAGTATTTGAAGTTTGATGAGGTAATTACCTCTATTGGGTTCGTTGAAAATGTCTCAGATCAATGCATATATTAGAAATTTGATGAGGGCAACTTTATTATTTTTGTACTCTACGTTGATGATATTATATTGGCCAGCGACTCAATAAATTTTCTGAATGAAATGAAGCATATGTTGTCATGCCACTTTGATATGAAAGATCTTGGTGAGGCTTCGTACATTCTTGGGATTCAAATTCATCGTGATAGGCCTCGTGGCATTCCTAGTTTGTCTTAGGCAACCTATATAAATCGAGTGCTTAAAAGATTCAATATAAGCTCTTGCACTTCATATGCTGCGCCTGTTCAGAAGGGCGAAAGGTTATCTAAATCACAATGTCCTAAGAATGACATTGAGAGGGTTGAAATGAATAAAATTTTGTATGCTTCCTCTGTTGGTAGTCTCATGGATGCTCAAGTATGCACTCGTCTGAACATAACTTTTGCTATTAGTATGCTTGGTAGATATCTAAGTAATCCTGGAAGGGATCATTGGAGAGCTGCACAGAAAGTTATGAGGCACCTGCAGGGTACAAAACATTATATGTTGACTTATAGAAAGTCTGATTCTCTTGAAATTGTGGAATATACGGACTCAGACTATGCATCTTGTATAGATGATCACAAATCTACTTCTGGGTACATCTTTATGATGTCTGGAGGAGCTATTTCATGGAAAAGTGTTAAACAAACACTCACAGTTACCTCAACTATAGAGGCAGAGTATATTGCTTATTATGAAGCCACTTGTCAGGCTGTATGGTTGAGGAAATTGATTTCTGGCATGAATTTGGTGGATTCTATATCACGTTCTCTGACCATCTACTGTGATAGTTTTTCTACTGTGCTTTTTTCTCAAAGTCACAAGAACTTTAGCCATACAAAACATTTTGATGTTAAGCTCTTGTTTATTAAAGAGAAAATTGTTGAATCTCAGACTCGTGTGGTTCACATATCTAATGAACATATGCTTGCGGATCCCCTGACCAAAGGATTACCTATGAGAGTATTTCAAAATCATGTTACTTGCATAGGTTTTGTTAAATTTTGATATAATCCTGGTTTAGTGGGAGTACTATATTTCATATGATATCATTCAGTTCAGGTAATGAAACATTATAGACCCGTTTAATATCATTTGTTTCCCTATTGGAATCAATGTTTTGCATTATTTCTTTTTCTGAACTATGGTTTAAAAGACTAATTTCGCATTTTGTTCTATTTAATTATAAAACTTTGTATTGATGTGTTTAATATCACTTGCTTCCTTATCAGATTTAGTGATCTAGTATAGTTTTTTTTTTTGAAGTTTAGTTGACGCTTAGTATATATTGATTGCTTAAGTTTATTTAAATTTTGCTGTTCTGTTATTTATTATATGTGATTGAATTAATGCTATCCAAGTAAGAGATTGTTGAATTAATTATTTAATTAATTTGACAATTTCTATTAATTATTTATGGATTAGCATTAATTTAATTAATAAGAATAATTGCAAACTAAAATTAAGTAATCAGGCCCAGTTAATAATACTAAGTCCAGAACAGATTGGGTTTGGTTGTGTATAATTTATGATAAGTTAGATTATACATAAGCCTGTTGGGTAAATGTCCCAACCTGTAGCCTTTTTAGTGATCAGTTGATCTCTTATCACTAAACTGATCAGTTGAATGTGAATTATTAATTATTAATTAATTAATAATTAGTAGAATAATAGAGAGGTTACCAAGAGAGACACGATAACTCAATCATCATAGAATAATATACTTAAGGTAACTTCTCCATAATGGATTAACTCTATCACAATTCCCACTATCTAAAAAATCTAAAAAGGCAAAGCAAATTGTTAAATTCATTAACTCTGATCATCCATGGCTATTTTTAGATCATCGTCAGGTATGGAATTCTACCATTCTATTAGTTGAAAGAATTTTGGGATAACTAATACTATTAATAGAAATATGAGAATTATTCTCATTTTTCAAAATTACTTTTTAATTGCCTTTACTATTGCATTCCTTTTATATTTTGCAGATCAACTAAGCCTTTAGATCATTCTATCTAGATTTTTTTTAAATATCTTAGATTGAGATTTTATTTTAGGTTCTTTCAATTATCACATAACACACTTTCACTATTTACAATTTGAGTTACACATTGAAAGTTTCTTTTGGCTTTTAAATTACTAGAGAGTGTTAGATTATTAAAATTTGTAATGTAAATAAAATGATTTTAAGATGCAAAATTTGGTGAAATTTTGTCGTGGATTAATGAAAATACGCCACATGACAAATAAAAAAAGATTGAAATGATATCTCAATTAATGACATTAAGATCGGGATAGAACAAAACGATCTAGTTTCTGAAAGGTAATTATTTAGGAGACATTTTTTATTTTTAAAAGTAAAGAAACCACTTACAAATAATTTAAAATTAAAAGAGAATATTTGCATTTTCACATTTTAAAAAATATGTAAGATGATATAATTTAATAATTAGAAAAAAGAAAAAAAAATGAAAAAGCGCGAGCTGAATTGGTGACGCGATGCTTAATAAGGAGCCCCAACTTTCCTTCCCAAACTCTGCCACTTGCCAATATTTCCCACAATATCAGACACAACGGGCAAGCAAGAAAATCCAAGGATTCGTCAAATTTCCAAATCACTCCCAGGCCAGCACCCGTTAACGTATTGCTCTCGACAAGCTTTCAAACTAACAATCATCTCGGTATCCCTTGCGTTTCGATCTCATTTCGCCTCGTAACAATTTGTTGAATTTGATCGACATTTGGATGGGTTTCCTTATGTTACTTCTGCAGCTGCCGTATCCAGAACCATAGGGGCTTTTTTTCCTGATTATTTTGGTTTCATATCAGATCCTCTTTCTATTTTTTTTAGGTATAAGCCTTGGGCTTTGTTGTTTCTGTTATCGATGAATTGATCACTTTGTTGATATAATTAAATCCTGCGTGCATTTCTGTTTCTGGGCATAATCAAGCTTGTGGGTTTTCTCTGTTCGCTATCATTTCGTTTGATAATTTAGCAAATGGGTTAGTAGTGATTAACGAAGTAAAATAGTAAAAAGCATAAACCTTGAAGGTACTACTAGCATTTGCTTGATACTTGAGAGAGAATGTAGGAAAATGAAAGTAATTGAAACACAAATGCCAGCGCCGGTCCTTCTTGTGCTTTTGCCCCATTAACAGTTTCATTTCTAATATCTTGCAGAAACAGACTGGGGTTAAAGCATTAGATTTTTAAGGGAAGATTTTTTTAATGGAAAAATACTGTAGTCCATGAACAACGGTTGGGTTGTATTTTGGAACTACCTGTATTGATTTTAAGAAGTGAGTTCTAGGGCTTCTAGTAAAATTCTCAATGATTTAATTAATCACTTTGTAATTACAGGTTTTGTGTTAAAAGTGTATTGAATGGGGATTCAGACAATGGGTTCTCAAGGTAATGGGCAACAGTCTCATTTACAGCCTTCTCCGTTAACAAGGCAAGGTTCATGGTATAGTCTTACCCTTGATGAAGTTAAAAATCAACTAGGAGACCTGGGGAAGCCATTGGGAAGCATGAACCTTGATGAGCTTCTTCAAAATGTATGGACTGCTGAAGCAAGTAAGTCTATAGGGGTAGAAAATGAGAACATGTCATCATCATCTTCTCTTCAACGTCAGGCCAGTCTGACCCTGGCTCGGGCTTTGAGTGGGAAGACAGTTGATGATGTATGGAGAGAAATCCAACAAGGTCAGAAGAAGCGGTATTCAGAGGATATAAGAGGTCCAGGTAGAGAGATGACTCTGGGTGAAACAACCTTAGAGGATTTCTTAGTACAAGCGGGGCTTTTTGCTGAAGCTTCTATAAGTCCATCTGTGGGATTGGATACTATGGAAGCCACCACCCCTCAAAGTCTTCAACACAAGACAGGCTTGTCACCCTCCACTTCATTTGGCAGTTTATCTGACACGAGGCCAGGCCGGAAAAGGGACACTCCAGATGCATATGAGAAAACTTTGGAGAGGAGGCTGAGGAGAAAAATCAAGAACAGGGAATCTGCTGCCCGTTCACGGGCCAGAAAACAGGTTAAACCTATATTTACTATATAAGCTTAAGGCGATTGATTCTAATTTTTTTTTCCTCTTTTTGGAATATTATCTTGGACTGTTACTTATTAATGTTGGATGGTGCAGGCTTACCATAATGAATTGGTTAGCAAGGTTTCTCGTCTAGAAGAAGAAAATACAAAGCTCAAGAAAGAGAAGGTACAGAATGTCATTCACATTTTTTACTGCCTCTATGTTCTTGATTTCTTGTGAAAGGCTGTTGTATTTTCTTTGGCTGGGAGTTCTATTGAGCATTTGGGGTATTATTTGTTCACTATTGGTTTAAATGAACAAACTTGATCCTTACTCAATTGAAAATTTATGGCTCACTGTGTACTAATACTATGTATTGAGTCTGTTTTGCGCTAAGGGACTAGTGTGATCTATCATGAGGTGAACTATCTCTTCTTGGTAAAGGTGGCAAATTCTATACCTGACTTTATCAAACTTTTCAGATATGAACAAGTTAAGTAATCTTGAAACAATCATTTTTGGATATAAAATCTCTTCCCTTTTAAGAAATAGAAATCACTGGAGGCTGAGTAGATATAACTTTTTGATAACCTGCTAGTTGAGTTTCTACTACAGAAAAAAGTGGAAACAGGAAGGAAATTCTTTACAGCATGTACTGGTTGTACTTTACTCACTCATCTTTATAGATTAAGATGCTTTGCTGCTGTTGATAAATTTTCATCATATCTCATATGTATGTTATTATTTATGACCGAATCCATGCCATTACGAAATTTTATAAGGCTTTAGAATAAGTCATCATAATGTGAGGTGCAATACTATGTAATTGCGCTGGTAATATATACTTTCCAAATAATATATCATTAATAGGGACCAAGTAGTTCTTGGTGTTGTGGTTGTGGATATATAATATGACTGGTGAATATCCTACTTTGATTCTAGAATTGGAGTTCCTAGCCCCCTTGCCCCATACTTAATAGTCTCTGCTAGAAGAATCAGATGCTGAAATTGAGAAGCCAAATAGGTGATATTGGTCCAATGAGACCTTAGTTGCTTTCATGCAAGTCATGCACAAAAGAATCAGTCTTGTAAATATTGGACTCTAAACCATTGTGTCCAATGTATTCCTTGTGGACACAAACAAATTCTTTTGTCCTGTATATTTAGAAGTGAATAATATGATATTTTCTCTCTATAGGATGACTGGCCATACAATTGGACGAAAGAGTTGAGGTGCTACATACATTTTTCTGATTTCCTGAATGCTTTCAAGCTACATTAAATTACTTTTTTTCCCGCTTTTTTCCAATTCTCTTCAAGATATCTATTGATGCCTTGTTCTATGTTACACTTTCATCTATTTTAGCATCTTAAGCTTTACTCTGCTTTTAAGTCTTGTATTCTACATTGAACAATGAACATGGACAGGTTTGTTCTTCCTTAGTGTGTATGGTATTGCTTACCTGAGAGGTTGCATGTCTTCAGTACATTCATATAAACCTAAGGTTTGTATACTGAGAGAAGCAGTTCATTCCTAGAATCCCTCTGATAAATATAATGCACTTAAAAAAACAAAATTAATGAGTAAATTAATCTTTTGGTTCTCAGAAGATGCCACTTTTCGCAATTTGAACCTCCACTTTTAAGGCCTCTTATTGTAGTCCTTCAAAGTGAATTTCCTCATAAATACAGTCCTTACATTAACTGAAATGTTGACGTGGCTCATAGTTATTAATAGCGCGTTGTGCACTTGTAGCACCAATAGCTCCAAAATGCTATAGTGCATAGTGCATAGTGTTGCTTAAGTTACCTAAAAATATAGTGCACAATTTAAAAAATTCAAAATATTATTGATATTGACTAAGATATTCAGAAAACCAAACTCACATTAAAAAAATCTCGTAACATAATAATCATCCATAAATCACAATATCAAGTACTTAAATAATAAAATACATCAATGTTTAACAAAGTTTTTAAGTCTAAGCTTAATCCTAAGATATCTAAACCAATTCCTTTTCATCAAAAGCAACATCACGATGATCATCATTAAGAAATCCCTCAGTTTCCTCTTCATCTTCTGAGGACTCCATTTGTTTATCAATCATATCGAGAGCACTAGAAGAAGAGGATGCTATTTCCCTCTCCTCATGCTCCTAATATGGTTAATGAATACTAAATCATTAAAAATTGATTGTTCAAGGATGGGTCAAGTGAATCTCTAGCGGCAACCTTTGCAAAATACTCAAATTAGGGTTGTTGTTGCCCTATTTATATGTAGTGCCTGTAGCACAAGCTATAGCTACACAAAAGTAGCTCCTGTAGCACAGCTATAGTGGAGCTATATGAAAGTTGCAAAGCTACACAAGTGATGTAGCATCAGGAGCTGTAGCATTGAGCCACAAGCTATAGCATGAGCTATAGCATGCCATTAATAACTATGACATGGCTTCACAATCTTCTCATGTGCCATTATTTGATGATGTGACATTTAAATTATGAAGTTTTTCTTTTCCATTGAGGCTTGAAAAACTTCCCAATTCAATTGCTAGATGGTAAAAAAAGGACCACGTGAGATAATTAAACCATGTCATCATTTCTTTTAACTTATTGTTAACTCAGTGTGAGTGTGAGGACTTTATTGGTGATAGTAGTCGCTTCAGAGGACTACAATGTGAAGATTAAAAATGGACGACTAAATTGAAAAAATAAGCATCTTTCAAGGACCAAAACATTAATTCACTCAATTAATAATCTTCTCCCCAAGGTTTCTGTTATGCTTGTTTATACATGGAGGATATTTCAAAGACATGGTGGAATATGTTTGGCATTCAACTGGGATACCTTGTCATTGCATTGAGAAGCCCTTTAAAAACTAAAATACATATTAAGACTGTGACCCAACAAATACCTTTCATATAGATTTAAATGTATTTATTGACTCTAGTCTAGATGGTTCCTATCTCTCTTTCTTGCCTTTCACCTATTTGAACTCCTCTTCACGTGGCAAAAACTAATAGTTGGCCAAACCACATAGGGGGAACATCTTATTGGTTTAAATGAGCATGCCTTGCAAGCATAAGGGATGTTGGTCCTGGTAGTTGTTCAAGCTCACGTCCAATGGAATATGACTAATTGTCAAATTGATTGGGGGGGGGGGGGTTGTCAGGAAATCATTGCACCTCAAGGTTTGATCTACATGGTTCAATTAGGTATTGATGTAGACCAAACATTTTTTGGGGAAAAAATGATAGTTTACAATTTTAACTGATTACTTTTGGATCTCTCTTGTTATTATTGTTATGGTTGTGAACATTGGGACTTGTTAGAGTTGCAGAGAGGGATGCAGTGTACATGCTTGTGCATTTTGGACGTATATCCCTACCCATTATAATATGTTTGCTTTTGCATGGGATATAAATATTTGTACAAAACCTTCAAAAAGCCACAAGATTCTCAAATGTTGCCTTCACCTTGACTGAAAAATTGGGCTTTGTCTAATGATTACGTTTTTGCATAAGGATCTCCTTGGGATTAAGTGATGTGAATTATACATGCAAGTTGTTTATTCTGGCCAGTTATGCATGACTTTCCATCTCATGAACAGAGCCTGTGAAGAGGGCAGTAGTACATCAATTAATTTAAAAGTATTTGAATTTTGGTCAGCCAATCTAGTGATGCTTTACTATTATAAGAAATTAGTGGAACTATCTTTAATATCTAATCTACTTGTTATTGTTCTTTTAGTTATGGGCAACATGATATTTTATCCCTATTTCTTTTCTGCTTGATATTTACTTAGGAACGTATTGTCAAATATGATGTCAAAGCTTTAATATGTTCTTAACCTTTATTTGCTATATTTGGTACTTATGTGGATCTTCATTTCACATATAGACTGCCACAAGACCCTTCACTTTCTGGGGAAAAAAAAGAAAAGAAAAAATGTAACATCCTTTTTCCATTCTTTATGCTCCCTTATTCCAGTTATTAGCTGCAGTCTAATCAATTTTATTATGGTTTTGTTCTTATTGATTTTATGACAAGTTCATTGTAGAAAATTTAACTAGGGTGATGACTGATGTATCATAGAGTTTTTCCAAGGCAAAAATTGCAAGTGACAATTATTCAAGTGTAATACAAATCTACCATTCTTTGTTGATTATTGCAAGATGATTTTACTTGAACCATCAGAGCTCCTATGATTTCGGTTTTGGCCATTGTGCACATCTGCAAAGTGCTAATTTTAGCATGGATTCTCCCCTTTTATAGGAGTTTGAAAAGAGGTTGGCATCTGAATCATCACCTGAACAAACATATCAGCTTCGAAGAACGAGTTCTGCCTCTTTCTGACATATGATCTGCACTGAAGTATGCCTGTTCCCTATGTTCTAGGTTTCAAGGGGGCATGTCCAGGGTTGCATTACTCAATTGCTCATCACTGTTGCAGTTGGTGTGCTTTCTTAAATGGTTTGTTAAATCGATCTCTATAATTAACTAACTAATGGGTACATATTGCAGCAAAGTTTCAATGTTCATAAACTTCAGCTTTGCTTTGGTGGGAAACAATATCCGGAAAGACTTGGAGCTTGCTGAAGGTTGCCTTTTTTGTGTAATGATTATCCTAGTGTGCCGTGGTATTGTTAGGTAATCAAGTTCTTAAAAGGTGACTTCTTATAGAATTGAAAATAGGTAGGTCTTATTAGCATTTTTGAATTTCAGGATGATATTGCAGTAGATTTTAACTTATACTTGATGGTAATGTTTAGGGTAAATTCAGTTATGGAGAAATGTGTGCTCTCTGGTGTTATTTTCCAGATAATGGCAATAGCAAAGGAGAAGTTAACTTATCATTATGTTTTTCTGGGGAAGTTTGCTCCATAATCCTTTCTCTCCCCCCCCCCCCCCCCCCCCCAAAACAACAAAAAAAAAAACTTTCTTCTTTTCTGTCTTGTTACATAGGTGGTTCATGACCTTGGGGTAGAGGTCGAACTTGACATCTTTGAGATTGAAAATTGTGTCACGTGAACTATAGTTGAGCTCTATTAGTGGACTGAGAACATAGGTAAACTTTGTTTTTGGTTTTCTTCCCTTTTTCTCTGTTTTTGAGGTACTACTTTGATCTCTAATGGTATTTCTTTCCCATAACTGTTGAAATCTAATGGAAATGAGAATAAATTTTGATGACATAGAATTCTATTACTCATAATCACATGAATGTTATTTCAGTTGAATAAAAATAAAATATGAATAGAAAAGAAAGATGATAAAATGATCATAACACCCCTAGAAAGGAAAGATGATAAAATATCATTCTAAGGACATATGGATATTTTCAAGTAGAATTTTAATTCATGGGAGTTATTTCATCAATTTTTTTGATGGAATCAATATCTCAAAGATTTAAGATTCAGCATTGCCTAGCTAATGGAATATATTTGATTGGCCTTCAACCAAACATGTTATGAAGGGAATTGTATTTTTATTCATGACTCTGCAGTATAAAATTTTACCAACCGAATGGAGCATAAGGGCTTAGCTTCAGTCTTTAAGATCATCAACAAACTAATATAAAATAGAATTATGATGTAAGGAGATTTTTTTTTAGGATTTAATAATGTGATGATGCGTTATAAAAAAAATGTCTACGTGCTATATAGTCATCATAGAACATGGTGGTAAGCACTTAAAAAAATTTGTCAGTGTCTGAACCTGAAAAATATATATAATCGGCATGGCAAATGGTTGCCTATAAATGTTGCGGAAACAAATATTAAGAATGATATGTTATCTATGTTTACTTTATCTTTTGAATTTGTCTTTCTTTCAGAGTTGGAGAGGTGTTTCTCGTTCTTAGAAGAAAATTGTTTCCTATAAAGGAAATCTGAAATGTGTACGGAAGATTCTACCTATTAATCAATAATCAGCAAAATTTGACACGTTTGGAATTGTTGAGATTATGGGTTTAATAGAATTATTTTTGCACGTATTCGTCTTAGAAAAATTGGGTTCAGGAATTTTTTTTTTTGGGGGTTCCGTATTAACAAGAGAGGTAAAGTGCAAACCATCCAAAAACTACACCTGAGTGTGAAAGGGGGCCATTAGAAGTAAGGGTGTTCAAAGGTTCGGTTTAGTTTAGTTTTCAGCAAAAATCAAATCGAATCAACCTAATCAGTTTAACATTTTGTTAGACCTTATCGGTTTTAAATTTTAATTGGTTTGGTTCATTTTTTTTTTGCTTAAAAGTAATTTTTTTAAAAAAATTTATTCCTTATAATATGTAGAATTTAACTTCTAATACCCTACATCTCTTAAAATTTTGACTAATAATAAATTTGAAATAATTTATTATTTTTATCTCTTTTTTTTGCTTAAAAAAATTTCATACATTCACAAAAAAACTTTAAAAAGTAAAAAAAAAAAATAAGAGCAATATCTTATAATAAAATAGTATAAATAATTTATATATTTCTTGAACTTGATACAAGTTTAATTAACAAAAAATCCTATTAATCCAAAAAGAAACAAAATATTAAATTTTAATTAATTACAAATTTAATACTTCGGTTTGGTTCAGTTAACCGAATCAAATATAGAGAAAACCGACAACTGAACTAATTTAATCGGTTTTACAATCATAAAAACCAAACCAAACTAATTTTTAATCGATTTTATTCGATTTTTGACAATTTGATTTGGTTTGATTTGGTTTAATTGGTTTGATTCGATTTTGTTCACTCTTAATTAGAAGTAGTAAATTGTTCTAGAACATTATGCACAACTCCTATAGGTAAAGGACTATAAGATGACAATACAATAAAGGCTCTATATTATAGGCCAAAATGCTTAGGGACTGTATGAGAGCGAGCAATCTAATAAGCATCCCCGATCCTCTTGCTTTGGCTCACTCTTCATTATCTTTTTTTATGAAATTTAAATTATTTAAATTAAAATTTGGACAGTTTAAATTTATTATTATTTTTTTAGTTTGAATATTAATTTAAAAAAATTCATAATTAAAAGATTGTTTTATTTTATATTTTGTTCTCTTTAATTTTTTTAAATAATAATAAAAAAGTAGATCTAGGTTATTTATATTAATTTATATGGTCTAAATTTTTTGATTAAAAAAAAAAGACATGGGAGACGACCTGATTTGATCTAGTCAATCTTCTTTTTGGAGTTCCAATGTGATAACATGTATACACATGAATTCCACAGTGATGTTTGAGTACAAGGAAATTTTCTTCCAGTTCATTTGCAAGTATTGCAACAAGATATTAATAGCTCAATTTTTATTAGGCAATTTCTTACGTATTCTGTATCACATTGGAAATAGGCGTTCTAATCTCTTTCCGACAGATGCAATGGTTATTATTACGTCCGATTTTTTTTATTAGAAACAAAAAATTATTTTATTAATATTAAAAAAAAACAGTTAATATCAATTTAATTCATTGATTAAGTTTAAATTTGATAATTCTTTCTTATTTTACTTATCTTTATTTTACATAAAAAAATATTATACATTGTTAAGTGTATTGGATGTAATAATAAATGAAAGGTAAAAAATTATTATTATTTAATAAAATAAAAAAATATTATATTTCTTTTATTTTTAAGACAAAAAAATCTCTTTAAATTTTAATATAAAAAAGATTAGAGGAAATATTTAATTAAGTTGTTGTTGCTGATTCCCAAAAAAGCAAAAAATTAAAAAAATCCAGAGTGTGCATTATTAAGAAGCATTGATTACTGGTTCTCGTGTAACTCATTCATACGTGGTCCTCTGAATAAATTGAGATGGGGGGTTTGCATTGCACACGCTTTTTGACATTCGAAAATTAGATTTTCGCTTGTTCCGTTTGGAATATATAAATGTTAAAGATATTACAATCAAATTAGGTTATAGTCTCACTGTTTGGATTAAAAAAATAAATTATGTAATTTTTATTTTTAAAATATATAAAAATTCTTTTAAAATAAAAGTTTCTTTATATTTTAATTTAATTTAAAATTTTTAACCAAAATACTCTTCATTAAACATAAAATATATAGTTGTATAATTAAAAAAAATTAAATGGAGAGTATTTTGATAAAAAAATTAAAATTGGATTAAAGTGTAAAGCAGTTTTTTATTTCAAAGAAGATTTATGTATATTTTAAAAATAAAAAAAATCTTTGTAATTTTAACAAAATTCATAAAAGTTCATCTAATTTATTAAAAAAATCACATTTAAGAATTTGGTAAAATTAAGTTTTTGCTATATGGTTTTTCATAGACATATATGAACATTTAAAAAAAACTCAACACTATGTGATTCACTAATTAAAGAAAATTCTTTTTATATTTAAAACTCTTATAACAAATGTTTAAAGATTATGTTTAAGTAATTTTGCTGTTACAAAAAAAATATTATGCAAAAAGTTTATTTTATTGCCGTAAAGTAATTTGGAGAAGAAATTTTTATATTATATTTCAAATATTAAGAAAGTTAGATGATTTTTTTAAAAAAATAAAGAGTATTAAAATTTATCAAAATTTCAAAAAAAAAGTATAATTTACTTATGATTAAATGAGCAGTTAGATGGGAACGGGGCATTGAGATTAGAGGCCCGAAGCCAAGGGCTTTACTAATTTAGTATTTACGAAAAATTAGAGGCTGGGAGCTCCTGATTACATGTAGAATCATTTCTAAATTGAACTCTGGATAGGTTCAGATTTTTTCTAAGCAAAAAATTCAGACCAAACCCATCAACTTTTATTACTTTAAAATCAAACAAAGTCTCCTTACATAGATCACGTTTAATCTTTGTTGAAATTATACAATTTTTTTATTTTTAAAATATAGATAAAATTTTCTTAAAATAAAAAATTACTTCACTCTTTAGGTCAATTTAAAATTAAACTAAAGTATAAAATAATTTTTTAAAAATATATATATATTTTTAAAATAAAAAAATATAATTTTAATATACTTCAATTTATGTAATTTACTCTTTTTAATTTTTAATAAGTCTCTCTTTGCTTCCGTTCGAATTTATTCATCCATAATCAGAATGGCTTCAAAGGACTCATTCATTAGTCACTTTTGTTAGAACAAAAGGCAACCGTATCATGATTTTAATTCGTGAATCTCATTTGATAATATTCATATTCCTCAACACCGTACCAGCTTATCTCTCTGTTGAATGGATCGCAAATACCGTGCCAACTACCAAATGCAACAATCTCACTTATAACCCAAAGTAATGGTTCTATTTGGACAATGTTGCGGATTGTAATAATTCGCATTAGTTTTTCAACCATGGAACAACAAATTACATAATAAGCAATTTAAGAAATAATTTTTATATATTTATTATTAAATTCTTTAATAAAAAATAAAAAATATATTTTTTTAACGGTTCAACATTATTATAATTGGATGTTTAGAAAGGGTCTTTCATATGTTATATTTTTATTGAACAACTTGATAACAAATACTTAAAAAATTTTACTTTTTGCATATAACTGGATGGAGTAGCATATATTGCAGCTGTAATGGGGCAAATAAAGCATTGGAAAATTCACATTGTAAACAGTTGTGTTTCAAAGATGTAAGTTAGGCTTAATTTGAATGGGTTGAAAACAAGATGGGATGCATTAGGAGACAAAAATTTGATGCTGATATGGAAAAATATTGCAGCAGCTAAGAATGAAGGTCTATCTTACAAAGAGTGGCTTTTCAAAAACTACTCAGGAATCAGGATGTGACGGATTTAGCAATAGGCCTCCATAATCCCAGCCTGTACTTGTGAGTGTGCTTTAATATCAACTTCCTCTGCAAAGAAAATGCCAAATGTCAAAAAGAAGTATCTGAAAGAAAATTTTAGCTTAAACCAAGGTTGTTGAAACTTGAAACATTAAGAAAACTTCATTGCAATCAAATATGCAATTTGCATTTTCTACCCCCACAGCAAGTTCAATTGTATCAAATTGACACCAGACTAAATATAGATAAAAAATGGGTAAGTCATCTTGCTTCCAGATATTGCAGAAGTCATTATAAGACTTTGCATTCACATGCACACAAGCGTATAACTGCACCACATATAATATATTATCATTTATATCACTACAGCTTAAAATTTACTTAATTCTATCAACTTTTATTTGATTAATCAAGTACATTAACTTACTCGATAGTTTGAAAACAAATCAATGTTATAACATCATCAGTACAAGTTTTATAATGTATATGACAAACTTTCAGTACTTAGCTATAAGTCAGAAATTTGATGCGAATAAGATGTCATATCAGCACATAAATGGTTTGTGTTTTCTTTTTATTTTTTATTTTTTTAACTTGGCCGTATTACTGTTTTGTGGTCCTTTTTTCTATCACTATCATAGAAGGTGTCAAATATCAGTAAGTTCATTATAACAACATTATGCGAAAGTGGAAAATATACCAGATTAGTAATAACCGATTTCAATTGGAATTAATTGCCAAGTCTATATCATTCTCATTTATAATAGCAATTTACCAGGGTTGCAGTTATTGGCTTAAAAGGCATTTTCTAGGACAAAAACATTGTGTCACTTTAATTTTACACAAGGCAAACAAACAATAGTTGCTGACTGTAATACTATACAATTGACAATATATTCGTTAATAATCAGAAAAGAAATTGCCACTTCGTGGGTGTTTTGTTAAATGATTGTAAGTGTCTGTATTTTCCAATTGCCACATCGAATAAAAGCTAGTAGAGATGTTGCAGTGATTACATGTTTGCAAGGAATACCGAGCTTCTTGAACTTGAGGGTACGAGTGACAAGAAGATTATGAAAGTCACCAATTTCAGATTCAAGCTTAGTAACGTGGGTTTCAACCCCTCTCCCTATGCCATTAAGAAACTTCGGTATGCCAACCTTTGCTGCAGCGGTATGAATGAAAATCAGTTAGTTCTAAGATCCAAGAAAAAGAAAACATCAAAATAAACTCTTCGATTAGTTATTTAACGACAGGAAAGAACATACAAGACTTAAAGACAAGGAAGAACACTTACAAATCATAATGACGAGAACAATTTACAACAAGCCTCTTGAAGTATTGCAAAAACTACCAATACTTAAGTAATCACCACAAAACAGATTGACTCCACCCAAAGGTCGCACAATCAAGATGAAACAATCAAATCTCAACAGACCAGCATCTAGGAAGAGCAAAATCATAATCAACTTTGAGTGTTCTACATTTTTTTTTTCCTGAGTAACTAAGGAATAATGAACACACATTAGATGATACTTATGGCAGGACTAGCACCTATATCCGGAACTATTTTAAAGATTCAATTCCACCCTTTCAGAGAAGATAATGAAACTAAACATTTCACTCTCTTGTTTTTCCTCTACTTTTCTTGGCTATTTAATCGTGACGAAACGAAAAGGGAAAAAAATGGGAACATAGCTCAAGTTTACAGAACTATTCCCCAAGGATCGAAGTTATTCAATTTATGAACAAGCAGAAGGTGGTAATTCTTCCCCATTTCCTCTATTTTCCGTAGTGCCATTAGCAATCAAACTATGCCTCCGAATCGACCCAACTGGAAAGTACTTGTTCATTCAATTCAAAATCATAATCCTTTTACTTTCCTACATATCAAGCAGAGAACTGAAATATATAAAACCCTAGGGGAAGGGAGGAAAACCTTACCAATGTATGGTGCTGATGATTTCGAGAAGAATCTAGAGAAACAATGTGTGAATTGTTGTTTGGTTGAGACTGGAATTGCGCTTCTGTTCATGGCTCTCTGCATCCATACCATGTTGCCTTCGATTATTGTGAATAATGCACGAAGCTACCTAACCTCTTACCTACACCACACTAACGGCAATGGAGATGGATCCTCTGCACTGGGGATCCATCTACAGTGTGACGAATTGTGCGAGGAATAGATTTTGAAAAAACAAAGATTTTGTTCCCAAAAAAAAACTTGTGAGGTATTGAAGGGGTAATTTAAAATCTTTGTTTGTCTCGATGGGGTAAAAAATATAAGGAGAGGGCAAAGTTGATAAAAAATAAATAAATAAATTTTATTTTGTTTAGATATTAGAGAAAAACTGACAAAAGAGAAAAGATAGAGCAAAAATAAGTGTGAGTTCTACAAAATTTTTTTTTTTGAAAATAGAAAAATTTAAAAAAAAACTCCACCTAATGTGGTTGAAAATTCTAATGACAAGATTTTTTAATATTTTAATATTTTAATTAATTTTATATTTATTTATTTAAATTTTTATTATAAAATTAATTAATAATAAATATTTTTTACAAAATATTAACATATTTTTTAATATCAAAATCAACAAATTATATATATATATATATATATATAATGGCGACAGACTACAATCTAAAGGTAGCCAGGTATATATTTTGACTGCTATTCAGTCAGATTATATATATATATATATAATCGATTTGCAAGAATAATAAAAAATATATATATTTAAAA
The DNA here is from genome assembly GCA_026724425.1 of Erythrophleum ivorense. Lineage (NCBI taxonomy): Eukaryota > Viridiplantae > Streptophyta > Magnoliopsida > Fabales > Fabaceae > Erythrophleum > Erythrophleum ivorense. Next base: position 93,475 of record JAIUCV010000664.1, on the reverse strand, counting down.
CCTTTTTAACAATTTAATTAATTAATTAATGTTATAATTATTTATTTAAAATTTTATTAAAAATTAATTAATAATAAATATATTTTATAAAATAATAATATATTTTAAAATATTAAAATCAACAAATTATATTTATATATATTATATATAAAAAACACCTGAGATTGGGCTGGAGGTTGTTTGGGTTGAAATTGTCTAAGCTGAGTTGGACTAAGATAGTCTTATTTCTTTCTGAAAACTTTATAATTCATTTGGTGACCCATTCAAGAGGCATTAGTTGAAGCAGATCTTCTTTAGAAATCTGCTTAGGGATTTGGATGATAGTGGTGTAGTATGCCGTGGTAAGGAAGGTGGAGTATGAATCTGTAAAAGTTTTACAGGAGGGTTTTCTAAAGGTTTTGTCCAGAAGGGTGAAGCTTCTTGGTGTGAAGGAAAATGAGGTGGTCTTTAAGGAGGACGAATATTTTTAGGTGGAAAAGGTTGAGATTGGACTGGAGGTTGCTTGGGTTGAAGCCGTCTAAGCTGAGCTGAACTAAGATAATTTTCTTCCTTTCTGAAAACTTTATAGTTCATTTTGAAACATTTGGAATAATCAACTTCTTGTGGGTAAGATGAATATGGAGGTAATGGATATGGATTATATAAAGACATAAAAGGAGAAGGATATGAATCATAGATACTTTAAGATTGATCTCTAACTATGTCTTTTTCAATCTGAGTTGTTACTTGCCGAAGCTGTTGTTCCTTCTGTGTAAAAGCTGGTCCCATATATCCACGAGCGATAAAGCCTTTATGTTCTACATCCAGAGAAGTAAACTGCCTTTGGAGGCGATCATACAATTCTTAGATATGAGAAGACAATCCATTTAAATGAGAATTAATATGAGCCGTTTGACTGAAGAGATTCTCAAATAGAGAGTCAATCCTTTGAAGAACTTTGTTTTAAGCCATAGCATTATGAGTATGCCAGTTGAATACTTCGTCAGTTTGTGAGACAGGTCGCATGGCACAATGAGGTAAAACTTTTGTAGGAACAGAATACGGCTTACAAGTAACATGTGTCTCAGGGTTAGTTCTTATTTCCATAGCAGGAAATTCAAAATCATAGCTTTTTGATACAGAGGAAAACATCATGCAGGGAATAGGCTGAGGTTGTGTGTGTATGGGAATGATAGGCTTAGGTTTTGTGGGTAGAGAAGGAAGAAGGTCATCATGGCCTAATTCTTTAAGAAGGTCAGACAAACTTTCTGGTTTGAGTCTAGGAGACTTGATACCAACCCATCGAGGTTTTGGTGGGTGGTCATCATCATCAGAGCTGCTATTAAGTGTATGGTGAGAGTAGTAGCCAGATTTCCAAGATAGCTTAGGTAATTATTTTTTTCAGGGAGAAGCACAAAAGGCACGAGGTCTCCAAGCATTATCCTCTGGTCCTTCCCAATTTTCAAGATCATCACATCAACAATCAATGTCACACATAGAAGAATCACAGTCCCAAAGGAAATGTCTATTGATTTTGCCAATATAAGTATAAGACCCATCAGGATGAAGCCAGTGAATGGGAATTAGACCTTTCTTTTGTTCTTGGGTGACCATAGGTGTGATCATCATAGAATGATTCATTATCCTGGGGGCTGAGGTGGTAGCTTCTTCAGATCCAGATCTCTTGAAGGTTGATTTCACAATGCCATCAGAGAGTTTTTCGAGAACAAGAGGAGCAGATGTATGGAAGGTCTTTTGTCCCCCATAAAACTCTTTTTCGTAATTGGTATCCCATTCAAGAGGCATTAGTTAAAGCAAATCTTTTCTAAGAATCTGCTTAGGGATCTGGATGATGGTAGTATTATCAGGTATGTCAGAAACTATATAAAGAACATCATCAGTGGTGTTCGGGAAGTAAAGATCAACGGAGTAATTTTGCAGACGATAGATCATCTGGTGATGAAAAGTGGCTGGAACAGCATCAGAAACTTGTTCAGCACCAATGATCTGGACTTGTACTTTTAGTCTGGTTGGAAGAGTGGGATCTGACAATTTTATGTTGAAGTTGGGAACGATGGTCAGGATCACACTTCCATCATTCAAAGTGACAAGGGCGGCTCCAATCAAAGCATTCTAAAAGGAGGTGTAAGATGTATCAAGAAGGGATACTTGGGTTGTAGCAGCAATCCCTTTTCTGCCATGCAAGATAAGGACCAATCTAATAGCTCTAAGATAGAGGTGAGAATAGCCTTGATGGATCTAGTGAGAAATGAAATTGGTAGGGATTTCCAGAGTAACATACTGTTCAGCTTGGGTTGACTGAAGCCTACACTGATCCAGTTTGGTACCTTGGACTATTTCTTTTACTGGAAGGTCTTAAGGAGAAAGGAGTCTCTGGATAGATCGAGTAAAGGATTAACTTTTTTTATGATAGAGGTGATAAGGATTAGGAAGAGGGGTAATAAATTCTTCTAATCTAGATTCTTCTGGGATATGGGTAATTTCTACAAGATTATCTATCTTATTAGAAGCATGAGATATACAAGAAGAGGGGATGGATCTAGGTATAGAAAGGGAAAAAGAAAGATGGACGGGTTCTTCGACATCATTGGTTAAGGAAACAGTAGACATGATGGGGTTTTGATATCTTCTTAAGTATAGACTAATGCTTTCTTCCAAAAAGAGTCAATTGGGCCAAGCCCAAATCGAATTTCTCGGAATGCATATTTCTGATAGACATTATCAGCCTGGTCTGCTGGTGAATTCAGTGAGGATTACATGAAGATTAGCATTTGGTTGAGTCATTTGAAGATCGATTTAGACTGAAAACTCATGCAACTTGTCAGACAAACTTTTTGGCTTGGGTCTGGGAGACTTGATACCAACCTATCGGGGTTTTGGTGGGTGGTCATCATTATCGAAGCTGCTTATTAGGTGTATGGTGAAAGCAGTGGCCAGATTTTTAAGCTATGTCTTTTTCAATCTGATCAAATTGAGTTTTTACTTGCTGAAACTCTTGTTCCTTCTGTGTAAAAGTTAGTCCCATATATGGTTTCTGACAGACCTGACAACACCACTATCATCCAAATCCTTAAGCAGATTCCTAGAGAAGATCTACTTTAACTAATGCCTCTTGAATGGGTTACCAATTATGAAAAAGAGTTTTATGGGGGACAAAAGACCTTTTATACATCTGCCCCTACCAATTTCATTTCTCATTGGATCCATCAAGGCTATTCTCACCTCCATCTTGGAGCCATTAGATTGGTCCTTACCTTGTATGGCAGAAAAGGGATTACTGCTACAACCCGATGTTTCTCCAAGATGATAAATTCCCATTACCAAAGATCAATTCTCAAGTCATCCTGCTTAAAGATGCTAAGGTCTTCTCTAATCATTCAGATTATTCCAGCCACTATATTCATCCGAGCTACTCTGTTCAATCTTGCCAACTCACGAGCAGAAAGACCCTCCAATGCCTTATGTTCAAATGCAGATTCTTCAAAGCAAGTATCATAAGCCTATCCCTATTATCGCCTATATGGATACTGGTGCTTCTAATCAGATTGAAAAAGACATAGCTAAAGATCAATCTCGAAGTATCTATGATTCCTATCCTTTCCCTTTTGTGTCTTCATATAATCCATATCCATCACCTCAATATTTATCTTACCCACAAGAAGCTGATTATTCCAAATGTTTCAAAATGAACTATGAAGTCTTCAGAAACTTGTTCAGCACCAATAATCTAGACTTGTACTTTTAGTCTGGTTGGAAGAGTGAGATCTGACAATTTTATGTTGAAGTTGGGAACGATGGTCAGGATCACGCTTCCACCATTCAAAGTGACAATGACTAGGTGCTTTTTTTCACATTTCTGCTCTGCGCGTTTATCCACATAAAATGCTTGGCATGCCCAATTAGATTTTGTAGGTTCAATAAGTCCTTATTGTAGAAGGGCTGCACATTCTATTTTGGTAAATTGTAGATCATCAGAATTCATGCTAGGGTGAGTTGCTTTTGTAGGATTATATTTGATTGTCATTCAATCGAATATATATATATATATATATATGCGTTGTTAGGCAACATTATATATATATATATATATATATATATATTATTTATGAATATATAATATTTATATATTAATATATATAATATTATAATAATATATTATATAAAATATATAAATATAATTAAAAGTATTTATTATATTTATAAATATTATATTTTAAATTAATTAATATATATTAAAATAAATAATTTACACATAAAATTTTATTAATTTAAAGAATATATTTTTTAAATTTTGAATGTTTGGTTTTTTTAATAAAAAAGTTTTTTATTTTATTCAAAAATATTTTTTTATTATTTGAACATTTTTTAAATTATTCTTTATTTTTCTTATTTTTCTCTTAAAAATATATATAAATTTATAATAATTAATTTATATTTAAAACATAATTTTTTTAAAATATCTCATTTATTTATAAAAATTATTAATATTAGAGAATAATAGTATTATTATTATATCAAATTAACAACTTTTATTTCTTTCACATTCTCTTTTTGTCGATCCAAATTTATAGAGAGAAAACATTTTTTCCTCACTTTTTTTTTTCACTTTTCTCTCCATTTTTCTCTCTTTTCACATTTCTTCTCCTCCAACCAAACACAATGTTACTCAGAATCTGAATTTCAGTCACAACAAGAGAAGAGGGGGACTTACAATTTCAGAAAAAAATATATCAATCTAATAGAAAATTTAAAAAATTAAAATTATTTTAAAGAATTATAACTATTACTAAATTTTAAGAGATTTATCATTAGTTTTAAAAAAATTATTACTAAATTTTAAAAAAACTTATGACTTATTTTAAATTTAGTAGTAATTTTTTTAAATTTAATAATAAATATTTTTAAATTTAACCGTAATTATGATTTTTAAAGATAATTATGATTTTTAAAATTTTTTATTATAAATTTTATCAGATTTAGGTCTTTATATATAATTTTTTTAACATTTTATACAATAGTTAGTATGTGACTGTGTGATGCATGGGTGAATATAATGAAATAATTTATTTTATATTAAAAATAATGGTTAATATTATAAATTGTACATAAAAATATTTTAAAAAAATCATAGTTTCCTTTATGTTAGAAATTAAAAAGTGCAACATTTAAATTTTATGTTAAAAAATAATGGTTAAGACTTTGAATAAACTCAAGAAAACGCCCAGAAGGCCGGTAAACAAATAGAAATGTAGAACTTTTATGTATGGATCATATGATTAGTGGTTTTATTATTGTAAGTTGAAAGGTTTTAAATCTTTTTCTATAATGCAGATCACTAGTGATCCATCTTTGCCGCATTGTGTTGTAATAGCAGTTCCACTTGCTTTGATTGGTGTTGTTGCTGTAGGACTTACGCATGGCTTACTCGGTGATTCATTTCTAGCATACGATTACGTATTTGGGGCATTTGGCGCGGTGAAGGGCGTGAGGAGCACGTCTCTTGCGATATAATGTATTTTTTTTTATTTTCCGAATTTGTATGCAAATAAACTTCTGTTAAGGTTTTTACAAATAGGATACTAATATTAAATAAACTTTTGAAGTTTTAAATTTGAAATAGATATTTGATATTCATATTAAATCATCATTCTTTTAAACTCTGCTCATTAAGTTAATTCTTGACAGTGTTAATTTCATTTTCATTATCTCATTTTCATAATCAAGATCAAATTTTTTACCTTGAGGTTCTACTAGCCATTAGGTAGTAAGCTGTCATTTTAATCACTATAAATCATCCTATATGTTTGTGCAGGAATTTTTGTACATTGTGCATTCTATGCACAACTTTAATGATGTATTATTTGTTGCTATCAAATTTACAAGTTTAGATAAACTTGTAAAGAAGATATAGGTAATATAGATCCATATCGTAAATTTGTAAAAATTTATTTTTATTAATAAATAGTTATTTAAATATATAATACATAAAATATAATATGCAAATAAAAATTTATTTAAATATAATTTAAATTATATTAATTTAAAAGAAACTTATGCATATTCTATAATTTATAATACTCAGCATAGAAATTCTAATTAAGTTTTATAAATAGTCATTTAACATATCCAAATATCAAAAACACAAATAAAAATTTAACAAAATTCTTTAAAATCATTATCATTGCCACCAAAATTATTATCATTATATTCTTCTTCAATATCATTATCCAAAGGCATATTTGAAGTATCACCATCTATATTATCAACATTTAAATCAATTCTCAAATGATCACCCAACTTTATCACTGGTTCAAGACTCAAGTAAGATTAGTAATATTCTTATTAGCTTGAATAGGTTGAAGAACCTCATCATCTTCTTCCTCCATATCATTTCTATTTCTCCCCCTTTTAGTTATTCATTCACCATTAGAATTAATATTGTTAAAGTCATAAATATAAGTTCTACTATTTTGCTTACTACTTAACTTCAAATTACCTATCACAAATGCCAAGTCATTCATTCTTTTTTGGTGCAAGTGATTTCTTTTTTTGGTATGAATCTAAACAAAATTAAAAAAATTCATTAATATTCTAACCTTTAAAAAAAATGAAAGTGAACATGAAGAAAGAAAGTAATTTATATCAAATATAATTACTTACCATATCAAAAGTACTCCAATTGCATTCAAACCCAAAAGAGCTACAATATAAGTTGAGAATGCAAGTTGCAATTCTTTTAAATTTTGGGTATCCATCTTCATAAGAATCCACCACTTTGCTAAAGTCATTTTTGTTCTTAATGCTTGTGCAGTGTCACAGTTAAACATGTCTCTTGCATAATAGAAGTCAGTTAATTGAAACTCATTCTTGTTTTTCTCATTTATTTTCAACCATTCTTGTCAAGTAATCATATAGTCTTTGCTCAATCCCATAATTAAGTTTAAAGTCAATGTTGTAGTGGAAATGAGAATTGAGATAGTATGGATTTGCATGTAAATGCATATATAATTGAACTTTTCACCTCTTATCAATTAAGTTCCATATAAGTTCATAACTACAATAATCAATAAATATTGAAGTCAAAATATAAAATTTACATTAATAAAATTAAAGACATAAAAATCTAATTTGCTATTTATCTTTTTTTAACATTATTGAAGTTCTCTTTAATATTTTCCTCTACACTTTCCATTGTTTCATATATGAATCCCATAGTTGGCTTTCCATATGAGTCTGAAGAACTTTAATAAGAGGAGCGGCGCCTTAAGGCATGTCATGATATTCTTCCATAGACTATTATCTAAAGTTATTCTTGCCACTTCCTTTCATCTATAGTAGATGAAAACCTACCACCCTTCCATTCCTTAGAGCTCAACAAATTTATCAATGTTGCTTTATGCTTGTTAAGACATATTATTGTCAAATAAGTAATAGCGAATTAAGTCATAGCTAGCCTAATCAAGTCCTTCCTTTCTGTGAATTTTTTCGACAAGCTAATAAGCATTTTTCATATATAAATGTAGGTTGTGATTCTTCGACCCTTGCTTATGGTTTCTTTATGCAATGTAATTTTTTTTCCAAGTCCTTTAACATCAAGTTAATGCAATAGGCTGTACATGATGTCCAATACAAGTGTTCCCTATTCTCCATTAATTTTTATCTAATTGCTTTGTAATTTGCAGCATTGTCAATTATTATTTGTATCACATTCTTACTTTCTCTACAACTTCATCAAGCATATTAAAAACTTTGTTAGTAGTCTTAGAAACATCAAAAGTATCTAATAAATACAAAACAGTGTCCTTTTAGGACTATTCACTAGTAAATTGCAAATGGATGGCTTTTTCTATCATTCCACTCGTCAGACATGATGAAACAACCAATTATTTTCCATCCATTCTTAAAATTTCAAAGCATGACCTATTGTTTTTCACTTCTAAATTTAAGTATTTCTCTCTGATCTCATGATAAAAAAATAGGCTTAGACCCTTGGCCATATTTCTTGATAATCTCACACATCTTGTAAACTCAAGATTTTTTACACAATTAAAAGGAATGAAACTTGTATAAAAAAAAAAGAGCTACTTGTTTGTAAGCTTCTTCCCTCAAATCTTTCTTAAACATTTGATTAATGGTTGATTACATGCTACCCATCCCATTGTTATGATTTTTTAAACTTCTCAAGAAATTTACAAGTAAGTTTTCTTTTCCTTGAGACCTAACTTGTGCTTGTATACCTTGATCCTCCTCCTCATCAACATCAACGCATTGTTTTCCCCTTTTAGATGATGCATATTTAGTTTCATAAATATGTTTTAACATCATTGCCCTCACATCATTCGAAACACTGACACAAAGCTTAAACATTTATTTTAATGCCAGAAAAGTGATGTTTAAACCATTATATGCCTCCATTAACAACTTTGCCATAGTAATTACACTGCATTTTTTCACTTGTTCTGTCAACATTCATCTTGTGTTTTCACCTTATATTAGACTTATTGTAATACCATATATTTTTAACTTGCTTCATATCATTTCTAAGTCTCATATCACGAATTGCACAAAGGGAATGAAAAAATAGCATTAAAATAATGTCTTATTTAGCGTTGCGTCGCGTATGAAAATTTCATTCGGTGTCATACGGACTATATGAGCTCATACATCACATTCTCGTATTTAATTACATGAATACAATTCATTTGCATCACCAAAATTGATCTACAATTCGTGGAAATCAAAGAGGAGCATCAAACTCACATTTATATTTTCGGCCAGAAATTTGTGAATTCTGCCACCAACTTTGAAAATTCGTAATTAATTCCAAAAAAATTGAAATCAAGCATACTATGGCATTCTGGAAAGCTACAGATGTCTACGTTATGCTAAAAATATGTCAAGGCTATGAAACATACTATAGAAGATGTTTGACATACGAAAAGGTACAAAGGTTCGGACAACTATTGGTACTGATGCAAGTGTCTGCTATAAACTTTAAAATGTCCAATTAATTTCACAAAAATCTAATCCATGCAAATGATACCAATTTGGAAAGCTATGAATGTTAGATTTATAGTAAAAATATATTTAGATCAAAACAAACAAGTTTAGCCATTGGAATTTTATGGAATAGTGACTCAGATCGTGCTACATTACTATTGCTATTCCAAAAATTCAAAAATTCATGGCCCTGTTTGATTGTGTTCCGCATTTTTTAGTTCTTAAAATAGTTCTGTAGAAGTATTCTACAGAATAAGTTTTGGGAACAAAAAAATAAAAAAATCTGTTTGAATAATTGATTTAGAAAATAAGTAAAAAACTAAAAAAACCAAAAAATCTGTTTGAAAAAATTAATGTGAAAACAAGTTTTGAGAATAAAAAAACAAAAAATTTGTTTGATTAACTTTTTTTTTGTAATTAATACTAAAATGATTTTTTATAATAATTGATTATCCATATAAAATTAATACATTAATAATGATAAAATTTGCATAAAATAAAAAGAGAATAATATAATAAAAATTCAGTGTCACATTGTTTTGATCAAAATAGTAAAACCAAGACTTATACAAATAGAATAAAAATACATTTAATTAGTAGGATTGTTATATTGTAGCCACATTCAAGCTGCAATATGATCACGAATTGATGCCATCTCCACTGCACTTTCATCTGATAGTCTTGACAAGTTATCCACATTATAACTTGTACTTCCTACATTTGTATTTCCAATTAATTCATCTACTTGTTCAGAATTCATATTCTCCCATTTATTAAATAGCATATCACGTTCACTACTCTTACGTATATAATTATGAATTGCACAATATGCTGCCACGATAAGACGTTGTCTTGAAGGCTTGTACTGTGGCATTAATTTTAGAATTGGAAATCGAGTCTTCAATACTCCAAAACAACGCTCAATGGTCATTCTTAAAGATGAATGTCTAAAATTGAAAAGCTCTTTAGCACTTGTTGGTCGACGACCTCTTCCTTGATATTCTTGTGCATGATATCTTTCACCTCTATATGGTGGAAGAAAACCTTTAGTGCAAAAATATCCAGAATCCACAAGATAAAATGATCTTATAAAATAATAACCAAAAAATTGATTTATTATATTCATTCAAAAATTCATCTAAGTTAGATAAACAAGAAGACCAATGACATGTTAAACATTTTACTTCGAATAATACCTCTAGCTGGCCACGAGAAATTTGCTTCACAATTTGTTATTGCATCTAATAAAACCTTTGCATCATGTGCACTATCTTCCTAACTTGAATAAACGTAAGTAAAAATCATATTAAAATCACATATGCATATAACATTTTGTGTGACAACTACTTTCCGTCCTCTGCATGATGCTTGCTTTTCAGCCGGCGACCAAGTGCTTATATGCGTACCATCAATTGCACCAACACAATCCTGATTCAATGATAATATAATTAATAACATTTATGATAATATAAATAATATCATGGTAAAATCAATAACAAAAACTTACCTTGAACCAAGGAAAACATTTTGGGTCATCTTTAATATGGTTAGGTAATTATGTAGTCTCTTGTTTTATGAGTTCTTTCCCCAATCGACATACTGCTCGTAACACTTCCTTAAAATAATAAGAAACAATTTGCGTGGAATGTTGGAATCGATTTGCAACTATTCTTTATCTAAGATTATGTCCTATAATGTATAAAAACATTGTAACTTTCTCTTCCAATAACAAATCTCTTGAATCCTATATATAATTGGAACTTCTTAACTCATTACAGAAATTGATGAAACATGACTTTTCATTCGTAACAATTCATAACATTCAGTTCTTGATCCTTGCAGGAGTTCATTAATAAATTCTCGACCTGTAAGTGCAAATGTATGAACTAGAACCTTATTAAGGAACTTACTTTCATACTCACATATCATAGTAATTAATAGTAACTCTGCTAATTCACTCTCATCTTCACTTGAATTGGATGAAGATATAGATCCGTGAACAGTGTTAGTTTCACAATCGGAAGAATTATCTCCTACGTCCATTGCACACAAAGTCTGTTGGAGTAAACACCAAAACACAATCAAACAAGCCTTTAATCACCATTCAACATGCAATACATAAATAGCCAATACAAATTACATAATAACATTTATAACTAATCAAATAGGTCATATTAAAATTTTACTTTCAACATCCGATACATAACTAATTGTAAAATTAAAAATTTCAACAACCAAACATTTAAAAAAGATATTTAGTCAACATATAATATAGAAACTACCAACAAAAACAAGTCATATCAACCTATTCAATCATGCTTTTTTCCTATCTAGAGGTACTGCCATAAATAACTCCCTCCAATTGTCATTAGTAAACTTATCCATTGCCTTGACATAAATATCATCAGATACACCCTCAATCTCATTAAGAACAGATATACATCTAGCAATGGAACAATTAGATGATGTGGCTCCTGTGCTACTAACTTCTATACTTTTCGCCCTCAACCTCTCAGTTTTAGCAAGTTGAACTTCTGCCCTTGCCTTAGAAACCTCAGTCAATGCCTTAATGGCCTCTCCCAATTGATTAGACTTTCCTTCTTTTTTTTTTCTTTTGATCATGGAGTTCAACAACACGCTTTCCACTAAGTGTAACCCGCTCAATTATTTTTGGAACAACATCATCATCATCATCCCTATAAACACCCACATGAACTCCTCCACTAATATACTCATTTTCAAGTTCATTCTCATCTTGAGAGTTTGGTGGATCTTGTGTAGATGAATGATGAAGAATTCCTGTAGCGGTGCTTCTGTTAAAAATGATGCCTAACAAATTATAATGTTCCAATCCTTGCTTTTTGTATTGAGCGACCTCAGGATGTACCTACAAAAAAATATACAATGAATAATCTAATACACACCAATTATCTAGAAAATTAATTTAAAATGATTACATACCATAATATAATTCCTCCAAACCTCCTCCTCTGCAGTAACTGTGTTACTTTCAACATCTCAGCCAAATCCAGTGTGTTATATTAATAGAGAAAATTCTCTATGTTTTGCTCGCAACCTATTAAACTTTTGCTTGATTTGTTTCAAATTAAAGGACTGTCCACTCTTAGCATTCAATTTTTCTAACATACACTTCCAAACTTTTGGGCTAAACACACCATTGCTCATGTTTCCCTTGATAACTTCTTCAACCATAATATATATGTAGCATTTAATAATATGCTTTGGCCAAATTGAATTGTCCGAAGCTTCTATTATCCCACTAGTTGCCATCTATAATATAATGTATAAGAACACATTGGAGAATAAAAGTAAAAAAAAGAGCATAAATAATTAAGAGAAATGGTAGCCCATCTCATATCTATTATTAATCAAAATTGAATATTTATTTTGGTTAGATTTCATCAGATATCCCAAAAGCTTAATCAAATTGTTACTCCCACATAAGTTAAGGTAAAGAAGCATTCATCAAACTTCTTATATTAAATGGTTTTATTTTGAATTTTTGAGCTATAAACGGACTAGCCAGTAAACCTATATTTATTCTAACAATGCTATTGCCAAAGATTAGGGTAACTGTTTCTTAATTGAATTCTTGATGTACAAACAAAATATAGATTGAAAGAAAAGGAAAAAAATGATTTGAATATTTCAAATTTAGATGGTGTTAATAGTGTATAGTGTGAAAATCTGTCTTGCTTCCAATCAAAGATTGCCTACACATTAAATTTAAATACAACAAAAGTAAAGCACAAAGTTTTATCTATGCATGTTATTTACAGTTGGAGGTATCAGCAACAACTCCAATTTGGTTCCATTTTATCTCAAAAGTCAATTATTTATTTATTTTATTTTTAACTTTCATTAAAGTGGAAGAAAACTCGAACATTTTATGAAGATTTGGGAGCTAACCTTGTTCTTCAATGGGAGCTAATTGTTGAGTAGAACTTTATAAGTTAAGAAGTTTCAAAATATCTTGCAAATAACAAAGGGGTAAGAAGATTAGAATTGAGCCAAGTGAAACACAGAAATATATATAGTAAAAACCTCGGTATAAGAAAACTGAATTGAGGTCTAACATCTTAAAACAAACTTTTTTTTTTCTTTCTTTTAATTTCCCGTTTCATGAATTTTGTCGAGAAACAAACAAGCAGAAAATGGCAGAAAATCCAAAAGTGAGGTTGCGCCGACACTTAAATTCTGGCAATAAAACGCATGTGGAGACTGAAAATGAAAAGGAAAATGTAGAGATGCATGAACTTAAGGGGTAAAAGAGGTTGCTTTGCTTCGCAGAGACAGAGAGAGAAGAGTATACGACTCAATAGCCAAGCACATTATTATAAGCTTGATTATAAGCAAGCAGAAAAACTAGACAAGCAAATAAATAAGAAAGCCAAAGCCTTGCAAATATATAATAGAGTCATTACTGTTTCCTGTTCGTAATCAATACTAAGACATCTCACTGCTTTGTTTGAAATATTACATAAAAAACCATACATAATGATACAGAAAACTATAATCCATGCGCACTCCATTCTTTAGTTATGGGCCATAATTACAAAAGAGCAGGTCAGGGACTCGTAACAACCATCTATATACTCTAACTTCTGTTCTTGCATTTCTCCATGGCTTTTGGTGCTGAAAAGAACTAAACATATTTCTAAAGAATAAAAGGTGGGAAGTGGGGACCAGAGGATCAAGAAGGGAAAAACAAAAAAAAAACAAAAACGTTTGAATAGTTTTTGGCATTATCCTCCCTAGGCATCACATGCAATAAGGTGTATTATAAGATTTGGAGTGTTCATGAAGTAAAATGATCACTTTTTTTATGTTTTAGCTTTTGTAGTCTTATGGTTTTCGGTGAGATATCACTCTTATAGATGGTGAAATTGTCTACTGCATGTTCCCCGCTATTACATTTACTTGGAACTCTATTTCAATTTTAGAATATGACCTTCTATATAAATAATTAAACATTGTGATTGGATGATTAATTATAGAAGGGAAAAAAATAATAGTAAACGTATTATTCTTTTCAGCGTGCTCTGCTTTTTCTGCCCCCACAACGACACCTCTGCTTTGAATCTCAAAAACAGAGTACATTTGGTGTAATAATACTTATTATTATTTGGATGAATGAAATAATAGTTTTCTTCAATAAAACTAATAGCTTTTCAAGTTGAATGAAACAGAAACTTTTTTCATTGCCAATGAATCTCGAATTGCTTTTAAGTTCATTGAAAACTAATAGAAAGTGCAAGACATTTCTATCATGTATTCGAATTTAATACTAACCTTAGTGACTCAGCCATGCGAATATAGAGATGATAAATTGGAGACGTTTCTAATCACTATTGCTGCACAAAATGGTTTCTTTCTAGGATCGCAGAACCAAGGGCTCCTGACGACTTCTTGTGCAGAGAACCTTATGCACACCGTAGACATTGGTAATGTTTTGTTCAGTATATACTCTGCACAAAATAATTGGCTTAGTATGATTCTTTGATTATGGTCAAAAGTGTTATGACTTGAAAAAATAAAAAAGAAAAACCAAAATTATAACTAGGAGTATAGAACTATCAATTTCCGATATATGAATAATGGGATACTATAGGGGATATTTGTGCCAAATAAATCTACCAAGCTCCAGTGAATTAGAAATTTCAACTTACAACAATAGGAAATAGGAGAGACACATTCATATCAATGAAAAAATGCGTACCGAGGTATATATAGGGGATAGAAGACCTCCTGAGAAAGTGCTTCTTATCTCTCGAGTAATACAAATCGGCATGGAGAGAGGAAGTGCGAAAGGACTTAAAAGGGGAAGTGGCTTAAGAAATTATTCTTCGAATCACAGCAACACCCAGCCAATTTAATTCCACAAAAATCATTTAGATAGTGAATGAACCATGTTTGTTTCAATCGAGCTAAACCAGCAATGGAAGGAAGAGAGTGGAATGAAAAAATGGAAGATCAAAGCTGAGCTAAACCTGGTGTGCGAAATTGAAGCTGGAAGAAAAAGCTTGATGAAGAACAATGTAGAACAGAGTGTGAGCAACAGCACAGCGAGCAACAACGAACTCGAAGGCTCAGCAACGATGATGAACTAACAAGGAATGGAAGGCAACAGCGACGAATTGGCAGGAAGAACCAGTGACTGGATGCTAGACGACTTCCATGGACGCGACAGCGATGGACTGGCGACCAGGAGCAGAGAAGCTCTTCTTTAATTCTGAGGAGAGTTTTGAATGAGTTGTTCGATTAGGGTTGTTTCAGTTTTATACTATTTACAAAATTTGCCATTAATGAGTGTGTATTCTCCGCTTTTTCCCTTGTTTTCCAGTGTTGAGAATGATAAAACATATATAACATGTTTCCATTTTTTAGCTCCCCGAACACATATCTTATTTTTTGTTTTTTGAAACAAATTATTAAAAACAATTAATCAAACATGTTTTTTTTGTTTTTTTAATTTTAAAAACAAAAAAATTGTTCTAAAAAATTAAATCAAACAGGCTTCATATCTCTTAGCTTAGACCTCCAAATGAGGTGCTTCCAGTTGCTACAAGTCACTATGAATGTATAGTTTTTGCTTATAAAACTTCGTAGCCATTGGACCATATTTGCCCCTCGGATGGTACAATTACACAACTAACCAAATGAACAATACTGGTACAAATATGAATTTCTAATACCAACTTTAAAAAATTATAGACAATTCCATAGATCTCCAAATGACTTAGGGCCTATTTGATTTGATTCTACAAAATAGTTTTTTTGTTTTCAAGAACAAAAAAACAAAAAAACTTGTTTGATAATGTGTTTTTAATGAAGTGTTTTGTAAAACAAAAAAATAAAATTTTGTTTTCAAAAACAAAAAACTCAGAACACTTTTTAAGTGTTTTGTAATTTTTGTTCTACAGAATCAGGTAAAAAACAGAAAACAATTACTTTTTAAAATAATGATTCAAACAGATTTTTTAATTTTTTTGTTCTCAAAAACTTGTTCTTGAAAACATATGTTTTGAAAACATTAAAACAAAAACAATTTCAAATAGGCCCTTAGTCTTTAGCTTCCTAAAAATCTCTAGACAAGATCTAATTGCATGCAAATTTTCAACTCAAGAAGAGATCATTTGGTCAAACTTTGCCATAACTCAAGATTATGGCACTTTTGGTTCCAACAAGAGGCAAATTTAGTCCAAATGAGCTCTACATTGCTCTACACCCATTTGAGCAACTTAGAAAGCATAAATATAGTATAAATAAGTCTCTCATAAGGTTTGAACTATCATGCAACTCAATTTCATCAGGCCATTCCCATAAACATATATGTACAAGTGAGCTCCTAATGGGTCAAATTGCACATTTCTATTCATTTAACTCTATTCTTGATACATATTCTATCTTTACATAGTTTTATACTTGTTCAAAGTGTCATAACTCAAAAATAACATACACATATAGACTTTGACATTCTAGACATCCTAGTACATAAAAAATAGGAAGATTTGCTAAGAAATAGAGATTTAAGCTCCTTGGCTTCCATCCTTTGAATCTTAAACTCCACCTAGATCATATACGATGAGAGAAAGGAGGGGTGAGATTCATTAAATCTCAGTAGCTCATACACCTATTCAAGCACATTTTCAAAGCACATAACATGTCAAAGGTACAAGTGTGCAATCCGTCAATCTATGAAGCATTCAACTTTCACATTTTTGTGTCACAAACTCATGTCAAGCATAAGAATGAGTTCTAGGAACTTTTGGTTTGACCTCACCCCATTTTTAGGATTTTTGGATTGCCTTACTCTTGATTTTAGGGACTTTTGACTTAGCTTCACCCATCCAAGGGACTCTTAACTTTATCTCACTTGCCATGAGACTTTTGGCATCTCCTCATTCACATTAAGAGACTTTTGGTACTACCTCACCCTTATGAGCCATTTCCACAATTCAAAGACATTCAAGAAAGCATATTGGTACCAAAATAACAACATAGCATTAAGTGGCATGTCTCAAACATATAAATATACACACAAGCATACAATGACACATATGCAACAAAAAAATGTGAAAAGTTATATTGGTACAATTTCAAGTTTTATTTTGTTTGTTCTTTCTCCTTTTCGGTTCTACAAATACAATGAGGTGGAGTTGGATTTCCTTGGCCTACTCACAATAAATAACACTTAATTATACTCTTAGGATAAGTTATGACATTCAACTCACTCTTAAGAACACATTTTGTGCTATTTGTCACAATATGGTTCTATTAATGACCTAATGAAACAACTACCACAAGTAAAATTCTTGGTTCCATTCTCTTACTATATTTAGGCCTCTTGACCTCATTTAAAGTCCTTGAAACCATCGCACATTCACTTTCACTAACCTAGGTCCATGTTGCTTTATAAGGTTACATTGTGGAAGTCATTACCTCATCTTCCAACCTAAGGCTTCTAAATTTTTTTTAAGGATTTTTCCTATCTTCTTTTATCATATAAAGTCTCAAATCAATTTTGAAACTATTTAAAACATCCCCTAGCTATCTCTATGGGTTTTAACCGATTTATGATTCTATTAAGGACCCATAGAGTTTGGAATTTTTTCTTAATGGATGGGGCACTTGAGAGGCTCCCTAGGAGTTTTAAAAACTCAAACAAATACTCACATATGATGAAAAATTCTTGAATCAACCCCAGATTTTAGATTATGTTCAAGAATCCTGCACTTTTCCTACTTGAATTTTACTAGCTTTTCATGCATTTTTTTGGTGTATTCCATCTTCCCATGCCCTAGTTTGATGAATTCTTTTAGATTATAAAACAGAAACTCTTCTCTCTTCATGGTTCTATTTTAGGTGTCCCACCATGGAAGAGAAGAAGGAGAAAAAGAAACAACAAAGGAAGAAAAACTACCTTGTAATCAAGCTTTTTTTAAGAGTCCTTCCTCTTCCCTCTTCCTCCTCCTTGAAATTTTGAATTTCTCTCCTCTGGTTTGACCCCAACCTAGCACCAAAAAGTTCATTAAAACCATGGAAAGATAAAGCAAAAAGAGGAAAATGAAGTTTCAAAAGGAAGAAGTAGCAAAATCCTACACTTTCTCACCTTTTGCCTTGCTTTCTTCCTCCACAAATCTCTCTCTTTTGTGCGCTTAAGAAGCTGTGAGTTTTCTTTGAAAATGAGCAGAAGAAAGTCGATTTAGGGAGGGAGAGGATGAACGTGGACTTTAAAGTGTCATTTAGAAGCTTGTTTTTGCAAATTGTTTCCATTTTTGCCTTTTCGTAATGGCATTTCTAATTTGGCTTCGTTTTAGCAACTTTTTGAAAACCTTCTTTTTTATCATAAAATTTAAGTTTTCAATTTAATACAATGCCTTTAGAATCACTCAAATCAGAGATAAAACCTTCCCGAACGAACAAGTTAAAGTTTGGGTCAACCGGCGTCGAAAAAAGTACACCGGAGAGGCTTTACCAGTCCTGAGACTTTCCATGGTTTTTAGGGCTTCTAAGAACCCTGAAAAACGTAAAATTTTCATTTAAAAAGCCCTCTTAGGTGTTTTTTCCAAAATCACTTATTTACGAAAATACCACTAGCCTTTTGGCAAATTTTTTGAATCACTCCGGCCTCAGTTTCTGGGCAATTCAAGACTCAAATCCTCATTTTCTATTATTAAAAATTTTATCAAAATTTTATTTGGCCTTGAATAGCTCATCTCAGGATACTTGCTTTTCAAATTGGCTTATTTCGACGTTTTTACAACGTATCGGGCGTTACACTTATTACTAGGATAATTTTTCCTTGCAATAACTACTTTTTTTTTTCAGTAGTTTCACTTGTACTTGAAGAGATATTTAATTTAATTTATATATTGACCACTCAACGAAGAGGTTAACAAGACTCTAAAATTAAAAAAAAAAAAAGAAACAACAACATATTAACTTATATATTTTATGTAAGGATAAAATATACCAACCAATACAAGCAAATATAAAGATAAAAATCATATTGTACAAGCATACAAATTTATAGATCTTTTTTTGTGACTATTTATATATATATATATATATATATATTCATTTATTCAAAAACTTGTTAATCATATTATTTTGAATTTTGATAAATTATAGTATTATGTTTTTATAAAAAAATATTAAAAATATATCAAAAAAAGAAAAATAATTGAATAGGCATAGGACTTTTTTCTTTAAAAAAATTCTTAGTTGTCATTTCTTTCCTTAAAATAAAGCTTCTTAAAACCTTTTTTCCTATGTACCTAAAAGAATTTTATAATAATTATTATATATATAAAGTTAAAATATTCAAATAGTTACATTTTAAAAAATGTATTCCTTAAGATGAAACAATTGTTTTAAATGGATTGTAGTAATACAACCCTTAATTTTTGAAATACAGGAAATAACATTTGATTTATATGACATGATAATAGGAATAAGAAAATACGATGTTATCTGGGAATTCACAATTACAAATTTACAATCACAAATTTAAATCTCAATAAACAAATTAAAAATTATCAAAATTGATAATACATTGAAAAAGTAGAAAATAGGTTATGTAAAGTGGTCCAACAATTCAAACTTCTGCCAATGAAAAAGCCAACTGTTAGATGGAGGAAAGCAAATTCACAATTCTGAGTATGTATTTCAAATTTCCAATCTTAGACCTCACTTAGCCTAGTTTCACGCCTTTTAAGTCTTTTCCCACTCTCTCTCTTTTATCTTTCTCACTCTCTTCCTTTCCTATTTTATATTTGTGAAAAAGCTTAGCCAAAAGCAAGTCATAGATTTGGTTCTTGTTTGTTTTCCAGTAAAGGTAGTAAGGCACGACACAGAATTGAGAAGGTGTGAAGCCAAAGTACATAGAACGTCATGCAACTACAGAACAAGAAGAGAGAACATTGTGAAGCTACACAATGCTCTCTCTCACTCTTTTGGGTGCAAAACAATGTGGTGGTGCATAATGGCATGGTGCAATAGAACTTTGAAGCAATGCAGAACAAAAAAGCAACGATGCACATGGCAAAGCTTCATTAGGGCATACTTGAATTTGATAGTTGATACTGCTTCTTTTTTTTTTTTTTGAATCTTTCTTCACTATTTTGTGAATTTCTTCATTGATGATTGGGCTAGGTTAGGATTTTATTTTTTGGAACAAACTTAGTTTGACTTAATTTTATGATAACTTACCAAACTCAGTTTAAAAACACGGAGTCAACTAAGTTTATTCAAATTTGAGGCAAGTTAACCTAAATTTATATTGAATTTGGGTCTATAAGTAAGTTGAAATTACTTAAGTAAAAATGTGAACTCAATAAACTTGATGAGTCAATTTGCGAATTTGAAAATAATAATTTATTGTGCTATGCACAAATATTGATTTTTTAATACTTACTCAAACTATTACTTTTGTTATCAATTTTCATACCAATAAACTACTGTAGAATCAAGTTAATACAAGCCACTTGGGGCTAGCCCAAGTGGTAAGGGTGGAGTGGGGGTATGGGTAGTGTCAAAAATTCGATTCCTCCAATGTAATATCAAAAAAAGAATCAAGTTAATACAAAGTTATTATAATTTTCAAGAAACCCATTTGACTCTATTACTTTATCCTCATCCATGTCCTTATAAAATAAGCCTACTATGAATTATCAAGATAATAAGAAAGTTTGATTTGACACTATTAGCATTATACAACTCATTTATGTAAAGTAATTATCTTCCTTTAGTGACCAACCCATGTGATGCACGAAATGCTTTACTAAAATGATTATATGTAAAGTAAATAATAAACATGTATAGCCTAATATAGAGCTTGACCCATGCAAATCATATCAAATTAAATGTATCTATAGAAAGAAACATGTGAATATACATAATAAAATAATTATTTTTATATATTTTTTATGTCAAATTATATAAATTCTTTTCCTAAATGTTTTAGGTATATCAAATGTTATACAACATTGAAAAAAAAAGCGCATCAAATTGAATACTTGTTTTACAAGAGTAAATAATACTTAATTGTACCCATTGCATGTAAGAAATATGACTAATATAAAGAAACAATTATTTTAATCTTTAATCTTAAACAATTCATCTTATTGAACAAAAAGTAATTAAATTGATCAAAATTGGGTCTGCATTAATAATTACTTTAAGTCAATTCTTATTAATACAAACTTTGCATGTAATCCAATAGATAACCTTGTTTACTCTAGCAAATTAGTTCAAAATAATTAAATTATAAAAGTTAGAATAAAATAATCCTTAATATAAATTTTACATGTCAATAATATTATTAATACAAATTTTATTATGTTAAATAAATTTCAAAAAATTATTTTAATAATATTTTTATAGCCTATTGAAGATGTAGCAACAATCCACTAGTAAAGACTTTAGATATGCTCTTGTGTTTAGTAGGTCTCCAAAGCACTCCTTCAAGGTGTTCCTAGTCTTCCTATGCATCTCTAGGTCTTTTCTTTGTGTCCTCCTTTAGAAATTCAAAGCTACATCATAAAAAGCCCAATAGCCAAATATGGGCAACCTGTATCAAAATCAACCATTTACATAGCTTACTTGTATTGCCTTTTAATAATTCACTCGATGCAAGACTTTCATAATAGTTGTGTAAAGCGTGTAGGCCCCTAGATTTCTTAGAACCTCCTTTTTTCACATGTCCATGCTCACCAACATGGTTAGCTTGTGCTCTTGGCTAAAATGCCTAATTTCTTATTGATTTTCTCATGCTTTTACACTTTTTCGTGTACTTGACAAAATCACATAAAAATCACATATTCTAGATTTAATTACTTAATTTTATCTCCAAAAAGCATATATATATATATATATATATGACACTCATCGTACATTGATTTGATATATGTTTATTAACACTAAATCAATTTTAGTCTAGATACACAAAGTATTTAATTTGAATTCTATCATTTCGCTCATCTCCCAAAAAGTCATATAAGAGATTTCATATCTAGCTATAGGTATTATAGTATTATGGATAGTAGGAATCCATAATTCAATCCATATATATTTATGTATTTGAATTTCATTTCAACCTTCTTTTTCTCCTTTTTATTGAAGTGATATATTTATATTTTGTATTTCTTTCTATTCTACATTTGCGCTTCCACTGTTTTACATAGCAAACATAAATGTCTCATCTTTGCTTACTCTTCATGAGTGTCAACGGCAATTGCTTGTATAAGAGAGCCAACCTTATCAACATGTAAACATGTTATCATTACATATATGCTACCTATGAGTACGACATAACTTATCTATTTAGTCATCACTTAAGTTGCAAATATGGTGTAATACTCTATGTTCCATGCTTACAAAGAGACTTCACATCTTCCTCATGCATGTCTCTAAGTATAGGCCTTCCTAGGGGATCAATTAATATCTTATGGATAGACATATTATAAAGTAACACCTTCTTGTACTATTCATCTCTCTCATTTTTGTGTCTTTATATTTACTTTCATTATGATACTTATAGACTTCAGTGTAGGCTATGGCTTGTTGTCTATCACTATTTGGTACTATTACATTTAACATTCCACTAATGATCTCTAAGTTTTTCACAATGCTCTTTAGCCATATACCTTTTTGCACTATTGCAAAATATGTAATAAACTCTGCTTTTATGTTAAATGACATTGCAATCCTTCTTGCTACTCCAAAGACATAATATCACTTATTAGCAATAAAGTGTATCCAATAGCTTGTTTTGCTTATTTGGATCTTCTCTCTAATCCAATGCCTAATTTTCAATGCCTTATAAATATTTTAAAATTTTTTTAATAACACTGTGATACTATTAACTAAAATTTGACTATGATTGACACACAAGGTTAATTGCAAAATGTCCAACTTTATACACATCATTATATATAATATTTAACAATGTTGGAGTAAGGGACTTTTTACTTGATTTTCAATATACACTTAATTTGAGGACATATTTCACTATTTAGACTATCATCTTTTACTATAAAGATATTGATGGATTTATAGTTTTTCATACTAAACCGATCAAGGACTTTTTAATTATAATTTTCTTATGACAGAGCAATTAATTCTTTCAAATATTTCCTTAGATCTTAATCTCAAGGATATTATTTATTTTACCCATATCATTTATCTCAAAATTTCAAGAATAATCATTCTTTACTAACCACTAAAGAATTTTAATTATTCCTAGTTAATCGCATATTATCCACATAAAAGGATAATATTACAAATTTCTCTCTAACTGTTTATTGCCAATTCAGTGGTCTTTATTAATCATATGAAATTCATACGAGATGACTACTTTATAAAATTTCAAACACCACTGTTTAGATGATTATTTTAATCTATGAATGAACCTTTAGAACCTATAAAACTTTTGCTTTAATCTTTTTTTATAGAACCTAATGGTTATTCCATATATGTTCTTCATCTAATTCTCTATTTGAGAATGCATTTTTTATATTCATTTGATATGGTTCCAAGTTAAAACTTGCAAGGATTAGTCTAATCATACAATAAATGGGAGGGCATTTTCACATAATTGATACCTTTCTATCATATATGTACTTCTTAGCAATTAAGCATGTTTTTTATCTCTTAATTAATCAATCTATCCTCTCTTTATCTTAAGAACTATTTGTTCTTAATTTGCCTTATAATTAGATAAACGACCAATCAATGTCCTAAACATAGTTTATCCTCATAAGGTCTATCTCTTATTATATTACTTTCATTTATTCTCCTTCAGTAGGGCATGATTGATCTTCTTGAATTGTGTTCGACTCCTCAGTGATTAATAGAGTACTTTTAAGTGTTATCCCTTTAATCTTATACCAATGTTTAGGCACACTTTTATGGTTACTTTAAACTAATGGAGTTGTATGTGTAACACTTTTGTCTTGCACCAAACTCCTACTTGGATCAACAGGTCAAGGCACATTGTCCTCATTAGCTTGGTCTTGTATCTCATATAAAGATATATACCTATTCATCTCTCCTATACTAAGAAATTTATTCTCTAAATGTGGTATTTTTTTATATTTAATTTTAGTTACATTTTCATCTTCATATTCATCAATGAAGATATACCCTTTAGTTGTTCTAAGTATCTTATAAAGATGATACCTTACTCTTTAAGTTTAATTCTTATATTTATGAAAATTATCATAGACTTAAATGTTTGACTTGATGGTCTTAGGACACTTAAAAAAAAAGCTTATTATTATGTCCACAAATCATAAAGTGTGAAAGTATTTTATTTAAAAGACATTTGGTTAAGTTTGAAAGAATCAATTTATAACTCATTACCCCAAATAGATATAGTTGCTTGAGCTATCATTAACCTTAACCATTTTAAACAAGGTTTTTATTATCTCTCAATATTTTCATTTGTTATAGAATGTTAAAAAATCATCAATTTTCTTATGATTTCTTTCTCTTCATAAAGCTCATTGAATTAATCTAACAAATATTCGATCATAACTCAAAACTTCAATTTTGTTGTTCATTTGATTCTTGACCATGTTCATTAATATTTAAAGCACTTAATTGCTTCTAACTTATAGGAGATTAAATAAACTTGATCATATTATGAATAATTATCTTACTCTCATACTTTTTAGACCATGTATGTCAAAATGAATTAATTGTAATAGATTTTAAGTTCTAGTTCTTTTTTTAGATGATTATCTAATTTGCTTTACCTACAAGGCAACTTTTTTATAATGGCATTTCTAAAATAAAAATGAATCTTAATATCTCTTGTTTTTGCTAGTCTACTCATTCTATTTTCACCTATATGACCTAGCCAGTGTATCAATTATTGATATCCAAAACTAGATTGAAAGCAAAGCATTGGGTAAAGCATTCATGTTTCATACTTATGCCTAATACAATAACACCATCTTAGAGAAAATTAGAATTGAGTTCCTTGTCCCTTTTTTTTTTTGGTCAATGGTGTTGTCATTGGAAATCAACACTAAATCTTAGATTAATAAGAAAAATAATAAATGTTAAATTTTGTTGAATCTTTGAAGTATATAAATACTATGTAAGATAAGGGTTTGTTCTACATGTAAAAACAACTTTTCATATTCCAATCTCTTTTACTTTATTTCTTGCATTTCTTCCTATATAAAGCTATTTGCTTTTTTTTTTAAAAATAGTTAATGATATTTCGCAAAGGATTTTTTATCCTTAACTATATGGTTTGTTATTTTGAACTTATATTGCTCGATGCAATCATAGGTAGAAGTGACTCACTCACTAACAAGTATAATATTTTATCTTTACTATGTTAAGCTTTTTTTCAACACATTTGCCTCTCTTTTTAATTTATTTATTGGCCTTATTAAAATGTTGGCTAGATCTTCTCTTAATATAAAAGTGTTATTTTTTCATGCTTGGACTTTAAAATCACAACAATCTCAGTCATATAAGCATTTTCAGGAGTCTAATAGCTTCTATGTGTCATCCTTTAGTTTTATATAACGAGTAATATCATATGTTTCTATTCTGTAGGTATAGCTTTTATGATAGCCCAAACTTATTGCTTATTAATAAGAATATGATTGACTGACTTCAATTTGTTGATTGTCAATCTTCTTAGTTTGGTCATAATTTTATAATCAAACTTGTCTTTAAAGGCTATTTTCATGGCTTGAATATTCATATATAACTCATACTCATACATAAGGTTGTTAGTTATGCTATTCAACACTAATATATGAGAAATATTATTCTTTTTCTTTTCTAAAAAATTTTTAGATCTCTCATTCGTTGAGTTTTATTTTTATGTTTAACTTTTATATAATATTATTTAATATTTAATGATTTCTTAGTATCATACTCTTTTCTAGGATATAAGAATCTTATGGTGCCAAATTTTTTTAATTGATATCTTCTAGCTTATCACTCTTATCAAACTAAGAAATAATATTTTAATAGTTATAATTATAATTTAATTCTTACTTAGACATAACACAGATTAATTACATATACATAATGCTACTTATTGCAATAAACTTTGATTAAACCAGTAATGACAATATTAGGTTCATAATTAGAAGTCTACATTTGTATTACTTCCATCATATGTGTTTTAAGAATGTTGTTACCTTTTTATCAAATTCATTTGTAAATTCTATTCAAGCTATAGTTTTTAGATGAGCCATAAGCTACCAATCCCAAAACTCTCATTTGATAGAATATTTCTCAAATAACTTTATTAATTTATTAAATTTAGTTTTCATATGAGCCTAAATCTGTTGATCCAAGAATTCACACTTAATATAGCGTTCATCCTCTTTTCATTTATTTAATACAACTTACTAGTAATTTGTGTTAGTATCAAACACACACTAGAGAACTTAATCTAAAAATGTTCTATCTTTGGCCATCACCAACCAATTTTCTATTTCCATTGGCCATCACAAACTTATTTTCAATTGAATTCAGCCACTAGATGTCTATTTTCAATTGTAAGAGTCACTATAACATATTTCAGAAAATACACCTCACATGTTTAATTAATCTCTTATAATGAATTCTTTATTCATGTGCATTATAGATAAAAGCATTCTCCCTGAGGTCCTCAATGATTGATATTTACCAAACATCATTCAGGAGTATGTTGATCAAATCTAAGACCTATGATAAAGGAGGAAGTTTAATCCCTTATATCTTTAGATCAATATAAATTCTTTCCATTCTTTGGATTTTTGTGTGTATGTACATGTGTATTTTTTAAAATATACTTATATGTGTCTTTATTGTAAATATAAAATGTCCCTAGGTATATAATAATCCCTTTAAAGGAAATAAAGTTTAATAATTCATAATTTAAATTTTTTATGAATTTTTCATACAAAAAATCACCACTTTATGGATAAAAATTTACTAAAACATGACCAACAGTTAACCAAACATAGGCAAATTATATATCAAACTGAAGCTTATTAATTTTAGAATTTTTAAAGCCAAACACCAACCCCTAACTCCTTAGCACACGACCCCATATGCCTCTACAAGATCTCTAGTTCAAATAATTCCAAAGAAAAAAAAAGAACTTCTCACATGCTTGGGGTGGCATGTGTAGGCCACATGTCATCCTTTAGGGTTTCTTTGGCTATAGAGACCCCACCATTCTCTTCGTTTTACTTTCTTCTTTCTATTGACACAAGTTTCAGGCCAAACAAAGATAGAGGTAGCTCAAACATGCTGCCTTCGAAAGTGGCTAAGGGACTTTGTCTTCTACCTTGGATTTTTGTAATTTTTTCTAAGTTTTCTATAATTTCATTTTCACAGGTCCAATTTTATTGCCTTGTATCTCCCTTGTTTTAACTCTAATTCAAGTAAATTTGGTGTTATTGGAAAGCTTTCTCAACAAGCTTTCTATTTGTGTAAAGCTTGCAGCCTGATGTGTAGTGTGTGTAAAGTGATGGCCCTAATAAATTTGGTGTTATTGGAAAGCTTTCTTAACAAGCTTTCTATTCGTGTAAAGCTTGCAACCTGATTGTGTAGTATGTGTAAAGTGATGGCCCCCAAAAAGTGGCTATTTGATGATGTGAAATCTAGGACTTTAAAACTCAATTTCTCTCCAATGGATTCTTAGCTTTTTACAAAATTTTTACCACATATTCTTCTACTTATCCTATGGTCCAAATGTGGTGGTCTATAATGGTCTTTAAGTTTTTTTGCCATTAATGGCCATATTATGTTCAAATTTCAAACTTTCATATTTCATATTAATTTTGTAGCAATCACATTACAGACAATCTAATTAACATGATTCAACTATAAGAAAGCAATAAAATGAGCCAATTTGGCTTTAAGAGTATGTTTGGATGGGAGTTTTTGGAGTGAAGGGGAAGGGAGGGGGATAGGATGTTTGGTTGAAAAAATTAGAAAGAAGGGGAGAGGAGGGGAGAGAAATTTTTTAATTATTTATTTATTTTATTGCCCTTCAATATTTTTAATATTTTAATTTTTTAATATGTTAACATTTAATAGAGATTAAGATAGATTTTTTTTTTCATTAGGAATTAAAAATAAAAAAAGATTGGGATTCATAATTTTTTTTAAAAAAATATTGATATAAATATTTTTTTTATAAAAAAAATAAAATATTATAAGGATAAATTTATCCAAATATAATTACCTTCCCTCCTAAATTAAACAATAATCTCCCTTCTCCTCCCCTCCCTTCCAACCAAATAAGAACTCATTAAAACTCTTCCCCTTCCCTCCCCTTCATTGACCTCCTCTCCGTTGAACCAAATAAAGCCTAATACTAATAAAGGAAACTACACAAGTCAAATTGGGATATTTACCTTTTATAGCAGGTCTGTTACTCATATAATTGCCCTGCACAATAGATTTGGGTCTCAATTTGAACTTTGATCTCAAGTGACACCTTTGTCACGAGGAGGAGGAATTAGAAACTCATCTTTTTGTATTCCATTTTTCTCCCTTTTTGGTGTTTGATAGGAGAATGAGAGGAAAGAAAAGAGCAATTTCATACATTCACATTGCACTTAATGCACGACTAAAATTTTTGCCCCCTAAATCCTCAATTAATTTTCCACTAATGAATTAACTGACTTTAATTTTGAATTTCAAAATTCAAAATTTAAATATTAGTTAATTAATTAAATTCCTTTTAGCTTGGACTTTTGTTATAAATTTGAGTTAGCTCATTATAGATGATCCAATAATCTAATAAAATGATTCAAGACAATTGTTTTGCTTTTAAGTATTGTTTGACAATTTTTTATGGATATTAACGATGATCACGATGTTTAAATTAGTATTAACCTCTTCTTGTGATTGTTATTGCTTTAAATCAAATTATTGAGTTAATTATTATTTTGATTAAGCTATTTAACTATTTTAATTTAATCTCTTATTATTTTGTTTTAATTTAATTTCATAAGTTTTAATTTATATGATATCCATCCTTTAATTTTAGAGTAAATTATATAGATTTTTCTTGAATTTTGCTAAAGATATATATATATATATATATATATATATCTTTTTTCTATTTTTAAAATATACACAAATCTCTAAAAATATATTTTGGTCAAAAAAATTTTAAATTAGACTAAAGTATAAGTAACATTTTATTTTATTGAAGGTCCATATATAAAAAATAGAGAAAAATTTTATATAATTTTAATAAATAAAAAATCTGTATAATTTATTCTTGATTTTAATTAAGGTTACCTCTGGACTTCTTTTAATAATTTAAAGTGATCCCATATTTTTTCCCTACTTTCAAAAGGATTATTAATAGATATAATGAAAAATATAATATAATATAAATTGAAATTTAAGAATTAAATTAAAAATAAAACATTAAATTAAAATTAATTAAATAACCATACTTGATTGAACAAGGAAGCATAAATGACAAAGTGGACTGATGAGAATAGTCCAGATAGTTGAGAACAATATCAAGTGGAGGGAAAAGTGGATAATAAAAAATAGTGAAAAAGATAAAGGGATAAGGGTATACTGATAACAGATAAGCTCGCCACGTCTTTGCGTACGACTTTTTTGTGAGCATGGTTCATTTTCCTCATTCCGATTAAAACAAAGTCAAGCGCCGAATATATATATATATATATATATATATATATATGTATAAACAATTATTTAAGTAATCGCACGTCTTGGTTCAGAGCACACCAAAATTTTTTAGAAATCAAATTAATTTTTTAATATAATTTATAAAGTCAGATGCACTATAATCATACAATTAAAAAAATAAGTAACACAAAAGATATAAGAATGTATATGAGGCTAATTTCTTCTCTTTATATCTTTATTTGACTATACTATATATAATGAATTTATAATCGTAGAAAATCTAAACTCATAATTTTATATTTTTCTCTATTTATTTTTAATATAAAATATATATGATATGTACAATTTTTTTAAATATACTTTATTTTAATCAGTTAGTAAATAAATAATATAATTATGGATAATAATTCTAATTTATGTAGAATCATCAAATAAAATTATAAATCTTCTGAAATATTTTATAAAAGTTACCCTCCTCTCAAATTAAAATACCTTACAAATAAATTATTTTGATCATAATACCCTTAAGTTGTATTTCAAAAGTTTTTCTTTGTCAAAATAAAGTAAAACGTTTTTTTAGTGGTAATACTATGAATTGGAGAGTATTATATGTAATAATTATTAAATATAAAATAATTTTTTAATATTTGATATTTAATTACTTAAAATATTAACTTAGTTAATAATTAATAATTTTTGTTACAATCTTTGATTTTTGTATAATAAATTAATATAATTATAATAATAAGTTTAGTAAAATAAATAAAAGATTGTTTAATATTTAATAATTATTGTATTATAATTAAGATATATGGTATCTTTGGGTTCATAGTATTATTATTAATTTTTTTATCAAAATAAATTTAATTATAAAATATTTTTCATTTCAGAGAATAACGTAAATTTTGTCAATAAGAAAAGTATATATCATCGATAATAATTTACTTTTAATTTAATTACTTAGTCCACTCTTATTTGACGCGTATAGGCCTAGCTGGTAAATGAATCAATTCATAAAATTTGTTTTTAGTTATAATTTTATTGAAATAACTTTTTGTCAAATTAGGATATATATATATTAAGGTCAAAATATATACTTTTAATTATAATAACCTATTTAATCACTTTAATTAGTACCTGATTGATTGTTACTCAATTAAATCTCGTCATTTAATTAAATTGCCCATACCAATAGCTATGAATATTAGTTCAAGCTAGTCCATTTGTTCAACTGTTCAGTCATGATAATTTCATACCACGAAAAAAAAATATTACTCATACAAATCAAATTTTGCGTGTATTATAGCTGTTATATTCCTTTATAATTAATCAAAAATGTTTAGAAATCAAATTTTGCATCACTATAACAATTATTTTCTCGCGCTGAGATTTTCATATATTTTCTATACGTTTCTCATTTTGTGTGACGAAGCTTTTCTTGCAATTATCTATATACAAACATGTTTTTGGGATTTGTTTTTGATATTTTGATCCCAAACAACACATATAAAAGTATATGTAAAAAAGTGTTAGATAATAAAATAACTATTAAAAATTGAGCTGAAAAAAATTAATATTAAAAGACAGACTATGGATTGAGAGGTGACATTGTTGACAATAAGAGTAGAAAATTACTAATAACATAGACTATTCCTACCTTCTTGAAACTGCGTGGTGGTGGGAGTTATATAATTCTATTTTTTAAAATAAAATTATTATTCTTATTATCATTATCATTATCATCAAAATTCATATAAAATATGATTAGTATTACACTATTATATATTAGCACTAGATAATATTTTATAAGTTATTCAACGTATAAACTTTTTATAATATTGGGTCTTTATTGCACCAACTTATAACAATGTGTATGATGATAAGATGAAAAAATATATAATATTTTATAGATATAAATAATATTATTCTCATGCCATAATAAGATAAATGAAGATAATAGTAAGAGAGCTATAGGAACATTAAGATAGTAATAACAATGGTAGGATAACAATAATGATGATAATGGCAAAGTTAAAGAAGTCATAATAATCATAGTGATGACGAAGGTAAATTGATGATATGAGATAATGGGGTTGGGAAAGTGAAGATAGTAATGATAATGGCGATGGAAATAATGATGATAATAGCAATATGGATAATAGTGGCAAAGGAGAGATAATAATGATAATGACAATAATAATAAAATAAAAGTTAAAAAATTAAATATTTTGAAATTAAAAAGATGTTGAAGTGTGTGAAGTTGCCACAAAATAAGTTTTATTGCCATTAGAATTTTTTTTTACTAATTTGTGTTATGGTAACTTTAGAAGCATTTCATGATTTTTCACTCTGAACGATTCATTTTTTAAAATAATGGTGGTGATAATATAATAATAATAGCAATAATAATAATAACGATTATAAAAAATAATAATAATAATGGTGACGTCATTAAAAAGTAACTAGGCCTCGTTTTGTTTTTCAAGGACAGGGGAACGGGTTTAATAACCCACACGCGCTAAAAAGTATATGAAAAAGTCCGGAATCAACAGACTTCACGTGGCAATCATCCACTGTGGATAAAAAGACAAAAAGGGCCCAATTAGCATAATCAACACGCCACCTCCACGCGCCAACAGGATTTTTGTCTTACACTCGTCCACCGGTCGGAGGTTACATGATATGATTATGAACATATGAAGAATAACATTACTTTTTCTTTAAATGGAAATACCAAAAACGACCACTGTATTAAAAAATATCTAGTAATTCTGCATTTGATGCTGACCAATAGAAAATATTTATATTTAGTGAAAGAGTAAATTAATTATTTTTGATATTTCTGAATAAATCATACTTCAGCACAAATTTTTTTTTCTATGACACTATTTTGATATATTATTCTAAAATTATTTTATTTATTATAAATAAAATAAATATGAAATATCATGCTTTGGGATAACTTAAAAAGAGAAAACAATATATATATATATTTTGCCCTTGGATAGATATCTTTAGGGTTGAACATAACTTGATGTGGTCTCTCCACCTTGGGTTAGGTAAAAAAATTTTTTTTGGAGACTTGACCGGCTTGGATCAAT
Source organism: Erythrophleum ivorense (assembly GCA_026724425.1). Taxonomy (NCBI): domain Eukaryota; kingdom Viridiplantae; phylum Streptophyta; class Magnoliopsida; order Fabales; family Fabaceae; genus Erythrophleum; species Erythrophleum ivorense. The sequence continues at coordinate 60,704 of JAIUCV010000664.1, read as the reverse complement.
TCTATTAGTTCTATTAATTTTTAAAAAATAATTTTTAATGAGATTTATATAAATTTTTTAATTTTTAAGTGATAAAATATAATTTTATGAGAATTTAAATAAAAATTTTATTTGTTTAGAGATCATTTATAACTTTTAACAAAATTTCAAAGAATAAATTAACTTAATTAACTCAAAATACTAGCTTAAATTAAATACTAAATTAGACCAATATCCGACTCGGCTCAAAATTTGTAAAGCCCTGTATATACCAAACTTAATTTTCATTGAAAGCTTCGGACTTCATGCAAGACTCTCTCAACTTTTTTTTTTTTAATTTAATTTTTCTTTATCCTCATTTTCCATAAAAGATTATGCCGCAGCGAAATTTGACTACAAAATTCTAAGGAAGCTCTCCTCCTTTCAATAGATGCTGGTGAATTTCAAACACTTGAATAAATTAACCCCCAAAAGAAATTATATTATTTCTTTGCACCTTATTAACCTTATAAAATATAGCAGTATAAGTTCAAACTTTGTTCAAATTTTATTTACCTATAATTACTTTTTAATTTATTTTTTTTCTATAACCTCTACCACTGAAACTAAGCCCTAAGGACTTTTATTTTATTCTCCTTTTTAGATTCCATGAATAAAATGTTGGAATATTTATTATTGTGTGAATTAGAATTAATTAATTATTGAATTAATTAATATATTATATTTTAATAATATCAAATAATTAATGTTATATTAATTACTGTTTAAATAGATTGAATATATGTGTCATGGCTTGCATGTAATAGATTAAATTATATATAAACTCATTTAGAGAAATCTATGTAAAACTATTTATCATATTTATACTAGTTATGGTTTGTTTTTAATAACACTAAAATATTTTCATAGACTTTTGATATATTTTGATATTGTGAGTTGTAACAATTTTCCTTTCTTTTCCTTATGATCTTTTATTCTACGCCTTATTTGGTATATAGAATTTTTTCTTTTTGATAGGAATGAAATGTTCAATAAAATATAATAAAAAAATTATGTTTAGTATAACTAAAAATAAAAAGGAAATATGTTTGCATATTTTTATTTGATTGGATGAAATATAAATGAAATGGAAAGTAATTAAGGATAAAAGACAAAAAAACCCTTTAAAATGAAGACAAAAACTTAGGAATTTTGGATTGAAATTCAATCACTAAATATACTGTGTTTTTTTATTGAAAGTCAGTTAGAAATTTCTAATTGATGAGTTAGTTGAATCTTTTAATTTGAATAATATTTTTAACTAAATTCAATTAAAAATTTTTTATTAATGAGTTGGTCAAATTTATTTCCAACTGACATTCAGTTAGTATAATTTTTTTTTCATTTCAATGTAAATTTTTTTTATAAAGCAATAAATCTAAAATATATCTCAAATTTAATTTCAAATAACAGATTTTATTATTTTTTAGGGCACAAATATTATTCATTATTTTTATAATTAATTTTTCTAATATTTTAATTAATTTTTCTTATTATTTCTCTTAAAAGGACTATTAATTATTGTTCTACCTTACAAAATAATATGTATTATAAGTAATTAATAGCTTAAAAATAATATATTATATTTTTATAAATACTTAAATTTTGTTATTTTTTAATTATATTTTTTCTAATATTTCTAATTTTTGGTTTTTATTCATGAGGATAAATATCATATAAGAGAGAGGGGCAAAATCAACCTTTCATGCTTTTGACTAAAAAAATCAAGATTTATACACCACTACTTTTTATCATATGTTCTTTGACACCTACTAAATTTAAGTTTTGTATCAATTGACAATTGCAAGCAGAAATTGAAGAATATTCGCATTTTAGAGGGAAGAAGATGGAGAAAGAGAGAGGTAGTTAGATGTTGAAATTGATGTATGATCGTACAAGAGGCAAATTGGATCACAAAAAAGCGGGATCACACAAAAAATAATGTACAACTTTAGCTTTATGCTCTGTTTGGTTAGAAAAGATAATGATAAAGAAAATATAAAATATGGATAGATAAAAATAGGTGAGATAAGACATAACTATTTTATTCTTATTTTAAAAAATATGATTTGATAGATAGAATAATAAATATAAGGATATAATAGACATTATACAAATTATATAAAAAAATTACATTCACAATCTTATGAACCAAACAGAGTCTTAATATATAATCATAAGATATAAAAAATCCATTTTCCTTTCCTTTAAATTTTCAACCTGTCAAATAAGTTTTGTCTTTGGATTTAGTTTCCATTTTCATTTCTAAAATACTATCAAATGAGGCTAAATGGTTTGGTCAGTACGAAGGATAAAAAGTTATCACTTGCCTATCTTCAAAATGCCACCCAAAAAATGCGCCAAATACAAAAGAAAATGTATAATTTTGTTACAACGTGGCTACTTTCTACTTTCTCTTTCAATTATTACAACTAAATGTATTTCACCAAAAAAAACCTTTTTTACTTTCACTTTTCTCCACAATACCAAACCTGGCCCCTACGGATTGGCTTGCATCAATTATGGATGCATTAATTTGGATATACTTCCAATTATTATAACTAAATGCTACTTTCGTTTGTGTGTCTAAATATATTATATTGCATTTATAATTAATGAAGTACTGGATATCAAAATATTTAAACTTTATTGTATTTTTTTACAAAATATCACAATATATTAAGATGAGAATTTAATTAAAAAATCATAAATTATAGAGAATTAATCAATTTTTTTTACATGAAAAGGATTATTTAAAATTCAACAAAATTATAAAAAGTAATACAATTATTAAAAATTTTAAAGATATTTTTAATATAATCTTAATACAAAAATTTCAAACACATTTTTTAATGCAAAATTTTTAAACATTTTAAAGCAAAAGAAAATAGATGTAATAAAACTCACAAATTATTAGCGTATTACATATTTATTTGGCGGACATTGTAAACATAAAATTCATTCGTACAAACTTAGACTATGCATAAAATCATTTAAAATAGAATTGTTAATTATTTTAATTTCTTTTCATAAAATAAAATTTTACTCAAATGCAAAGCGCAATAGCATTTGCAATAACTATACAAATATTGAATTTAATAATAACAAGTCAACAATTACAATTTTTCCATTAAATTAAAAAGAGAAAAAAATCCCATTATTATCACCCAAAAAAAAATTACCTCATTCTAGGAATCACTAATCTTTCTCTTATGGAAAGGTAATTACTGTTAACAAATAAAATAATAATCCTTGTTTTATAAAATTTAAAATAATAAATATGATTTTTAGGCATAAAAATTAGTTAAGGAGAAAACTTATGTTCAGTTTTTTTATATTTTTGTTATAGGTTATTTAATTAAAATATGAGAAGTATATGCTTATCTAATAATAATAATATGACAAGTATATAATTTTTACAGATAATTTTATAACTTTCACAACTAAGTATCATATGGTTAAATTTTTTTACACAATTATAATTTTGTTAAAGAATTTGATCATGAAAACAAGCTGCACTTAAGTTTAACTCTTATTAAATTATGTATAAGTGGACATAACACTTGGTTATAATATAGAATTAGAATAACATTATTATTAACAAAAGTTATAGTGTTGAAAATATTTATATTAAATAATTTTAATTTTAAAATTATTTTAAAAGATTCTTAGACTATAATTTTAACTGTATGAAAAAATTGCAATTTATGACTTTAAATTAAAATTTTTAGTTTTAGAATTTTTTAAAATAATTTTAAAATTAAAATTTTTAATGTATATATTTTTAATATAAAATCCTGAACTATAACTTTTTTTTTATCATTATATATATATATATATATATATAAAACAAGATATGCAAGAATAGCGACAAGAATACAATCCTCATTCTCATTCCCACATGCTAAATATACTCTTCAAAATATCAACAAATCCATTCCAAATTCCATTAAATATGATAAATACGCGCCAAGGCACGAGACTGATTCGATGCATTTCAGTGGGGCTGATTCCCTTACCAGCAATAGAAAGCAACGAGTAGGGGGAATCGCGTGTCTCCCTACAAAAACTTGAAAGTACCTTTTTGCCCCCAGCCCCATAGACATTCAATCCCCAAAGACGACATACGAGCCGTACTTGCAGACGGCACGTGCAACTAAAACGCGACTATTTTCGCTGTTGACTTTAAAACATCATACACACACAATTGCTTCCTCCTCTGCTCCAAACATAGCAAGAACTTGATTAGAATGGTTTCCCGGCAGCTCAGTTCGCGTTTCAGTCTCTATCCCTTGCACTAAACGGAAACTACGTACTGTCGTTTATTGCCCCGACCGTTTCTTTTTCTTCTTCTTCTTCTTCTCCTGCCTCCTGTTTCACCAGTCACAAACTCCCTACCTTCGCAGCCTGCATTGTCATCAAAACGACATCTGTTTCTGTAACTTATATAAATAAAAAATTGCATTCTCGTTTCTGCAATTATAAAATCTTGTTTGGCTTGTGGATCTGTGTTCTCGAGAAAATCGATGGGAAACGCCAACGGCAGAGAAGATGGAGGCATTGGCAGTGACGATCGATCCTCCGCTGAATCAAGCATCCGTAGCAGTTACGCACCGACTTCTCAGCCTCCGTTTCAGTCGGCTTCAATCGATTCAATGGCGAATAGTCCGCCTCCGAGTCCTGGCCGAACTCGATCACCGGTCTTGTTCGCTCCTCAGGTTTCGACCTTTTCCTTTATGAATCTGTGTTGTATTTTTTTCTCTGCATGCTTGTGCTGGTTCTTGCTCTTCTGTTAGCTCCTGGATGCGATTGTTTGGTTGTGTGATTTCTATTTTGGTTAAGCAGCTCTATTTAAGTGTTTGATCGGTTTTGCTATGATGTTTTCGTAGTGATTCTCCATATCGACCTTGATTCATGTTTTGGACGAGCGTTTCTGCATTAATTCATTGTGTGGTTATCAGCACGTAGATCTATCTATCTGGTTGAGCATTCTGCATTGGAATCTTGACATTTGAATGCTAATAAATATCTGCTGTGTAAGCGTTTGTGTGAGAGGGAGAGATTGAAAACCAGTAAAGACTAAAAAGGCCGTTGTATTGTAACTTGTTAGTATAAATTATGCTCGTGTCAAGTCTTCATACAAGACATGTGAATAGATCTTTCGGAAGCTATTAGATCCGGAGAATCTAGTATTGATTATTGCCCCTTTCTTGCACGGAGCACATATCATCAACTGCGTCTTGGCTGGAATAAGCATTATAATGACTGAAAGTAACGTGGCTGGTTTTGATTGAATACATGTGATTAATGCATCAAAAATTTCAGAGGAAATAGCATAGGACTAGCAAGAAAGTGTGGATCTAGGCGACTTATGGCATTATTGCTTGCAGTTTTTAGAATAGTGACATTTGTCAACATAGTTACCTTACCATTTTGCAGGTTCCTTGCTGCGTTGTTTTGGTTCAGTGAGAGTTGGAAACATTTTCTGGAACTATATTTCATTTATTGGAGTATAGCAAGGTCAACATTTTAATCTTATCCTATTTCAAAATACTCATGCATAACTGCAGTGTACCATGGTCGAACAGTTAATTTTGTCCAGTTTGATAATCACTTGCACCTATGTCCTCTGGATTCAGTGAGGGAACTCTGCTGTTTTGGAATGCCAATGGGGTGAATGAATGACAGCGAAATGTTTATTTGTTTTATTGGTGCAACAACATTCATTTTGTTTTATGTAAAGCTCTGCGATATCTGCCCTCGGCTACTACTAACTATTCTTGGTGACTTCTGTGTGTGAGAAACAGCATGTGAAGTTTTGGAATATGACAGCGTCTGCGGTCCACCAAAATTTGTGCCATGATTTGGAATATTGTAATGGATGTACTGACGTATAATTTAGAATGTTTTACTCAAATGTCAAGAAGATCTTGCACATATATATTAATCACAATAAAGTATATTATACAAACAATGGTTTTCTCTTTTCATTCCCTAGTGCCCAATACCAATATATATCAATCCCTAGGATTAGGAAAGTACTCACCAACTGTCCCTTTAATTCCCATTAAGGTCTAGAGTGACTTTCCTTTGGGCAGATACCTGCTATTTGGATGGAATTGAAAGCAGAAACTGCCAATTTTTATAAGTTGATTTTTGATTGTTGCCCCAGTGTAACGAAGAAGAATTAGACAAGGAATTTTTTTGCAATAGTTGTTTCTATCTCTTTACCACTGCTCTTGTTGGTTTATCATGTAAAGTTTGACAGATATCCACTATGCAAAACTTAAAGTCAGGATTAAATTGGTATTTAGAACATGTTTGACTGTCTCTTTACTGTAAGAGTGTGTCTTGTGATTTTGCAGGTCATATTTTGGAAGTTAGCAATGATGTTTTCTTTCCATGATAATTATTTTCACCAATTTGATTTCTTTGCTCATGTGTTTGTGTGTGTGAATTTTGTCACATGGTAGAGAGTGAGTTAAGTTAGCATGGCCCAAAACTGCATCACTTTTATGTGATTAGGCAGGGTGGGTGAATCATTGAGGTGGCCATCTATAAAAAACACAAATAAGTTATATAAAAAATTAGGAGCTGTGACAGAAAACTGTATGTATGAAGATGAAGCTATGAAATGTTGATATATGCTAAACCTAGTTTGTGGGGAGGGTGAAGTTGGATGTTTTTCTTTTTTTACCCAAAAAACAAAAAGAAAGAAAGGGCAGCGAACTGTTTCATCAAAGATGAGGGGAGAAATGGAGAAAAGCTTGAAATAGAGTCACATTCACCATGACAGATATATTGGCATTTGGCAGCCTCTGTCTCGGCTAAAGCATAATGTCCCCTGATAAGTACTGGTTTCCTAACTCTAGAATGGTTTTTTAGTCTCAAGCAAGCAGCACTAAGGAATCTGTGTTGTTTCTTTGACTTGAAAACCCTTTTAGCCTGCATGGCCATTGGGAATTGAGTGTCTCTTAAGTGAAGGTAAATGAGTTAAACTTCCATTATTGCAAATTGCAGGCCACTTGAGGAGGTTGGCCTCTCTGCCTCTTAGGTGGGCACTTCAGCTGCTTTTGATATATATATATATATATATATCTTCAGTTCCTTATGTATGTAACTGTTAATACAATTTAACATGTAACGGAGAATGGGAAGAAAATATTAGGGGAGATATTATTAATTATTTCTAAATTAAGGATTAAGGATAAATGTAGGAATTAGATATTATTTGATTGGGTTTATTTTGAATTTAATTATCCTTTTGTTAGCTTATATTATCCTCTTGTTAATTATCTTTTTATTTTTGAATTAATTTATCTCATTAGAAGTTATTTCTTGGGCTCTATATAAAGCCTTTAGTAATTAGGGTTAGGGTAGCCTTTTGATTGATTATTAATAAAGTTCTATTGGCTCTATAGCCATCTCTTCCCCTCCTTTCTTCTTCTTCCCCCTCTATTCCTCTCTACATCTCCCCCCTTCCTTCTCCTTCTCTCTCCCCTTTCCTCTATTATTTCTAGTTTGTTCTGCATCAATATACTAAAGAATCCTTTTAACACTTTCATATATGAGCATGTGTTTGCCTGATGTGCAACATGTGCATGTTGACATGTGTTTGCATTTGAAGATTTTTACTATGTTAAATAGAATATAATCTTCTAAAAAATTCTTGCACATTTTCAGGTATTTGAGGTTATGGTCAATAGAAAAGTCATGTCCTATTGAGTTAAAAAGAATCCATCAATATGTGGAAAATGGCTTTTTATCTTCTAAGGTGTACATTAGATTCCTAAAATTTCCAAAACAATTTTAGGAATCTGGACTTTTTTTTAGCTCAAATACACTTTTGGTTTTTCTAGTTTTATAAAAGTTTCAATTTGGTCCCTTAGTTCAAAAGCAGGCAATGTTGCCCTTTTATTTTCAATGAGGATCCAATTTTGCCCCTTTTTTCATATTTCCATTTAAAATTTAAATTTTTGCTGAAAAGGATGCCATATTTGAGTATGACTAAATGGTGTTGTTAAGTAAATAAATAACGTCTAAGCTAACAAATTGTTAAGTTTGATATTATCTTGGATGGATGATGTGAAAGAGGGGCAAAATTGGATCTTTTTAAAAAAATAGGAGGGCAACATTGCATGTTTTTGAACTAGGAGGACCAAATTGAAACTTATATGAAATTGGAGGGACCAAAGTGTATTAAGCCTATTTTTCTCTTGTTATCTTCTACTTCCAACTATCTTCATTAGGCCCAAATCATAACAGATTTAAACAAATTTACTTTCACTGGATTCGATGAATGTATTCATTATTTACTTTAGCTGCCTAGTGTTAAAGCTGGAAAAATATGGTAGCCCCTCTAACTGCATTTGAATGCAAGAAAGCGAAAGGTTGTAGCTAATGTATTTACCTAGTAACCTATGAATAACTAAAAATATAAGAACTTCTGGTAGAGTCCTTGGGTAGAATAGCAGTTGACATGCATGTAACTGAAGGCCATATTCTTTTTTAAGTTTTTCACTTTCCTTCCCTTTTGGAAAAAAAATTTTCAGGCATGCGTTCAAGAGACATGTTGTGTGTCTTTGAATATATATTTGGAGGAGGAATTATCATTTCATGTGGCAAAAACCAGAGAACTAGAAAATTTTGGTATTTTTCTATATGCCAAACTGTGTTGAGTATAAATTTATATAGAAATTTGCAGGAGAGGGATCTGGAGAGAAAATAGGAACTAACTAACCTAGGGAATAGGAATTAACTTATCCTTAATAATCTGGAACAGAAAAATATAAACAGAAAGATATTACAACCATATTCCTATATCTAAGGGATTCTAAGTAAATCTATTTACAATGTTATTTACAAATATCATTTCTTTCGAACTCCCTTTCAAGTTGAGGAATAGATATTTTCCATTCTCAGTTTGGATACACATTCATAGAAATTTGTGCTATTTAGTCCCTTTGTTAAAACATCAGCTAATTGTTTCTTTGATAGGATGTAAGACATGAATATCAATCCTTTCTCCAATTTTTCTTTGATAAAATGTCTGTCAATTTCAATGTGTTTTGTCTTATTATGTTGGATAGGATTATGAACAATATTAATGGCTGATTTATTATTACAATAGAACTTCATAGGACCTTCCTACTTAATTTTCAAATCATCCAGGATGATTTTGAGCCAAAGTTCACATAATCCTTGAGCAATGGCTCTGAATTCTGACTTAGTGGATGACCTTGCCACCACATTTTGTTTTTTACTTCTCCAAGTCACTAAATTTTCCCTAAGAAAAGTGTAATATCCAGTAGTTGATCTTCTATCTACTAGGGAATCAGCATAGTGTAGGCTTCTAGAGTGAGGAGATTATTTTTCTTAAATAAAATACCCTTCCTTGGATTGGTGTAGGACCTTCTTGAAGGTGAGATTCTCGGGGATCATGCATGAATTGACTGATTACGCCTATTGCATATGCTATGTCTAGTTGAATGTGTGCCAAATATATATGTCTTCCTACCAACCTTTGATACATTCTCTTATCCACCGTGGGTTCTTCTTTAGCTTCCCTTGTCTTCTAATTTCGATCCATTGGAGTAGTCATCGGTTTGCATCCAATTTTACCAGTTTCTGTTAACAAGTCTGTTATATATTTCTGCTAGGATATTAGAACTTCTTATGAGGAATATGCCACTTCAATGCCAAGGAAATACTTCAGTTTTTCCAGCTCTTTGATCTCAGATTCTTTAATCAATCTTTGCTTCAACTCATGTTTTTCTTTTTCATCACTCCATGTCACTATAATGTCGTCTACATAGACTAGAACAATGGTTACTCCCCTTGTAGCAGAATGCTTAGAAAAAAAGAGTGTGATCATCTTGGCTTTGCTTGTACCTGTACTCCTTCATGACTTTGGTGAATCTCTCAAACCATGCTCTAGGAGATTGCTTTAAACCATAGAGAGCTTTCTTCAATTTGCACACCTTGCTTCTTGAGTGTTCTTCAAATCTAGCTAGAGCTAGCAAGATCCTTACAGTGTTCATTTTTGCCACAAGAGCAAAAATCTCCTAGCAGTCAACTCCATAAGTTTGAGTATATTTTTTTGCTACTAGTCGTGCCTTGTATCTTTCAAAGGACCCATTAGCTTTATACTTCAGGGCAAAAATCCATTTACAATCCATAATGTTTTTTCCTTTTGGTCTATCAACTATCTCCCATGTTTTATTTTTGTCCAAAGCACTCATTTCCTCTTTCATAGCATTTCTCCATTGTTGCATTGATAATGCCTTGGAAACGTTGTTAGGTATAGCAATGGTGTTTAAGCTTACAATGAATCTTTTGTGGGATGGTGATAGATGTTTAAGAGAAACATAATGAGATAGAGGGTAAAGAGGTCATTTGGTGCATTCTCTAATGCCTTTTCTAACAGCAATAGGCAAGTCTAAGATGTTTGTTAGATTAGCATATTTTTCATTTTGTTGTGTTTGCACACTAGAGTTAGGACTTACTATGATTTTATTTTCAGGATCAGAATTAGAGCCTTGTACTTGTGTTACTTCTAGGACAGCTTTTCTCCTTGAGTATACCCAAGCAAAACTAGGAAAATTGTAAGTAATATTTATTGGAACAGGTTCAGCATTGCCTAAGATTTGAGGAAGGTCAAGATTTTTAAGAGGTTCAAAGGATCCCATGGATTCCCAAGTCCTTTCTTCCCTTGCATAACACTCCCCCTAAAGAGAGGACTTAGAGACGAAAGGCTTACTTTCAGCAAAAGTTACATCTGCAGAAATGTGGTATTTTTTTGGTTAAGAGGTTGTAACACTTATATGCTTTTTGAGTAGAGAAGTAACCTAGGAAGACACATTTAATGGCTCCTGGATCTAACTTGCCTCTAAGATGGTTATGGATGTGGATAAAGGTGGTACATCCAAATATTCTAGTTACAAGGCCATTTGATGTTCTAAAGTGGGGATAGAAACCATTGAGTAGGTCTATGAGACTCTTGTTTGCTAACACAGGTGAGGGGGCTCTGTTTATTATGTAGAAGGCAGTGAGTATAGCTTCTCCCCAATAAAATTTAGGAACATTTCATTGGAAAAGCATGGCTCAGGTTGTGTTTAGAAGATGGCCATTTTTCTTTTCGGTCACTCCATTTTGTTGAGGGGTGTTGACACATGAAGAATCATGTATAACGCCTTCCTTTTGAAAAATAAGAGGACAAATATTGATTAAAATAGTCCTTGGCATTATCTGTTCTAAATTTCTTTATTTTTAACCCAAATTGAATTTGAGTCATAGAGTGAAAGTTGGGTATGATAGTACTCACATCAGATTTATCTTTGAGTACAAAAATCCATGTAACCCAAGTACAATCATCGATTAATGACACAAACCATCAAGCCCTTGAAATATTAAGGTATAGTAGAAGGCTCCCAAATATCACTAAAAATCATATGAAAAGGTTGGAAACTTCTTTTATTACTAATAGGAAAAAATACAAAAGTGTCTTCTCATAACTATTATGACATGTTTAGTATCTGATTTTATTGAGAAAGATTTGGTAGCATGTTCCTCAATTTGACAATAAATATAAAACTTACTTCTTTTAATTATATAATTTATTTTAAAATTGTACATATTATCAGCAGCTTCACCAAGTTATGGGTTTCTTTGTGCTTTTCAGGTTCCTTTAGCTCCATTGCAGAGGGGTAATGGCCCTCCTTTCTTCAATCAAGTGTGGCAGAATGAATCTCATGGAATTGTTGATCTACCTCCTGAGCGAGGAATCCCTGTTATGATTACATGGAGTTATGGTGGTAACAACGTGGTTGTAGAGGGATCTTGGGATAATTGGACTTCCAGGTTAGATTTAATGACTCTGTTGTCGTGATGGCTCCTTCATTTTATCCAATAAAATTTATGATAAATAATTGTAGTTGCTAATATTCTACATTGGACTTAGTAATATAGATGAACTTTTATTACTTGCAGGAAGCAACTGCAAAGAGCTGGCAAGGATCACTCAATTGTTATGGTCCTGCCATCAGGCATATATCATTACAAGTTCATTGTTGATGGTGAACAGAGATATGTACCTGAACTTCCTTACGTAGCTGATGAGATGGGTTGTCTCTGCAATCTTCTTGATGTTAATGTAAGCATTTTTTTTTTCTTTTTCTCTTTTTGTTTCTTTTGTGTTTTTACCTTGACACAACATCTCATCTTGTGAACATTCTCTCTTTTTATATATAATAAATGGACATAACTTTGGAATATTTGTGATTAGGTTTTTCAATAAAATATGACAAATTGATACTTTTAACAAATCAGCACTACATGATGGATTCTTTTACAAAAGTTTCTCTATAAGTTATGTTTTTATAAAAAACTTGATAGCAAATACCTAAAGAACCTTACTTAAGCTTTATTCATTAAAAAAACTTCTCTCTCTATGTTCCTTATTGTCCATTTTTATTGCTTCAGATCTGTTTCATTCATTCCTTTATTCTGCAGGATTATGTGCCCGAAATCCCTGATGGTGTCAGCGAGTTTGAGGCTCCACACTCCCCAGAATCCAGCTATTGTCAAGCATTTCCAGCTGAGGAAGACTTTGCAAAAGAGCCAATGGCTGTTCCTCCACAGTTGCATCTCACTGTCCTTGGTATGGAGAATTCAGATGTAGGTACCTCTTCAAAGCCTCAACACGTTGTGCTAAACCACGTCTTCATTGAAAAAAACTCGGCTTCCCAGTCTGTGGTTGCGCTGGGACTTACTCACAGGTTCCAGTCCAAATATGTGACTGTTGTCCTCTACAAACCAGTCAAAAGGTAACTTTTTACAAGGGAGAAGGAAGAAAGGTAAAGTGACATCCTTTTTTATTTTAATTTTAATTTTTTATTTTTGATAGCCTCAGTCTGTAAAGTTGAAAGTTTATGTATACTCTGTGGGTATATGGATGTTTTTTATTTTTGTCCATAAATATGCTATAACTGTCCTCTTGTTTGTTTTGTTGTATAAAATGTCGTTTTTAAATAACTTCCGGCTTTTCTGTTTCCATTTCCCTCCGGACTTGTTGGAACTTCGTAGGCTTGCCTCGATGTGCCTTTGCTAGTAAAGTTAGTGGAGTGGTGTTGGCCGCCGTATGATGTATTTGTTTCATAATTACGTGTTAATGTGCTCCAGCGATAGGAGTGGCAGCAACATTTTGTCTGTACGTATATGCAATCCTACCAGGATTATCCTGGTGACCCTTTCCCCCACGTCCACTGCATGGAACACGTGGTCTGATCACTTGCTTTTACTTATTTTATTTTAGAAGTAAAATCAGTGTCTTTTTCTCTGTTTTTTCACCTGGGAGCCAATCACTATTTTTCACTCAAGTGAGGAAAGGTGGCTTTTGGTGAGCATGTTCTAGATAGTAACAAAATATCATATGGAACCTATAAAACTTTGGATGGAGATTATGAGTCCCCAGCGTGGTGAGTTCTGGGCGAGGTAAGTTTTAGGTTCAGAAAGTTCAAAATGAGCTTGGAGCTTGAGCATTAGAAGTGTTAAACTAACCCTGCTTCTAAACTGGCTTATAACATTATAATTGCTTGTGAACGACTCCTATGCCCAACTTGAATACTTCATTTTAAAACTTATGGACAAGTTGAAAGTAGGCTGTACATTGAAGTTGCTACCATAGGTAAACACTCATTAATCTACATCAATTCATGACCATATACCCTTACCTAATAATAAAAAATGTCTGGAAAAGATCTTATTAGTAGCGTTTGTTTTTTCTCCCTTTAACAGATACTCTGTACGCTTGCCATTGTGGGTATATTTATTGGGTAGCCCATTAATTATAAGATCTTTACCAGTTGATCATATTATAATATCGGATAATCGAGTTCAACTTCATCAACTTGTAAAATTATTTGGCGGTCCATTAATAGTAAGTCCTTTATCGCTTGACAGGGCTGTATATGGGCAGGGTTAAGCCGAACATCTAGTTGGCCTGATGCCTTGCCCGATTAAGGTATTGAGCTTGTTTTTATGCCATGGCCTGACTTGGCTGAGTCCGAACAAGCTCGATTTTATGTTGGGTTAGAGTAGGTTAGAGTAGTCTAAACTTTTTTTTATGAATTAATACTTGTAATATAAAAATATATTTTTACAGATTTATAGATATATATTTCAAAATAATAGACTTTTAGAACTCTTATATTTTGATCAATAATAAAAAAATAGTATAATATTATCAAACAAAATATAAGTTATACTAATATAATTAGTCTTAAGTAAATATGTGTATTTTCATTATTCAACAAAAAAATACCAGTAAGTATACATATTAATGATGAAAATAATTAAGAAGTAGGGAAGGTTTGTGTAAGTAATAAAAATTGTAATATGTAGAGAGAATTAGATGAAATAAGAATTATATATATATATATATATATATATATAAAAGATGATAAGATATGAATAATTAAAAAAGGTAATTATTAAGGCAGGTTGAGCAGAATATACTTTCGCCTCTAGCCTGATCCGATTTAATATAATTTTGTTTAAAATTTTGTCTATTTTTATTTTTGACCTAGCCTGATTAGATCGGGTTAGAATGGATTCTTAGAGCATATCAAGCCAATGAACACTCCCTATTGCATGATGTCAAGTGTTGGTGATAAAATTAGACTAAAAAAAAAAAAAGGAAAGAAAAGCAAAGCCTAAAAGATAAGGTAGAGTTAATGTAAGCGTATAATTTATCAATAAGAACTATTACTTTTTAAATAAACGAATAAATACTGACTCAAATTTATAAATACCAAATCATTCATTACTCATTAATTGTCATTTAGTCTACAGTGTATCACTTTGTCAATTATTTGATCCTTGTCTTTTTTGCTGGTTTTTACTAGCGCAACGAGTATCATCTGATTGCCATGACTCATAATAATAGATTTTCCAGTCACGTACTTTAAGAAGAGGTAGAATCTCATTCAGAGGATGGAACATTGACGAACTGGATTTCTCGTACGACGTCTAGTCATTCTTGCCCCTTCTTTGCTTCCCAATTTTTTGCTTCTTGCCTCCTCCGCCCTTTTCCTCCTCATCCTGCACGCAAACGATGCATATACACTCTTAATAAAATGTTCAAACCACAAACCATACATGTAATCGCAAAAAGAGAGGCATTAAGCTTAAAATCCCGATCTTTCACCCCCTATCACCCTATCCGGTGGCTTTTGAGTGCTCAAAACTAAAGTCATAATTCAATACTGATACCTATTGCTTCCTTGCACTGATCAAAACGTATGGGATTCCTGTCCACTTTATTCTTTTAGTTTTCTTTTTTTTTTCCCTTTTTTTTAATTCTTTTGACCACTTTCTTCTTCTCCACTACTTCTCTAATCAATGAGGCCATCTTTATTCTGTTACAGAACATCTAAATGGACAACATGCAGGGCAGAGATGCTTACTCAGTCACATCAAAATAAGCGAGACATCTGTGTACGATCAATTCCCTTATAGTTATATCAAATTCAAAAAATTTACCGAAAAATTTTAAAAATACCGACAAAATATATCTTGTATCCACACACTTGTTTATTGAGACTCCAAGAACAGTTCAAGAATTTCTTTATGCAAAAGGCGAAGTCCAAATCCACCGGATCTGTCCTCCTTAAAACTAATGCTGTGAAGAATAAGGATAAGTTCACCATTTTAGTCATAAAGCATCAAGCATTACATGTTCGAAGAGTTCGCAATTATGTAAGATACCAGAAAATGGTTGGTCGTATGAAATCCAACTATGGGGCACCAGATGCCTTGATTGATGGTGAATAGTGACGTGAAAACTGGCTCGATATAAAATGACCCTTGGGCACTTTGTAATTACAATTTTTTTTGGAAAACAAAAAGTCATCTGAAATGAATTTTATAACTCAATTATTTGTATTTTGATATTCATCACTTTGGCTTGGAAAGAAAATCAGAAATCGCTTTAACGAAAAAACTTGACTCTAATGATTATTAGAGAGTAGGGTTGGAGCTCTGTCTTATCACCAAAAAATTTACGTTGATATACAAAATAAAAAAGAATAAAATAAAAAATATAATAAAAAATAATTTTAAAGATGAAAGATAACTTCATCTCTCTGCTTTAAAAAAATAAATAAAAACTATTATATAATAATTATAAATATATAATAGATATTAAAAAAATTCTTTTTCCCTTTCTCATACTGTATGGGCCGTAAGTGACAGTAACTTATAAGAAATGCAGCGTACCTAAGAGCTGACCCTGTGACTTCAGCCAAGAACTGTGGTGTGACGTGTCAGAGCAAACGTTAATCTGTTTGAAAAATTCTAAAAGCCAAATGTAATCGCCAACGGCCACTCTTCAAAAACGGAAACTACACCAAACCCCTGAAAAGTATTCCCCGGATTACAATTATCATTATTTTTTTTATATTTTTAATATTAGACTCCATTCTCCATTGTTTATTGGCAAAATATAAATTTTTATCAAATTGGCCAAAAAAAGAAAATTAGAGAAACTTTAAAATTTCTGATGTGTTAATTCAATATTTAAAACTAATTATGGATAGATTTAGACGAGCTTAACCGCGGCCAGCCTTTTTTTTATATATATTTATTCATATCTCAGCTACTGTAATTTTTTCAGAAACAGAAAAGACAACCACCACAACTGGTTGAAAATTAGGTATCACAAGGTTTTATCTTTTATCTTTTTCTTTTTTCAAAGAAAGCTGTGAAATGACACGTTCACCCCTCCAAGGCGTGTCCGTTCTAGCACTCCAAAATTCTAGGTAAGAAAGCAGATTTTCTCAATTTAAAGAGTAAATTAAGGAGAGAAAATAGAGATGAGTGGAAAAAAGAGAGCCTTATACTCTCTCTCTCTCTCTTCCTCTCTCGTTCTTAAATTAGATCCTTTCCTATTATAGGAAAGGATCCAGTTTGAACCAGAGAGATACAATCATATTCAAACTATCAATTTGTAATTATCCCCTAAGCCGTTTTAAATTAAATTCCTTATATATTTCTTCCTTTAGAATTGGACAGAAATATAGTTCCACCACTACTTTATCCAACTTCAAATTCGGACAAGCAATATGACATATTTTTGATCGGCTTTCAGGGGGGAAAAGCAATTTCTTTCATCGCGAGAAACGGAAATTATGTCTAACCTTTGATCATCAGACCGAGGACAAGAAATGCGCCGATTCAACAGTCAACCTTAAGAAACAGGAAATCTTTCCGCATTTCAAACTGATAAGCTTATAATACAATATGCAAAATGATTCATAAAAAAAGATGTAGATATTAACAGAATTAGTCACCCACAAGTAAAAACACAAATTGCATACAATTGTTCTAGATTCATGATAACCAAAAAAGTCGAAAATTGAAGTACCAATGCATGGTGAGACACGGCTAATCCAAGCTACTAAAACAAGGGACAAAACAAACAAGTAGAATACTAATGAGCAGTACCAATAAAGCAAACAAGAAAATAGACAACCAACCAACCAACAAAACCCAATGACACCGGAAGATGTCCTAATGGAAATAGAATTCTCATCAAAACTTATCTGCCCAGTCCCTTTTCTCTTTTTATGCTTTTCAAATTTTGGTTTTGGTTGATTGGTCCTCACTTGGCCATCATGACTTTGACGAATTCCTCGTAGTTGATCTGGCCATCACCATCAACATCGGCCTCACGAATCATCTCGTCAACTTCTTCATCTGTCAGCTTCTCACCAAGATTTGTCATGACATGGCGGAGCTCAGCTGCGGAAATGAAACCATTCTGATCCTTGTCAAAAACACGGAAAGCTTCCTTGAGTTCCTCCTCTGAATCAGTATCTTTCATCTTCCGGGCCATCAGGTTAAGGAACTCAGGAAAATCAATGGTACCATTTCCATCAGCATCAACCTCATTTATCATATCTTGAAGTTCTGCCTCGGTTGGGTTCTGGCCAAGTGACCGCATCACAGTCCCAAGTTCCTTGGTTGTGATACAACCTGTGGCACACTAGCATGTTATAAAATAGTAAAAGACAAATAATTGATTCAGTCATGACACATAAAAATATATCTTTTCATTTTCACGCAATATATTCTTCGAGTTGTTGAAATGAAGTTTCAAAAACATATCGAAAAGTTTCCTATTTGTGTTGTTGAATCAAAAAATGGGAAACTAGTCAGGTTTGGAGACCTCCGAAACACAGAAAACTCCACAGGAAACACTATATTCACTATTTCTCTTTTCAAAATAACCAGAAAGAGTTCTATAACTCGAGTACAAAGCAAAGACAATTCAGTATTGCTGGAGAGATAAGGAGAATACCATGAATTCTACTTTCTTATTAGAGATGTAGTACGACAGACCACAGGATCATGACACTGATAGATCAACTATTAAATATGATAGATCAACTATTAAATATGATGACATTATATAGCTATTTTATTCTCCACAACAGCAGGTCATATATATTTTACCAGTAACATCTGATTTAACATTAAAATAAAGGTTCATAAGACAAAATCCAAAATGCAGTCCAAATACACTACGGAGATGTAAAAGGGTTTTCCCCATATTGAATTATAGTAAAACGGGCAGCCATACTATAGCATATGTCATTTTTCAGAGGCAATCTGATCGGGTCAAACAACAAGAAACGAAATATCAAACTAAAACTAAAAAAATATAGGTTCAGAAAGCACAAAATACGATAATACCATAATCCAGCCAGAATCATTGCATATATAATCACACCAGGGGCCATACACGACATTAACGAAGCGCCGATATGACAAACGAAAGAAATATCGCGAATCATTAGCAACCCATACACCCCAAAATCAACAGCGAAAAGTCAAACAAGAAGGAACCCTAGATCAGCCAGAAAGTTTCAAATTGGAAAAGGGACGGGACCGAACTTCACATATGCAACAAAAGCTTAAAAGCAAAGAAGGAGCAATCAGATCTAAGAACACATCCTGAGTCAATGATTGCAGAAGAAAAGAAAATCGAAGAGGAAATGGAAGAAAGAAGAAAGGGATCTGAGAGACGAGACCATCGCCGTCCTTGTCGAAAAGGCTGAAGGCCTCCTTGAACTCGGAGATCTGGTCGTCGGTGAGCTGATCGGCCATCGGTGGAGGTGTTTGGTTAGCGAGAAACTACGCGATTCCGAAGGGAAAAGGAAGGAAAATGGGCCTCGTTCGACCTGCGCGTCACTCCGATTACGAAACAAGAGCGAAGGAGTAGGCCATATATAATGCGGACAAAGCACGGCCCCAAGCCAAATACTGGCATCTCATTCTATCTCATCCGCAAGTAATTCCTTTCTTTTTCCTAAATCTTTCATTAAATTACCATTTCTTTTCGTTAAAATTACATTGCTTTTTCTTAATCTACTTTCAAAATATATACAGATTTTTTTAAATAAAAATTATCTAAATTAAAATGTAAATTAATTTTTATTTTTAAAAAATATATGTATATTTAAAAATATAAAAAAGATTTATATAATTTTAACAAAATTTTTAAAAAATATGTGTGATTTTGTGTAATTTATTCTCTCTCTTGTGGGATTTGGTTTGTGCTGGGGTCTTATAAGTTCGTAAGAAGGAAAAATTTATAAGTAAATTTAATGATAATAATAAAATAAGTACATAAATAATATTAATTTTTTAAAATAATATATTCTTAAGTTAAGAGGAAACATATTTTGTTTTTGAACAAAAAACCTAAGGATCAATTAGCACTTAAATTTAAAATATAACAAAATACTTTTTTGAATTTAATATTAAAATAAAAATATCTAATTTCACGTGGCCTTATATATATAAACTTAAGGTTAGTTCATGAAGATTATTCAATAAATAAGCAATCTCTTGTACTTAATTTTAATTAAGATTTAATATTTTTATTTTATAAGGAAATATTTTATTTTATTTTAAAATTCGTATATTAATTTTATGATTAAATTTTATTTTTCAAAAAATAAAATATATTTTTCCCATTTTTAAAAGTATCACATTTTATATGCAGGCTTTACATATCAAATTAACTTGAATTAATGCTGGTCATTAAATATTCTCTTGACAGGTGCGTGAAGTTTTTAATTTGAATCACCAATAGGTTTTCTCTTTGTTTCAAAATTTTCCAACCAAAACAAAAAAGAAAAAAATAATAACACAAGATTTAGTTGGTATGTATAAATTAATGGAAATAAAATAATATAACCCAATAAAAAATTTTAACTCTGCTCTTTTTAGTTCATTGATACATAAGATAATTTACCAAAACCAAATCATTAAAGAGGAGTTTTGCATCTTTTATGATACAAAGTTGCAGCACAAATCTTTGCCAGTCAAAACGTGACCCAACAGCTACTAAAAGATTGCTTCTTCGGGCATGGCAAATTTTTTAAATAAATTTTTAGATAAATTTTAAAAAAGAAATAAGTTCTATTTTTTTAACATTTTAAAAGTAAATAAAATAATATGAAGCTATTTAACTTTTCACTTTATCACATACATTTGAACTTGTCTCTTATTGAGACAAAAAGACCAAAAAATCCTAAGCTATATATATTATCAAAGAGAATTATAAATAAAGACCTAAAGTTGAAAAAATATTTTAAAAAATTTGTTAAAATTATTTTAAAATAAAGTATCACTAATTTTAACTAAAACCAATGCTACCAAATGAAAATAAGTCATTCAATATATATATATATATATATATATTTTAAATTTAGATCCTTATTTATAATTCTCTTGTATTTATATACATGAAATTAAATCAAATACATAAATTTCATTATTCAAAACATATAAGTAATTGATTAGTACAAATTGAGTACGCAATCTTAACACATCATTATGCTATGGTAAAACAATAGCAGTATTATTTAAAAATTAAAAGGAAATCTTAATGGTAAATGATTATTATCTCATTTTTCTTGGTTACTTTATTATTGTACTCATTTATTATTTTATCACTCATCCTGACATAATTTTTTAGTTGGAGGAACCAATTTATTAGGAGAGAATTATCTTTATATATACCAAGAAGCATGTAACAAAACCATATTATCTCACTTTCAAAAGGTAATGAACTGTTAAGTTTGATATAGTGTTGAAAAGTTGGGGCAAACATTCTTTTTAATTTAGGCCCAAAGTGAAAGTAAAGTTGTTTTTTTTTAAATTATTTTTTTTTTATATTTTTTTAATTATCAAAGTCATGGTATTGCTTTCTCACAAATGCACAGTGCAACTCGCGCGAAAATTTGGAAGAAGCTGCCCCGAAAATTTGTGACAATTTGGTTTGATTTAGCTCCTTTTAGTCGTTGGAAGTTAGTACTAAAAAATAAATAATAATTTTATTTTGTAGTATGATTTGATAGTGCTTGCGTCAAGTTGTGGAAATCACCATTAATCTGTTTCTGTGGTTATTTTTGTTTGATTTAATTAAAGAGTAAACTATCAAGTCAAGGGCATGTTTAAAAAGTGAGAGAATAAAGAAAACCTCTGCTATCTGAACCGTGCTATGCAAGTTGCATGCATAGTAATCTTAGCCCTCCATTACTTTTGTTTTTTGTTTTTTTTGAAACCCTAACATTTGTTTAATTTTAATTTTTTGTTTTAAAAAAACAAAATATAAAATAAAAATAACCTTTTAACTTTCATCACATAAACATTAAGTTATATTTTCATTAATCTAATTTAAAATATTATTTTTCTATTTTTTGTGAAAATTAAAAAATTATTTTTACTTATGTTTTATTTTCTTTAAAGTTTTAAAAAATCAAAAGTAAAAAAAAAGATAGTTGGGCTTGTAATAATAATAATAATAATAATAATAATAATAATAATAATAATAGAGGGCTAAGATTACTATGCAGCTTGCAAAGCATGTTACACAGTTAAAATTTTAAATGCGATTAAAAAAGTGACATAATTCAAAAAAAAAAAAAGAGAAGAAAAGGGTGTTTAACTTTTTTTTGGAGTAAATCAATTAATAATTTAATTTTTAAAACATTATTTTCTTTTTAATTTTGTTATTTAAAGATAAATTCTTTCAATTTAATTCCTAAATTTGTTTAATTAAAATAGTCTCTTTATTAAACAAATTTTATCCAATTAATAAATTGAAGCCTAAGTGGCTATTAACTTATGTCATGAACTTGCTCAAGTAACATTTTCTACAAAAATAGATGATTATCAAAACAATATTATTTTAGAAAAAATTTTGCTTAAATGACGTTGTTTTAGAAGAAAAAAGTCATGCAAGTTTATGTTATAAATTAACAATTATATGAATTCTCATTTATTAATTGAAAAAAAATTTATTTAATAAAGGGACTATTTTAATTGGACAAAAATTTTTGAGGGACTAAATTTAAAAACTTTATCTTTAAAAGACTAAATTGAAAATAGAGTAATCTTTCAAAATTAAATCATTAATTTACTCTTTTTGTAAGAGAAACTTTCTTTTTCTAAATTCTTTTAAATTGAAAAATTTAAAAATGGAAACACGTTAAAAGATTAATTAAAAAAAATTTCTATTCTCTTCCTCACCTAATAATAAATAACCAAATAAGGAAGATATTTTTTTAAAAAGATAGAAAAAAAAAACAATAAAACCTTTCTTTTGCTTTTCCTCTCATCCCCATCCAAAGATATATCTTGTGAAATACAATTGATAAAAATTTATAATTCTAACTTGTAGCTGTGAATTTAATTAGACATTAATCTCGTTTTCCAAGGCAAATTTGATTCCAAATAATTGATATCAATTTAATTAGAGAAAATTTGTAATGTTAATTGGCTAGAAACTTTTCCATGTACTAATATTGTAAATTTGGCAATTGTAACCTAAGCCCCACTAATTTTATCCATTGTTAATCATATATGCCTTTCTCTTTTTGTTACACTTTTATCAGTGCAATCAGATTCTTAAACATGCTTGGTCTAATTACTTTGTTGGTTCCTTGGCACATAGCGCATGCTAAGCTCATCTCTACCATGAAGTCCTTTTCAGATTGGAATAAGAATCATATTGGCAAGATCTCAGTGAATATTAGAAATTAAAGTTGGAGAATGAGCTTAAAAAGCTACAATCTAATTCCCCTTCCAGTGTCTCTCGACTCTCATCAATCTAAGAAGAGCATCTGTCATGGCCTAGATTTTCTTCAGGACTGTGGGAAAATGCTTTGCGCTCAAGAGGCCAGTCAATCTTGAATGAGACATGGAGATAGAAACACAATACTTTCACAGCCTGATAAAGAAGAGAAGAGCTAAGAATAGCTGAAAATTATTCTAGAAGATATTATTCCTTTTAATCAATGTGCTTTCTTGAAAGGCAAACTAATTTTTGATAACATTCTTCTTGTGTTAGAATTGATGAATTGGATTCACAAGGCAAAAGGACAGAAAAAGAAATGGTGTGCATTTAAAATTGACATGGCTAAGGCCTATGATTGGATATCTTAGAATTTTCTCTAGCTAATCCTCTCTTTGATGAATTTTCTACCTCCCTGGATTGCCATGATAAAGCATATGTCTATACAATTTCTCATTAGAGATTTTACTCAATCGCAGTCCTTCTGCCCTTGTTCTTCCTTAAAGAGGTCTAAGGCAATGTAATCCCCTTTCGCCATATCTTTTTATTTTTTGTGCAAATTTCCTATCTTGCTTCATTGAAAAAGCTAACCAGAACAATTTGTTGAAAGGAATCAAGGTTAACAGAGCTTCATAAGCCATAACTCATTTGATGTATTCAGATGATTCTATTCTCTTCTTTAAGACTTCCTCTGAGGTTTGTAAGTAGGTGAATGAGGTCTTAGGTCCTTATTGCAAACTATCAGGGTAGGATACCAATAGATCTAAATCTCAAATCATTTTTAGCCTTAACATGTCACACAAATTCAAGAAATTTTTTGCAGGTATCTTTAAATTAAATATTCTTCCAAACTAGGCACATATTTGGATATGTGGGTGGATGCTATGCTTATTAAATCTTAGATTTACCAAGATCTTGTTGGAAAAATTGATGGTTCGCTAAAAGCATGGAAAGCAAAATTATTATCTTAAGTAGGTAGAGTTACTCTTATTAAGTCTATTACTAACTCCTCCCTCATATACTACATGCATGCATTAACCTTTTGAAAAGATTATGCTCTTATATTGGGAATTGGATCCTCTAAAGTGAGGCTCCTTGCATTTTCTCTAAAGTGTCTTACAAAATTTGTATTATTTTCTGAAACATATATATATATTTTATTCAATAAATCCCATCCCCTCCCTCACATGTATTACTGCAGAGGCGCACTGTTCTGTGATCATTATTGCAGAGGATCCTAATCCCTTATATTGATGCTAGAGTGGTGGTTTTTTTCTAGGGATTCAATAGAGATATCTCATATGCACCTCCTTAATTGAAAGAATTTTTGTCTCCCTAGGCCAGTGGAGGGTTAGGATTTAGCATTATATGGGGGCTTTTAACAAAGCCATTTTGGTTAAACAAGTTTAGAGAATTGCTGATGTTAACCAAAATTCTTTACTCACTCAAATGTATCTTGGATGTGGAAAGGCATTGTAAAAAGTAGCCCGATTATTCTCCCAAGTCTTCATTGGCAGATTAGTTCTGGTACTAATATCCCTTTTAACCACTATCTTTGATGACAAATGCAACAAGATTAGGATGCAGATGCCCTTTTATTTCTGATCTTATTCTGCATAATGAATGTTCTTGGAAAGTGTAGAAATTGGATTTAATATACTCAGAACAGGTGAGAGACCAAATCCTCAGTTTGCCTATTTCTTAAATAGGAAGGACGTATTGTCTGATGTGGTCCATTACTAGCTCTAGAGAATACAATATGAAAGAGGGTTTCATGACACTCCTCAAAGCAGAATCATTGCCACAAAACGCCCCTATTTGTAACTGGGAATTTATATGGACCATCAATCTTCCAACGAGGATGCTCCTGTTTATTTGGAAGCTGATAAACAAGGCCCTTCCTATATCAGATGCATTGGCTGCTCATCACTTTCAGGTCAATAACCCATGCCCATTTTGCTCAGGAGCTCAAGAATCTGATGAACCATTCATTATTTTGCAAGCGCCATCTGGTTTGCCTCCCCATTAGGCCTGAGAATGGTTACAAATTTGGTTTTTCTCAAAGGAAAAGCAATCTATATGAGTTTCCAAGCATATTATTGAAATCCTGTATTTCATCTGGTTTAACAGAACAAGTTGCTTCATCAAGGGTGTAGGGCTGATCCCCTAAAGATTATTAACCAAATCAATGCTCTTCTATTCAATTGTGAGTTGTGAAAGAGGTTTGCTTTCTGTGGTGTATTTGGTATCAGCAACGAAGGGTATACTCTGATTATCTGGGCTGGTAAGATTAAGAAAAAAAAAGATAGATGCATTAAACTTATGTCTAAACTCCCTTCAAATAATTCTTTGGTGGGACTCCAGAGAGATGCATAAAAGAGATTTTTTCACTTAATGAAAATCTTGTGGTGGATTAACAGATTGCAAAATTCAGGTTCTCTTCCTGGAACAACAGCAATACAGACTAGTCAGTAAGCACTGTCTTTTTTTTTTTTTTTTGGTGTTATCTGCTGGTTATAACTTCGTTTTTCTTTAATTTTCTTTTCTTTGCCTTGTTTTTTTTTTAAAAGAAAACAAGGATAATGTTTTGGAGAAAACTATTGGTATAGTTAGTTAACTAACCAGTAACCACATATCTGTTTAGTGTGGTTAAAATGAAATTGAAAACATTGACTTTGCCAAGTTCATTGGATGGAGACGAATTCAGTAACTTTACTTTTGTGTCCCTCTAAGATGATATTTAGAATACTTTGGAAAGTTACAGCAGTCTATAGGAAGGGGACCACCCATGCACTTTTGGTCCTTTTTAAAATTAAATTTGTGTATGTACGTATTTGCAATATATGTACTTGTCTCCCTAAAAAACATTAAAATGTACGTACTTGATCAATGATAATAGGCCCACCTCCCACCTATGCACTTAAAAAAATAAATTAATAATTTAGTTCAATATTATTCTATTATTTATTTCGTTTTTTAAAAATAAAATATTTTAATTGAGTTTTAAAAAAATTCACACTCTTAATTTGGTCTTTATAAAATGAAACTTTTAATTTAGTTTTTTAAATATTTTTTATAATCAAAACAATCTCTTGAAAAACAAAAGAATTTTACATGCCCATTAACTACTAATATAAACTTGTCGGTGAGTCTTTAATTCCCAAAAGGATATATTTTTTTTCATTTCATTAGAGTTAAAATTCATTGCATCAAAGAGCATAAATAACTTTTGCGAGGCTATTATAATTAGGAGAAAATATTTCGAAGATTGAATTGTGAAAATTTATTTTTGGAAAACTAAATTAAAAAAAATTTCATAAAACTAAATTAAAAAGTAATTTTTAAAATATTGAACCAATTATTTATTTACTTTTTTTAAAAAATAATGTTAGAAGCTTAAAGAACACATAGCCTGTGTAACTCGACCAACACTACACTGAATACAAATAGTTCTATACTTAGGTCACTATTTTTTTCAATTGAGAGGTGTAATGACTTTTTAATTGGTTTCTAATATTTGTTCTGTTCTAATGTTATTCCTTAATCACTCAAACATAGTCATATTAATCTTTCTTACTATTACCGTTATTTTTGCTAACGGAAAATGTTGAAAAAACTTTCAACTAGGACTGCAAATATATGCTTGAACTTTCAAAAGATATGAGAAGATTTTTTTTATTTAAAAAAATTACTCTCCACTAAAAAAAAAAAAGAATTGTAGAAAGAATCAAAATCCAACAATCCAACTCAAAACGCTCCAATTCGTTGTCTGTGGTTATGAGATCTTCACCAGAAACGTCTCTGGATAGAAGAACCAACACAAACATAAGCCTTTGTCTAGAGACTATGGTTGAATAATTAAAGAGAATGCAATGAACGATTGAATGGTTATCAAGATTGAAATGTAGAAATTTATATAAATTCCCCAGCAATTTGCATGTTTGGGACTGAGATTGCTGTCAGATTCTTTATTTCAAGGAAAATCACTTTTTTTATAAACCGATTGAAGAATCCATTTTGCAAAAGTTGGTTTCCATCTTGGGATCTCTCATCTCAGACTGCAGCACAAGGAATTGTGGTAGCTGGATATTATATTGGAAAGATCACTTATACATATCAAATTACAAAAGGGGGTATGAAAGTATTTTAATTTTGATACAGTTTTTTGTAATATATAATAATAGGATAAATTTGATACTTTAAAAATTTAATTAGAGCTTCTATGTCTAAATTGTGCATCCAGATTCTCTACTTATCGCTAAAATGAATTGAGGGTGCTCCTTATCACAAGAGCTATTTAGATCTCATATTTGATTTTTTTTATATTTTATTTCATTTTTGTTTTGAATGATGCAAAAATGTAGAATAATAATAATCTTCTAATTGTCAACTTTAAAAAAATAATAACTGAAATTAAAAAAAATCAAATATAAATGATTCCTATGTAGAGTAACACCCTCTACTCATTTTAGGTTGAGTAGAGAATCCAAATACATAAATTGTGTGTGTGTGTGTGTGTGTGTGTTTTTTTTTTTTTTAAATTACTCACTGGTCACCCTTGAGAAAGGGGTGTTTGCATATTGCAAAAGCATTCCCTATAAAAAGTATCAATGAAAAATAAAGCAAATAAATAATATTATAAAATAAGAAAAAGAAAAAGAAATACACCTTGTTACCTGCTATATATCTTAGTATGTAGACCACGATATTCATAGCTATCAGCAATCTCATGACCTTGTGTCAAATTATAATTGGGCAATGACATGCAGACCACTATATCTATTGAATCTAATAAGCATATATCTCGTGTCCTTCCTTTAGAAATGGAATGGAGAGAGTAGATTAAGAGGTAGCCTAGCCTCAAAGTAGAAATAGCATTAATGTAGTAAATTAATGCTTTCAAATAGAATGCTTATCAAGAATTTCATTTTATTGACAAAGTAAGCCAATGTTATTTAATTTCATTTTACTTGTGAAATTAAACTTACAAATTCCCCCAAAAAAAAAATCACATTCCAAAATTTGCTACATTTACAACTTATATAATGTAGAAATTTGGGGTTAATTTTCTTCTGAACTTATCTTATGGAGTAACACCAAAATATATTTATAGAAAATAAAAAAGAGACTCAAGGAATCAAGTAACTAAGTAATAAAGCCTATCCAAACTGAAGAAAATAAACAGCTAAAAACATAGGAGATAAACCCAAGCTAATTCTATTTAAACAACTTAAACAAACTTTTAAAAATTTAAAATAAAATTATCTTATCATAATAAAAAAATAATAAAACTGGATAAGATCAAACTACATGAAAGAAATAATAATAGTAATAATAATAATAATAATAATAATAATAATAATAATAATAATAATAATAATACTAAAACAAAAAAAGTGCAAAAATCACATATGGTGAAGCACGCCTTCTTGGATGTTTTCTCATGGCATTTTTCAATGTATAATTTCAAAATCCAAAATCTCTAGTCACATGAACAGAACTACAAAAACGTACTAATTACACAACACAAGTTCTTAATTACATCATCTTGTAACATCATGGAGTGCTGCTATCAACTGCACAACATTATCACAAGTTGTGCAGTAGTTCAAATATAGAATTTTATGCTAGAATACTTATGTCCAAACCACTATTAAGCTCAAAACAGAATCAACAAGAATGCATCAACCCAACTCCATTATTTTGCACTGCCATATATAGTCCTTTTAGCCCAAAACAGAATCCAACATGTGCAGAAATTTCAACCCAACTCTATTCCTGTAGCCCTTTGCCGTGATTTTGGGCCCAAAAAAGGAATCCCCAACTTGTGCAGATATTTTAATGCAGAATTGGAGATGCAGTGGCTTTTATCTCTGAACGGAATCCCAAAATGTGCAGAATCTTAGACACAGAATTTTGCACTAAAACATCATCATATGCATCACTTTCATGTCCACGACAGAACTACAAGTTGGGCAGTAATGTAAAATGCAAAAATTGAAGACAAATTTGACCATATCTGTTGGCTCTCAAAGGTTTACTATAATCTTAAATTATTTTGATGATAATAAAATTTTTAAATTTAATTCATAAAAACATTAAGCATTAGGTTAAAGAAAATTATTTAGGCCATATGATCAATCCTGTATATTGGGATTTATATTTTGTGCATTTCTCGTTTGGGCGATATATAAATCTATACATTCCATTGCCTGCACTTTCAAGGGAAAAACAAATTACTTTTATGCATTTTATGACAAAAGTCAAATATGTTGCCAAACCTTTTAGTAGTTTTTCCTATTTATATCTATTTTCGTTGAAGCATTTATTGTGCAAAAAAAAAAAAATCTCACAAGTACACTATCATAATTTTATCTCGTCACCATCTGATGCAAAAGGATCATTTATTTATTCTATTTTGTTTCCTCCTCTATCCAAAAACACATTATAATATATTATTTAAAATCTTGCTTCTCAGCAAAGCATGTGTCTACTTTGCAAAAGTATTTTGGAAGCTTGCTAACATATGCAGAACATTCGATTTTTCTCCTTCATACTTTGTGTTCCGAAAAGCTACAGCAGCAGAAGAAAAGCAAGTTCTTATTCTTTTTCTTTAGCTCCACATCTAGCACAGTACAAAAAAGGTAGCAAAGAGAAAAATGTTCTCTTAGTGCACAATAAAAAGTGGAAAGACAAAAATATTATATTTCTTCTCCGTATCTCTCTTATCTAGAGCATGCAATAGAAGGAAAGAACAAAGAGAAATTCTAAATGTTAAAGCTACAAGACAAAACCAAAAAACAAAGAAAAATAAGGAAAGAAAAGGAAAATAATGAAAGAAGAAGAAGAAGGAGAAGAAGATCCAAAGAAAAGCAGAAAACACAAAAGAGAAAAGGAAAGGATTGCAAGCTATGAAACTTTATCTTCCTTCCTCCATATTTGATATTTTGGAGCCACAAGCCAAAAAGGAAAAAGAAATTTTTTATCATTAAAGTTGTAGTATGACCAAATAGTTTAAATATGCCATTAAAGGGAAGAGGAGTTGGCTAATTTGAAATTTTCAAAAGAAAATTACCCTCTCAAATTAGCAACTACACTGACATTGCTAATCCATCCTTTTCTTAGGTCAAAAGTATTATTATTTTCCTCTATTTTGTCTCTTCTTATGTCACAAGTCTTGGAGCATTTAGTGCTAATGAAGGTAAGAAAGGGTAAGAAAAAAGTCTTCTCCATTTACACTCTATTTGCACATATGCAATATGAGAACAAGAAAGAAGAATAGCATAAGTTTGTGCAACAAAAAGCTTGTCTCTTTCTCGAACTCCTAAAACCATTCCAACTCCATGATAAAATTCTCTCTTCCTTATTGACTATTTTAGAAGCTGTACCTTCAATAGAAATGTTTTGGGAGCTTCTATATAATAGGAAGAAGAAGAACAATAGAAAAATTATAATAGAAGAAAAGAAAGATAAGTTAAACTATATTTCTCCTTGTTCTCTTCATCTTATTTTAAAACTTAGAACTTAACGAGTGAGTTTATTATATCTTTTTTGTTAATAAGGATTCCAAAATTTATTCTTATATTTTTTTGATAAATCTTTCCTAAGTGTGAGTAAAGCAAATTTATGATGAGCTTTAAGTGAAAACCCTTGTGTAAAAAAGTTTTATGTAAGCTTGTATAAAATTCAAGTTTTGTATAGTTTGAAGTGAACTAAAATTTTATATTGGTAGTAAGTATGTGTAAAACTATTTCAGTTGTAATTTGTGATTTGATTGAGTTAAAGAAAACTTTATGCAGTTCAAGGGAAATAGATGTAGGATAAGAAAGTTCAAACTAAGATAAATTTATGGTATATCTCTTCTTCCTTATCTTTTTGTTTCTCTACATCTACTTCTCTTTTTGTTTCATTAAGTCCAAAAATCTAGCCAATTAGATCTCAAGTCCAGTCAACGAGATCTTCAAGCACAATACAAAACCTTTTCACTATGTTAACATCTAATTGACTCAATTTTCTACTAGTTAATTGAATCTTTTTTACAATATTAAAAATTCTAATTTCAAATCTCTTTTAAACTTCCTTTATTTGATCATACATCTTACTTTTGCATCTAATCTGAATTGTATTACAAGTTTGCATTAAACATCATTTAAATTACATAGGCACCTATTCGCCCCTTTAGGTGCATTCTTCAACATGTGGTATTTTAATATGAAAACATAAAACAAATTTACAATTTGCATAGCCATTTAATACATAACTTGGTGCAAAAGCATGAATGTACATAGCAAATTTTGAGCTTAAAAAAAAGTCACAAGTATGCAATGGTTTAACACAAAAATTTATGCACAAAAGCAAACTAGAATCAAGGTTAGACTCATGTTAAACACAATGGGATAGCAACATCACATTAATCTAGATCTTGGGCATAAAAATTAGATTATACCAAGATTAAGTTAGGCAATACTAGGAGTTCAACAAAAATGTGGCGCAAGCCTTTATATCAATCAGAGCATAGCTAACTATGTTGGAAAGATCTTATCTCAGACAATTCACATTAAGAGAAAGACACCATAATTGAAATAAAAGTAGACTCATCACCAATTCTTATCCAAGAAACAAAGTATGACAATAAGTGAAGTTTTTAATCTTGGCTAGAAATAGAATTGCAACCTAATCAACTAAAATTTAACATTCTTTTTCCAAATAATAAATTGAAAAATCATTAGATGGGAAGCATAAATAAGAAACCATTTCTCACTAGTCAAACCATGATACCAAATCTAACTTCTTGTAACAAAATTCTCAACCTATATCTAAAGTAGCAGGGGATAATGGATTGACTCTCATCCTTTATTTACTTTCTAAACATCATGCACCTATGTATTTAGTCAAGAGAATAAGAAACCTGTTAAAATGTCTCCATGACTTACACATTTCTTGTTCCCCTTTGATATATGTAATAATTAGGAGATAAAGGAAAAGTTAGTTAAACTTATTAATAGAGGGAATAAGGAGGTTATTATATTTAATTGTAATTACGTAGGTTCTATTAACTTTAATTGGTGTGTATGTATATATATATTAGCTAGATAGTTAAGGAAACTTTTTATGAATCATTTCTTACATAATAAAGATTTCTTTAAGAGTCTTTGCCTTATTTGGAGTCTTGGTATCAATTGGTATCAAACCCAATTAATTTGAGAGGATGATGAAGGACATACAAAATCAAGATTGTGTTTGAGAGATAGAACAAAAGCTTGACCAATTGAGGGGGTTTATATTGAGTGACATTAGGGAACTTCAGGATTTCATATCGTGAATGGAATCATTGATAGTAGAACTAACATTAAAGGTATTGTAGATTTTTGGTGATACATGTGCTACAGTAGGCATGCTATAGTACAACAACAACAGTCTTCAACGAGTCTTCCTTGGAAGATTTAGTTGTCATGTTTTTTCATCTCTTAATTTCTTTTTTTTTTATGATTATTTTATTGGTTATAGATGTAGAGACCAACTCAACATCCTCCTTAACCACCATGCCAAGCTACGATAATGCTTTAGCAGCTTAGACTTATGCCGAAATCACCTTTATAATCATCACAACATACTCCTTTAATGGTAATAACTACTTATAATGGTCACAAGGAGCACTTATATACATTTGAGGGAGAGGGGAGGAAGAGTACCTTATTAGTGAGGTGAGATAGCTAGAAACAACATACCTAAAGTATAAAGAATGGGTTTTTGAAAATAATA
Organism: Erythrophleum ivorense; assembly: GCA_026724425.1. Classification (NCBI taxonomy): domain Eukaryota; kingdom Viridiplantae; phylum Streptophyta; class Magnoliopsida; order Fabales; family Fabaceae; genus Erythrophleum; species Erythrophleum ivorense. Next base: position 27,778 of record JAIUCV010000664.1, on the reverse strand, counting down.
CCATTATGTCATGGTTAGTCAACTCTATGACAAATGACATAAGTGAGACTTACCTCATTTGTAAAATGGCTAAAGAGATGCAGGATGTAGTAAAGAAGGCTTACTCCTCCATTAAGATACCATAGCATTGCTTTAGATCAAGGGATATCTTTGCGACTTAAAACAAGGTGAGATGAATATGACTTAGTACTTTAATTCCTTTGAAAAATACTTCCAATAGTTAGATCCCTATGAAACTCACCAATAGTTGTGTAGTACTGATGTAACCCACTTTAAGAAAGTTGTTGAAAAAGAAAGGATTTATACATTTCCCTTGAGAATGAATCCAATGTTTGAGGAAGCTAGGAGATGAATCATGGCCACTCGGCCATACCTTCACTGAATGAAGTCTTTTTAGAAGTAAAATAAAAAGAGAGCAAGAAATGCTTGATAAGTTTGTAATCTATATAGTCTTCTCTAGAATCCTTAGTTATAATTACTAGAGGTACTTTAACTTCTACTCTTGGCCAAAAGTAGAATAAACAGTACAGAAAACCTTGTTGTTATCATTGACACAAGGTTGGCCACACTAAGGATACTTGCTAAAAGTTACACAACAAACCACTTAATTAGAGGCTTAGACAAAATGGAGAGATTCATTGCTTATTGGTAAGCAATGAGGAAAAACCTAAACCACCAATGGGAAGCATTGCAAAAATCATTTGGAAACCAAGGTATCAATAACATGGAGAAGGTTGTTGGTACTTTTATTGCTGCTCAATTAGGTGATATTTCACTTGCTTTTAATATATAAATACAAAAACCTACTTATTGGATCATAAACTTAGAGGCCCATTGACCATATCATAGATAATTTCTCTCTCTCTTGAGGAATTATATGCCTTTCCTTAGTGACATTGTCATAAGAATCACTTATGAGTCTTTGACCAAGCTAATGGTATTGGGGAAGTTACAATCTTAGATGATCTAGTCTTGAAAGATGTCTATTTGTCCCTAAATTAACTTGCAACTTGCTTTGTTAGCAAACATGCAAATAATTTACACTGCACCACTAATTTCTTTGTACATGGTTATGAATTTTATGCCTTGGCATGAGAGAGGAGGATTGGCAATACTAGGGAGTGTGCCAATTTGTACTACCTTATTGGACTAGAAGATGTATCTAAAGGAGCATTACATGTATCCCACCTTGATTTTCTGATGAGGTGTTTTATGGCTTTATAAATTAAGACATCTTAGCTTTTCCTATTTAAAATGCATGCATTATTATTTGATCAAGAAAACTACTTCTTTTCAATGTTAATTCTGCCAACTCTTTAAACATGACAAAAATACTTATCTTTTTTATGCTTATAAATTAACCCAACGTTTCTATCTTGTCCAAAGTGATATTTTGGGATGCTCACGAGTAAAAACCTTAAATGGGATAAGATGGTTTGTAATATTTGTTGATGACCATACCCTGTCAACTTGGCCATATCTCTTAAAGGAAATATTTAAAGTTGTTAGAATTTTTATGTTTTCTATAAAATCATCCAAAATCAGTTTAAAATAGGCATCAAAATTATAAGAATTGATAATGCCAATGATTATCTCAACTTTACTTTAGAACAATATTTAGAAAAACAAGGAATTATGTGTTTTGTGCAAAAATGAATTTAATGCAATTTCAATTTTGAAACTTGGCTAAGGTATTTAATTTAATTATTTCCAATGAAGAATTAGATACACAAGTTGTTTAAGTACAAATAAAAACTAAAAAAAAAAAACTTAGTGTAGTAAGTAAGTTTCAGTTCACTGAAACTTGAATCAGTTGATTAGAACACAATGCAGACAGAAGTAGATATAAAAACAAAGAGATATGAAGAGAAGAAGAATGCACCAAAATTTATCTAGGTTCAAACATTTGTCTTACATCTAGTCCCCTTAAAGTTGCATAGCAAATGATTTTGTCAAAATGCTTACTATCAACACCTAGGTTTAAGCTCATCTACAACTCTTCTCACAATAAGTTTCACTTAACTTAATCTATTGGATTTCTTCACACTTAACTTAATCTATTGGATTTCTTCACACCAAGAAAGATTTACAAAAGATTGAAAGGAGTTTAAGAACCTTAATTAAGAAAAGATTACACTAAGTACATTCTTAAAGCTTTTAAAAGTTAGATAAAACCAAAAACTAAGTTTTGAATGTAAAATGAAGAGAATAAGGAGAACTATTAAATGAATTGATTTTTCTTTCTTTGCTTATGTGTCTTTTACTTCTTTACTTGCTTCCCTTTTATAGAATGAGCTTCACTATTAGCCATTGGAGACTTCAATTTGCACTCTGTAATGTTGCTCCTTTTTAATAGGTTGCTCATGATGTTTTTAAAGGCAAGGTGCATTATACTTTCAGTTTGGACTGATAAAAGGATTGATCCACTTCTCCTTCTTTTAGTTGATTTTATCATATCACAAGGATTTTCATAGAGACACAAAGAGGGCTTCTCACTTTGTTTTCTACTTCTCGTTAAATACTCATTAATTACTTCATTTAATGCTTTTAAGAACATAGTGAGATAGGGAGAAGCAAAAGGGATATAATAATAGTTCTTTTTTTAAAGTGAAGTGCCAAAGAAGTGATATGACAAAAGATATCGAGAAAATTACAATTGAGGACCTAAAGTTTAAAAAAATTATTTTAAAGGACATGTTACTATTGTTTTATGATAGATTACCACTAACTTTAAGTAAAATCCCTTAAACTTAATAGTAATAGGTTCTTTAGAATAAATTTTTGTAACTTTAAGTTCTTAACTGTAATTCTCCCAAAGATATATATACATTTTTTCACTTGACAAGAAAGGTCCGATTTTGTACTTATTATCTTCAAATAAAATTTTGATTACAATTAAATTTCTTGCTAGAGTTTTGTCCCTATCAACTTTTCCAAGAGAATATAGCATTTTATTTAATTCACATAATTTACTATTGCAGCCAATCCTTATATATGACATGTGTAGGAGGAAAGTTGAGTGCTTTTAAACTACAAAAAATTAAGTTTCATTTTGTTGTAGAAGAAAAATTTCTACATGTAAAATTATTAATGCGTTTTAATTAACTTAAGACATAAATTTTATTATCATCAAACTCTAATATGTTTATTTCAGAACTTTGGGGGCCAATAGATAGAACACATGGTTTGATCGGGTGAAGATTCTCTCCTCAAGTTATGAAAAACAAATTATTTTATATTATTGTTTTTTAATTTTAAAGTATGATATTGCTCTCTCACAAATGCACAGTGCAGTCCATGCATAAACAGAAGAGAAGCTGCGCCCGTTTGATCGTTGGACTTAGATCCTCTGAAGTGGTAGTTCCTTGGACTAGCTGAAGTCCCTCACATGTATAGTTTTTCTCTCTTTAAAAAAAAAATTATGTCAACAAAAGAAAAAGGTGTGAGAGACGTTAGCAAACTTCAGAGGATGGCACTTTAGATGATCCGTTTCCTTGATCCCTTGCTTGTACTTGTTTTATTTTAGAGGTAACCTATTTTTAACTCAGGCGGAGGAAGGTAGGTTTTGGTGAGCACGTTCTAGATAGGAGCAGCAATATCATTTGGAACTTATGAAGCTTCGGATGGAGCTCGTGAGTAGCTAGCTCCCTAGTGTAACGAGTCCTGAGTGAGGTTAGTTTTAGGTCATCAAGTTCAAATGAGCTTGGAGCTTGAGCATTACAAGTGTTAAACTAGCCCTGCTTCAAAACTGGGCTAGGTGTGGTTCTGACATGCGCAACTGGAATACTTCATTTTAAAAAAGTATCGGCAGGTTGAAAGTAGGTTGTACCTTCTAGTTACTATCAAAGGCAAACACTGCCAGTCTACCTCAATTCATAACCATATATCCTACCTAATTAAAAAGAATGTCAGCAGAAGATCTTATGAGTAGTTTTTCCCCTCAAGAAATCTATACAGTTGTCATGATCTATTGTGACTGAAAAAAAAAAAATAATAACAATAACGTATAGTTATCACTAAGAACAAGTACATTTGAAAAAAAAAAACAAATAAACACTGACTCAAATTTATAAATAGTAAATCATTCATTACTCATTAGTTATCACTTGGTTTACAACGTATCACTCTGTCAGTTATTTGATCCTTGCCATCTTTGCTGGATTTTACTGCTACATGCAACGAGTATCATCTGATTGCTATTATCACATACTAGAAGATCTTCCAGTCACGCACTGTAAGAAAAGGTAGAATCTCATTCAGAGAATGGAACAACTGCCAACTTGTTGGCTGTCATCACCACTTGTCTCTGTCTCTCTTGCCCCTCCTTCTCTTCCCAATTTTTTGTTGTTTGCCTCTTCCATCCTTTTCTTTCTAATTCTGCACACTAACAATATACATACACTTTTAATAAAATGCTCAAACCACAAACCGCACATCTAATCGCAGAGGGGCATTAAGCTTGAATTTACGAATCTCCGTCTTTTACCCACTATTTTTTTTTTGGGGCCCAAATCTATCAAAACCAAGTCATATTCAATAGAGAAGTTCAGAATCTGCAATGTGTGCGGTTTGTCTATAGTGATACACTGATAACCTATTGCTTCCTTGCATGAACAAACCGCATGAGATGCTGTCCATTTTATTCTTTTGATTTTCTTCTTCCCCACTGCTTCTCTAATCAATGATGCTAGCTTTATCCTGTTCTAGAACATCTAAATGGACAACATGCAAAACAGATGAGATGCTTACTCTGTCATGTCAAAATAAGCAAAGAATATTGTAACTCAAATTGTTTATCACTTTGACTTTGAAAGAAAAACAGAAATCGCTTTAACAAAAAACTTTTGACTCTTAAGATCGACAGAGAGTAGAGCTCTGTCTTATCATCAAAGATAGAAATGATTAACTTCTAGGAATACCAAAATTTTGGTTGATTGGTCCTCACTTGGCCATAATTATTTTGACGGCTTCCTCATAGTTGATCTTGAACTGCCCATCAGCATCAAGACCGGCCTCAGTCATCAGTTTGACGAACTCTGCCATATCAATGAAACCATCTCCAGAGTCAAACTCATCTACAATATCTTGAAGCTCCGCCTCGGTTGGGTTGTGGCCGAGTGATCGCATCACAGTCTCAAGTTCCTTGCTTGTAATACAACCTGTAGCGTGTTAAAAAATTAGTAAAAGACAAACAATTGATTCAGTCATGACACACAGTATCTTCTTCAAGCTGTTGAAATGAAGTTTCAAAAACGTATCAAATGTTTCCCACTTGTGTTGCTGAATCAAAAAGTGGGAAATTAGTAGAGGTTGGAGCCTGGATAATGCAGAAAATTCCTTGGGAAACAATATATTCACTATTCTCTTTTCAAAATGATAAGAGACGGTTCTTCAACTGGAGTACGACTGACCACAGGATCATGAAACTGATAGATCAACTTATATATATTTTATTTTTACCGGTATCGTCTGATTTAACTATCAAAATAAAGTAAGGTCTACAGAATAAAAATCAAAATGCAGTCCAAATTACACAAGATAGATGTAAAAGGGTCCTCCCCATATTGAATTAATTGTAAATGGAAGCCACATAGTATAGTATATATTATTTTTTAGAGGCAATCTGATTGGGTCAACCAACAAGAAACCAAATATCAAGCTAAAACTAAAGAAATATGAGTTCAGAAAATACGATAATACCATAATCCAGCCGTGCATATATAATGACACCAGGACCAGGGACCATACACGACAGTAAAGAGGCCTTTTGACCCCTTTACTATATTAGCATTTACTACACAGAGAAACATACTCTCGCAAGTAGGAGGAGAGGAAGTTATAGACTAGAAGTAGCCACACTTGTAATACTTCTCTTGCCAAGTCATTTCTTTTTCTACGCACACATGTTGGCGTTAGTTTTCATTATAAAATTTTTATAAAATTCAGTAAGAAAAGAAAAGAGTAAGAAAAAAGAGGAGAAGTCATTTCTTTTTTTACACATACTCAGTTTTAGTTTCACTTTATCTTTGAGCTCTTCAAAAATTTTACAATAAAAAAACTTTAAAAATAATGCCCCTTATTGCATAGCAATATTTCTTTGGGTTTTAAACAGTGAATTTGGGTCCCGTCCCTTTCCCTACGCGCAGACACGTTGGCACTTGCAGAAGAAAAGAAAATCAAAGAGCAGATGGAAGAAAGAAGAAAGGAATCTGAAAGACGAGACCATTGCAGTCCTTGTCGAAGTGGCTGAAGGCCTCCTTGAGCTCCGGCTTCTTGAGCGCCCAGAGCAGGCCGACGGTGAGCTTATAGGCCATCAGTGGAGGTGTTTGGGTAGCGAGAAAATCAGCGATTCCAAAGGCAAAAAGGAAAGAAAATGGGCTCTGCTCGACCTGTGCGTCACTCCGATAATGAAAATAAGAGCGAAGGAGTAGGCCATATATATTCAGGGAAAGCACGGTCCCAAGCCAACTGGCATCTCATTCTCTCTCATCCGCATGTATTTCCTTTCTTTTTCCTAAATCTTCCACTAAATTACCATTTCCTCCTTTTTTTTTCTTTCTGATTTGCCCTGTGATGCTCCCATGAGTTTGTAAAAAGAAAAAAAAATTATAAGTAAATTGAATAATAATAACAAAATTAATACATGAATAATATCAACTTCTTTATTTTTTTTAAGAGATGATATATTCTTAGTGGTGCTGGACAAAATGCTTAAGGCCAAAAATTGTGGTAGTGAAAGGTTACGTGTATGTTTGGTTTAGCGTTAGAAGGTAAGAAAATTATGGTTTGCAACCCACAAAATATAGAAGCTATAGTTGTTGCTTTGGCTAAAATCACGGTTTGAGGAAAGAAAAAGTTAAACCAAACATGCACTATATATTGCTTGTAAACCCGAAATGACAAAGGCTTGCTTTGCTTGTGTGATCGTACTATGAAAAACCCCCTTGTTGCAATTGTTGCAATACTGGAGAGTTCATAAGGCTTTCAGAAGCAAGTAGGATTGAGAATTTAAGACAACCCTTTGATTGTGGATATGGCTTTCATTAAAAAACACTAATGAATGTAAGGTTACAAGTATGGTTGTTCATAGACAGGGTCGGACTAGACATTGGGTCTACTAACTTGAAAGAATCCTTTGATCGTGGATATGGCTTTCATTAAAAAACACTAATGAATATAAGGTTACAAATAGGGTTGTTCATGGACAGGGTCATGTCGGGCTAGGTATTTAGTAAGTTCGATGCTTGGTCGGATTAATACATCAGACTTGTTTTTATACCTGGCCAACTTGAACAAGCTCAATTTTATGTTGGGTTAGAGTAAGTTAGAGTCGCTTAGGCTAATTTTTTTTTAAATTGATATTTGTAATATAAAAATATTTTTTCACAGACTCATAGGCATATATTTCAAAATAATAGGCTTTTAGAAACTTTATGTTTTTATCAGTAAAATAATTTCAATAAGAAAAATAGCTCAATATTATTAAGAAAAATATAAGTTATACTAGTATAATTAGCATTAGGTAAATATGTGTATTTTCATTATTCAACAAAAAAAATATCAGTAAGTATGTACGTCAATGATGAAAACAATTAAGAAGTAAGGAGAGTTTGGATGAGTAATGAAAGCTGCAACATGCAGAGAGAGTCAGATGAAATAAGAATACTAAAAAGTATAAGATAGTAAGATGTTGATAATTAAAAAATAATAATGACTACTGCCCAATTTGGCCCTATATAGTTTTGTTTAAAGTTCTATTCATTTACATTTTCAGTCTAGCCCAATGCGACGTAATTAGGGTGAGCTCCTTGAGCTTAACGGGTCAATCAACACTCATAATTACAAGATCATATGACCAATATGTTCAAGATCCAAGAAATGCTCGAAAGTGGTTGCATATATAATGGTAAGGTTTCTATAATGCACACACTAGCACCTAGAGCTTGGAAAAGTGTTGGAGGTGTTGAAAATGATTTCCATGGGCTCAAATATCCCATTAGTATGCATGGAGCACTTTGCTGGCTTCTTCCTTCCTTTGGCCAAGAAGGATTAGTTATAAGATTTGACATTCAAAGTGAGATGTTTGAAATGTACCTTTATTTTCCTCGTGTATTTAACAATGGGATGATGACAATGAATAATATCAAAGAGAATTAAATTTTTAAGTTGCTCAAATCTTGTCAAACAATTAAAATAAAATAAAATAAGTAATGGCATTATTTAAATTTCTTTATTAAGTGCATGTGAATCTTGTCTTGAAGGGAGAGCTTGTTGCAGTGCTTGATCCTCATCCTCACCATTGAATGCATTTAATAGCCCATAAGAGAGAGCTTGTTGCATCGATCAAAACACATCGTTTTAACTAACTCAAATGGTGCATTTTGACTAAAAAAAAAGGGTTTTGATAGATGCGAAATGGTCCATTTTTAATGGAGGTAAATATGCTAAAACTTCCCTTCATTTTATCAACTTCATTTTCTTGTTCCACATGTTTTCTCTCCTCTCTTCCTCCTCCATTGCTGTCTTCCCTCTCACCTCGATTGCAGCTGAAGTGCTTAGGCCAAAATTAAAATTTCACTGAAGTAGAATTTGGTGCTTGTGTTTCATTTTTTCAAGTGTAAGATAAGAAATTTTTAGTAATTTGTAAGATAAGAAAGCTTCTTGCAATGTCTCATGCGATGGAGAAAATTTTTTCTTCTTCTTATTTTTCTCTTACTTTTACCAAAAGACAATGTAATATTAATTTTTACTTGTGTTAAGAAGATTATTTATAGCCTTTTTTTTTTCTCATTATATCTTTTAGAATGACCTTGAGATAGCAATACAACAATTTATCATTAATTCAATTTATTTAATAGACTAAATTTACATAAGCCAAAGTAGTAAATACATATTATTTTTAGTTGTAATATGTCTTTTAACTTGTACTGCTACAAAATTTCATTGTTTAATGCTAATATTGTAGGTATATTTCAAATTCATATTATATTGATAACTAGGATGAATAGTAGTTGTCATTAAACAAAATAGTGGTTTAAATATCCATAAAATAAAAGTATTGAAGTTATTGAGACATAATTTCGCATAAAGGTATAGCTAAATGTAAAGAGCAATATAAGATTAATGAGTAATATTAAATTTTGCTTGTGTTAAGAAAAATGCCATAGTATGGTGTTAATGAATTTATCCATTTTGTTAGTAGCTTTTTATTTTTTTTGTTCTCTTGCATTAATAATAATAACACCAATTATTTTTAATAGATAACGATGAAAAATTGATTTCTCATGTTCTTAATTTCATTATTACAGACTTATTAATATAAAATGGAGGCTAATTGAAAACCTAAATTAGGAATGATGTTTGATAGTATAGATGCTGCTTGGAAGTTTTGGATTAATTATGGTGGAAGAGTTAGGTTTGGAATGAAGAAACAATACCATAATAAGAGGAAAAAAGATGGCTTTATCAGGACAAGCAAGTTTGTTTGTTGTGAAGGGGGTTTGCAGAAGCCAAATAAGAGAGATTATCTAACAAGTAATTTGCGAGCTCAGACTAGAACTAATTGCAAAGTGAGGATGCGAGTTGTTAATGTGAATGAAAAATCTAAAGTGTATGATGTTGTGGAAGAACATAACCATATTCTTTATATTTTAGAAACAACCCATATGTTGGCAAATATTTCTAAAGTTCAACATCATCAGATTGAGATGATGCTAGCCTTCAACAAAGAGATACCTTTGACTTGATGAGTACTTAAGTAGGAGAAAGAAATAATCTTGGCTATCTATGGTTGGATAAAAAAAACTATCTTTGAACAAAAAGAAAAGAGTTTGATATATGAAAAAGCAGGTCGTTTAATGCAATACTTTCAATGACAATCTATTGAAAATCTACCATTCTACCTTGCATATCAAATGAATTTAGATGAACAAATAACAAATGTATTTTAGGCAGATGCAACGATGCTTATTGATTAAAGCTATTTTGGTGATGTTCTCTGCCTTTGACATTACACATTGTATTAATAGAGTATACAGACCATTCATAGTGTTCTCAAGATTCAACCATTATCAAGGAGTAGTGATTTTTAGGGTTGCTTTACTGTATGATGAAACTATAGAGTCATTCAAGTGGCTTTTGAAAACTTTTTTAGAAACCCACAAGTAAAAAAGGCCTCAAACCATCTTTACTAATGAAGATAAAGTCATGGCTCAAGTACTTAAAAGAGGTTATGCCTAGCACTTGCCATGGACTATGTATATAGCACTTGATGCAAAATGACATCAGGCACCTAGGTAATTTGATGAAAGGTGAATCTCGGTTCTTGACAGACTTCAACTCATGCATGTATGAATATGGGAAAGAAGCACAATTCGAGGTAGAATGGAGCAACTTAATTGTAAGATATAATGTATGTGAGAATGCTTGGTTGACCCATGTGTATAGCATTAAAGAAAAATGAGCAACTTGTCACGTGAATAAAGTCTTCACACTGGGAATACAAAATACACAACTGAGTGAAAGTATAAATGTAGACATCAAAAGTTGTATAAATGTGACATTAGACATTGTTAAGTTCTTTAAGCTATTTGAGAAAGTGGTTGAAGATAAATGATATAATGAACTAAAGTGTGAGTTCAAAGCTTGACAAAAATTACCAAGATTAAAGAGTTAGCATTCCCTTATGTTGTAATAGATGGCAAAAATTTACATATCAAATATTTTTGAACTCTTCCAAAAACAATGAAAGTTATGTGATGCTACATGTGTAAAGTATAGGATTAAAACTCCTTCATTGATTGAGTATGTTATCACTATGTTTCACTATGCAAGAGAATGGAGGGTTTCATTTAACCTCGATGATAAGTCAATTTTTTGCTTATGTAGAAAGTTTGAGACTAGTGGCATATTATGGTATTGTGCACTAAAAATGTTTAGTGTTATGAATTTCAAGTTAATGGCTTTCAATATATTTTAAAAAGGTGGATGAAAGATGCAAGAGGTGGTATTAATGTTGCTATTGGGAGAAATGAAGTCAAAGGAGATGCCGCGTTAGCTATCATGCAGATCTATAGAGACATTTGTCTTGAATTTCTAAGAATAGTGACTGAAGCATTTTGTAGCTAAGAAGCATACTTATTTCTACGTAAAGCTATTGTTGAGCTAGGCAAACAAGTATAAGAGATTTATCATAGGCAAATAAGTGTAGAGGATTCATAACTAAATACAAGAGGCACAAGTGAAGGGGTTCAAGAAAAAAGAAGGTAAAGAGAGGTCGAAATGAGAAAAAGGTTGGGTTGAGAAACTACCATAAAGAAAAAAGAAAGTTTCAAATGCCTCTATCTTACAAAGCCAATAGCAAACTATGGTAACCATTCACTTAAAATACTTATTTGTGAATAAAGTTAATAAGTTATATTATTTCTTACTTCTAGTAGGATTATGATGTTACTGTAAGTCAGGTGTAATTTGGAATGCCCCCTTCTATAGCTATTCCTAGTGCTAATGCAACCCACAATCAACAAAGTCATCAACAATCTGTGGTAACCATCCATTAATATATTTCTTTGCTAAGATTGTTATTAAGTCACATTATATCTTGCTCCTTGTAAGACTACAATGTTGCTTTAGGTGTGCAATGTGAAATGCCCCCTCTTATATTTATGCCAAGTGTCAATGCCTCATATAGTCAATAATCCATTGTCAGTAATGTATTGAAACTTTAGTTCCTTACTTCTTTATTGACCTTAATTACTTGAAATTTTTCTATCTTTTATGGTAGGATAATGGAGTTACCTATGGACCATTTGGTTCTACTAGTTTTAGTAGTATTTTTATGGTAAACTTTACTAAATGATATTGTTATACTTGATAATTACTTTGGATGTTCTAATATTTTTCTCTGAAATATAGGCACCATTTGATCATCCTTTATAGTTACTTGAAGATCCAAAAATATGTGATAGTGTTACAAATCTTAGCAGTCAAGAAAATTGATCAATGTGGAGCCTATTGTGTTTTTTTGTTATGTCCAGGGTGTTCTTTTTGTTTCATACAAGATTATTTTTGATTTAGATGAAGATGTGTGGTACATTATGTCCAGGATCCATTTTTTTTCCTAGATGTTAATATATAAAGCCATACTAAAGAAAATAAATGTACATTGTCATTTATAGAAAAATACAATTTGAATACATTCATTAATTTCAAGAGTGTGCAGTTTCATTATACTTTCTTTGCTATACACCTTTGCTATAAAGGTTGAACTCATTCGTTATAGCTTGTTTGCTATACATATTCAAATATAATATAAAATTTTCTTTTTTGGCTTTTAATCCATCTTCAATTTCTTGGCTTCATCCATACCTAGCTACCTTCATATTGAAACTTGATATTTAATTGCCTAAAACTTCCAGCTAAGTTCCAAAAAGAAGCAAATAACAAATTTCATAGCAACTTTATTTTACTTGAAAAGAAGCATTTCACCATTGACTTGAAACAACAAATAATCGCATTTTAAATTTAAGTTAGTTCTTGAGCACAACATTTTTCAATCTTTGTAGTAATATGCAAATGCAAGATGAATTATTTTTCATCTATTGTATTTTCAAGATAGGGAAGCACATTGAACTAAAACCCATAAATTTAAAACTATTTTTGGGATAGGACTAAGCAAATTATTGGTGTCAATTGAAGTACTGAATAAAGTCAGCTTGCATAACTTAACTTGAATCAAATCTAGATAATTTATGCTCTAAAATATCAGTTATAGGCCAATCAAATCTGCAATTTTATCAAAAGTCATTCTACATAATTGAAAAGAAAAATCATACTAATTTTTTGATTTAATAGGCAGTACAAACCACATTGCAAACAACATTCTATATAAATGATAGAAAATATTGTAAGTTTGTGTCTTGAATTTTAATATAAAACTAGAATGGTTCTATTATAGCAAATCAATTTTCTAAATTTGTATTACCATATCACAACGAGTTTTCAAAATAGGGACATAACATGGATTATCCACTCTTAAAACTTATATTACTATGTTTCTACCCATGGATTTTTTTTCTCTATCAGAGACATAAGGCAGTGTTTATTAGTGGAATAACACAGCCAAAAAGTTGGAGATTTTATTTCTTGCATCCATGTTTAATTGTAAATAATACAAAAAAGCTAAGAGAATTGCTGAATAAGAAAACAAAATCTTAGAAAAGTGAATTCCAAGTAATCCTAATATGATGGAGAGATTGCTATGTTCCCCATCCTTCTTGCCACAACCATTATCATACCATGCCTTGTATGATTCTAAATTGAACTATAAGTTCTCGTGTTACTATGTGATTGTTAAATAATTGTTATAAGTGATAGGTAGCTGTATATTGTAGATTGAATTCATATTCTTTTTAATTAAACAAACCTTTGTGACAAAGGAAACAAAATCTAAAGATATTATGAAAAGAGATAAAGAAAGCCTAAACCCATATAACTTATGGTAGTAGCTCCCAATATCTGATGCTAAAAAATCATTACATCTATCACAAAAAAACCAATTTTATGCCCATTATAATACAAGGGAGAATGGCCAGTCATCAAAATGAAGAAACTCTTGCCAAGCACATAATCTACTAGGACCTACAAACACAACACAAGTGCACAAAAGGGCCTGAAAAGCATATGGCCAAATGTGATTTTTTAATTAATAATCAAGGTCAAATCAATAGTAAATAATAGTCAAGGCTAACTCAATAGAAGCTAAAGTAAAAGCAGAGATTTTCAATCCACTTAGTAAATAAGAGAAATCTAAATGGAAGGCTCGAATCACCTTCAAACATGGTCGAATCCATGAAGGGAAGATGAAGCTCCCATGGCTAAATCATGATGATGCCCAAATCTGGATTTGCGAAATCTGAAGCTACATTTTCAGCTGCATCTACATTTGGCTTGGTTTTTGTTTTCATTTGCATATGCGTTTTTGAAATCTAAAAGTGCAAATTTGCATTTTTTTTTTGGTGACACCGAACACCCCAAGTTGCTTCTTCATTTTCAAAATCAGAAGTTACGTAGATCTGAAGCTGTGATATCAGGAGTTCTTTCATCTTGGCTGCAAATATGCACTATTTCGAGTTCATAGTCATGTGTCCCTCTTTGTGTCGCATGACAACATGGATGGTTTAGATCTTCACATTGCAGATGCATGAGAGAGAACCTTACGGGAGAGGATCTGAGTCCTGAGAAACAATGTTCTATTTTTGTTTAACAACGTATTGACATAGCAATATTATATTCCTGATCATCTGACTCCAAACGATACCCCCCATCATTTGATGCTACAGATACATAATACTTCTCCTAGGAAGTTCAAACAATTATGGGCTAGGAAGCACGGTACGGCTATTTATGAGTTGTATCCGTACCAGATATGTATTCGACACGGATACACGTACCGTACGGGTACAAAAGTATCTGAAACGTATTTTTTTCCATTTTGCATTTTGAAACGTTTCCATACGTACTGAAACGTTTCGAAACGGCTCAAAAACGGCTTCGAAACGGTGCTGAAACGGCTCCGAAACGTCCCACCCCAAAAGCGACGTCGCTTTCTGTAGCTGACCTATTTTCCCTTCGAAAGCCCTGCGTCCCTTCGTCTCTGTTTCTTCATCAGTGGTTCAGTGCGTCGTCTCAAACGTTTCGGTCCTCCATGCTGCCTCATCTTCTCCGGTGACTGGTGTGTTTCGATCCTCCGTGCTGCGTCATCTTCTCCGGTGATTGCTAGTGCGTTTCACTTTCAGTCCTTAGTGCTTCGTCTCAAGCCTCAGTGCATCATCTCAGAAGCTTTGATCCTCAATGCTTCTTCTCTGGTGATTACCTTAGGAACCTATGTGATGAGATTCGATTTCCAAATTGGCCTATTGTTGAACATGTTGAGTTTTTGCAGTCATTACTGGTATTGTGGCGTGAAGAGTTGATAAGAAAGCCTATGGATCTTTCAGAAGAAGAAGCTTGCAAAATCCTAGAAATATCCTTGGAGGATGTATCTAGTGATGATGGAAATAAGAAGAATTCCTTGGAGATGGGAGAGGAAGTATTTAGCTTATCTAATCAGATTGAGAACATTGATGAAGAAAAATTAAAGCGACAGTATAGGAAACTTGCAATGAGATATCATCCTGACAGAAAACCCAAAAGGAAGGGAGAAGTTTCTTGCTGTGCAGAAGGCCTATGAACGCCTCTAGGTAGTGAAAAGTTTCCATATTATGCATAGGCTTTCTTGGAAATGAGAGGTGTGTACCCGTGGGTTTGTCTACATGGCTTAACAGCAAGATAGCTGTAGATGCTTTTTTATTCCTAAAAAAGCAGCTGCAAAATGCATGCATGCAGCCTTAAAGAATGTGGTAATAGATTTGAGTATAGGAATGTGGTGTTATAGACATTATACTAGTTGTGAGGACAAATGTTTTTCTTGAGCGCCTTACCCCCATCCCTGGAGTTTGTATTGGTAGGAAAAATAAAATGATAATGATAACTATTTATTTTTCATTCTGATGCTCAGTGAATGTTCATAGTCCTCCGTGCAATGAAATTGTTGTCAAAATGTTCATCTTTTATTTTTTTTTTTTGGTGTACAAGCAAGTATATTACCCACTTTTTTTTGTTTTGAGTTGCTCAAACATTTACCTTGTTTGACTGCATATCAGGCTACCATGCAAGGGTTGCAAGGTCCTCAGCCTTGGAGATTGTGTTAGATTATTATATATATATATATATTCCCGTACCCGTATCCTAAAATTTTAAAAATTGCCGTATCCTACGTATTGTATCATGTCGTACCCGATACTCGTACCTGTATCGGTGCTTCTTTGGTTATAGGAAATAATTTAAGCTATTTGAAAAACAAGAGATGATGTGTCATAATACAAAAAAATGTGATCCATGAGTGTTTATTTAGTCTTAATTGCTTTTACATGCTACAAGGTGTTTTTTTTAAACATTAATATAAATTATAACTAATAAGAAGATAAACGATGATTAATATATATTATAAATTATTTAATTGTTAATAAGAAAACAAACATAAACAAAATATATATTTTTTAAGTTTATTTAATTTTTTATACTAACTTAGATGAAATTATCATATATATTTTTTGTTGAAAAATAGTGATATAAATTTATATATATATATATATATATATATATATATATATATATATATATATGAAAGAGCAGCATTGTGGTGCGTTTTTTTCCCGCCTCCAATACACCATTTCTAGGGCAGAAGACGTTCACAACTGTATTAACTGCAAAACTCGTCACATTTCTTCCTCCATTAGCCGTATACCTCAAATCAAATATCCCTTTCTCAGGTAACTTCTTGTCGTTTTCTATTATCAATATTAAGCATTCACATGAGTCTGAAGAGTTTATAGGCCGTAGTTGTTTTAGTGATTATGACTGCGGTCATTCCTGTTCATGTAAGGATTTTTTTGGAACCCAATTGTAACTGTCATACGAAGCTTGAGGCCAAATTCAAGCTTCCTCTGCGTGATGCTAACATTATGCTTGACAAAATGCTTGAGGCAAAAAAAGGCGATAGAAAAAGTCCTCATATTGCTTGTAAACCCAGAGATGACAAGTTTGATGTGGTAAATTCTTGGAATGGCTTTCTTTGCTTGGGTGATTCTTTCGATAGAAACCCTCCTGCTGTTTGCAACCCAATTCTGGGAGAGTTCATATGACTTCGAGGTGCGTGTAAGGTCGAGAACTTAAAATATGCCTTTGAATGTAGAGTTGGCTATCATAAAAAAAAAGAAAAATAATAATAATGAATATAAGAGTATATGACAAATATGTCCAAGAGCCAGGAAATGCTCAAAAGTGGTTGTTCGATGGTAGAGTTGCTGAAATGCACAGAGCCACAGATTAGACTGGAACTTGGAAAAGTGTTGGAGGTGATGATAATCTTACCCGTCGGCGTACATATCCCACTAGTATGAATGGAGTACTTCACCGGCTTTGTCCTTATTCCGATTGCCCCGAAGGATTCATTACAAGATTAACTTTGAAAGTGAGAGGTTTGAAATGTTCCCTTCGTCTCCTCATTTTTCTAACAACAATGGATTGTTGACACTGGATGCTATCAGCTTTGGAGAATTAAATGGCTACCTATTATATTTTTGCGGTACATCTGCTTTTGATACTGTTAATTTGTGGGTGATGAAAAAGTTTGGTGTTAGAGAATCTTGGACCAAGATTTACAGAATTGATACATTTAATGGAGAGGCTTGGCCTCATACTTTATATCGGCCAATAAAATTGTTTAATAAGGATGCCTCCACAGTGGTGTATGGCCGCTTATGTAATATCTTTATCTACTATGAATAAAGAGGGCTTGGATTCAATTTTTTTAAGACTCATGGGACTAAATTCAAGTTTGAGGCTTTTTCCAAGTCTTATTTCACTGAAAGATGCTGTGAAAGGAGACAATGTTGAACGTACATAATATTCGTTTCCGGTGACGATGTCAACTTTAACTTGATTTTATCTACTTACTGGTTTTATTATTCCTCACTGGTTATAATGAGACTGCTTAAAAAAGTAGCATGCCTGCCATTCTCCCCTCTCGCACACTTATTTTAAGGTTTAAATTTTGTTGTTGTGTCTGTTTATTCAAATTTACTGTATATAATGATTTATATATATGTTTTAATCTTTGTTCTTCATCATCTCTGTCCAATTTACCTTCTTCTCTCCCTTTCTACCCTCCATTTTATGGTGGAAGAAGATGAATATGGACAATTGCACTATTTTCAGTTCTTTTTATCCCCATTAGCTGCAATGTCATAGGCAAAGTAGGTGATAGAGTGAAAAGTGAACTCAAAAGTTTTCCATCACCCTGCCCCATACTTGGGTTTGGCTCCATTAGTACTTTATTATTCTCTAATGTTGATATGATTTGATACAGGTGCACGCGATTTAAATTGCGGGAAGAGAATGATGTTCTGCTTTTGGCTACAGAGAATGTTTTATATTCCTGATTGTCTAATGATGGTGAAGAAGTCTCTTCCTAAGTAGTTAATATATATATATATGGCTAAGGTTTTAAGTAATTGTTTCTAAACTGTAAGGTAATGTTTGGTTCAATGGAGGGGAGGGGAGGGGAGGGGGGGATTTTAATGGAGGGAAGGGGAGGGGTTTTAATGATATGTTGTTTGGTTGATTTGGAGAGGAGGGGAGGGGAGGAGAGGGGAGGGATTTTAATGATATGTTGTTTAGTTGAGGAGGGTAGGGGAAGGGAGGGGAGAGGAAGGATTAATAGACAATTATATCCTTATAATATTAGAATTAATTTTTTTTTATTTTTAAGATATTTTTATATAAAAAAGATTTTTCTTATTTTTTATTATAAAAAATAATTTTTTTATTTTTATTTAAAAATATTTTTTATTTTCATAAAAAATTATCTTAAACCCTATTAAAAAAAATAAAATCTATATTCTGTTTTAAGTGAAAACAAAGAAAGGGTAATTTAGTCAAATGAAAATCAAAGTTTTCTCTCCCCTCCAAAAACTTCCACTTTTGGAGGGGAGGGGAGGGGAAACCAAACAGAGGGTAACTGATATGGTTAGTCTTTTTTCTTTTTCTTTTTTTGTGTTGTTTTTTTTAAACAGTGAGGCCCATTACTAGTTTTATAGAACTAAAAACCTTAGATGCTAATGGGTTCAATTAACTTGTTTCTGTTTGAAATTTATTGGCATAGATACCCCAGGTTAGTGTACAGAAGCGCTCATTTTTTATTGGACGGATCATAGGTCCTATTTTGAGTCTGTTTTGAAGCTTCTCTGAGTTAGTATGGCAAACTTTTCCTGAATTAATGAATTTCCATCTTATTTATGTTCAAGTGATTCATGGTGTAAAAATTAACTGAATTTCTACCAAAACCTAAGTAATTATGATGACAGATCATGATCCATTTTTGACAGACTAATCATCGCCTGTAGGTGCAATAAGTTGTTTCTGGATAATTCCAAGTTGTGACTCTTCATGAGAAGGAAGAGGAGGAGAAGTGAAATTCTCTTGCTAAGAAATGAGTGAAGTGAGGTCGTGATCCATTTCTACTTAATGATGATTTACGTCGAGACATTTGAATAAAATAATTAGAAGAATAAAAAAATTACATCAATTAAAATTTTGTATAGAGATAGTAGTAACAATTTAATATTTATATATTTATATATATATACCTGTGCACAATGAGAGAAAATGAGAATTTTTAAATCATAATCACAATCAAGATCAATGGAATGAGTAGAGAATTGTGTAGTGGTCAGATGCAAAGATGTGTATATATATTGATTTATAAAATATGTAAATAATACTAGCTTTATAACTTTATCTGACATAGTTTGGGTCATGTAGCATGTGTATGGTTTGAAGTCTATAATGTAGCATGTGTGGTCACGTGTCATGTGTATAGTCTGAGGTCTAGCATGTAGCATGTGTAGTCATGTAGCATGTGTATAGTTTAAGGTCTATAAAATGTAGCATGTAAAGTAACGTCACCTTTTTAGTACAAACGTGTAGTACATTAATAAAATAATTTTGACATTTACATTGTGACATTCTATAATTACAATTCATCTTTTCTTTTTGTATTTTTTATACACTTTTTATCAAATAATTTATTGATTATAATTAAATAAAAGAAAAAAATTCTTTACATATTTTTTACACACTTTTTATTACATGATTTATTGATTATAATTAAACCAAAAGAAATTCACTACAAACCAAATATAAATTTATTAAAAATTATAATTCTATACTATGTGGTAATTGTCCAGTAACTTCATTTCAGGCATGTAGTAAAATCACAAATGAAAATGATAAATAACAAAATCAAGTACAATAATAATAAAAGTGACTCTGACACGTTTGTTTGTTATAAGTAATGTCAACTATAATTATTAATTATTTTTTCTTTTTATATTTTTTTACACAATTTTCATTACATAATTAAATAACAAAATCAAGGATAATAATAATGAAAGTGGCCCTGATATTTGTTTGTTTGTTTCTTATAAATAACATCAACTGTGATTACTCATTGCTTTTTCTTTTTATACATTTTCTACACAATTTTTATTACATAATTTATTGATTATAATTGAAGTAAAAGAAATTAAGCAACTCACCTTTTCTTTTCATTTTTTATTACACACTTTGCATTACATAATTTATTAATTATAATTAAATAAAAGAAAAAATTTAATACGAATCAAATATAAATTTATTAAAAATTATAATTCTAACCACTTTAAAATTAGAATAATATAACATTGAATTTTTATTTTAAATTTAACTATTGCAAATATAATTTTTATTTTGTATTTAAAATGAAATTGGTAACATCAAAAAATAAAAACATGTAAGAAAAGCAAATAAAATAATAAAAAATAAAATTATGTACAATAATGGTTATGACATATTGTTTCTTATTAGTGACATTATTCGTACAACTCTCTTTTTTTTGTTATACTTTTCATATTGTTTCTTATTAGTGACATTATTCATACAACTCTCTTTTTTTGTTATATTGTTTCTATACAATTTATGTTACATAATTTATTGATTATAATTAAATAAAAAAATCCAACCTTTATTTAATTGATTTTAGCTTTTTCATTAATTAAATATAAAATTGAATTTTTATTTTAAATTTAACTATTGCCAATATAATTTTTATTTTGTACAAATTGCTTTATAATGAAATTGGTAAAATAAAAAAGTAAAAAAAATTATATGGTAAGAAAATAATTAGTATAAACAAGTAACTTGTAAATGATATTAGTACAATAATATAATCAAGTACAATACTATAATCAAGTATAATAATATAATAAAATTTCTAACACTTGTATAAGTGACGTGTTCTGCTTATATTTTTTACACATTTTTTATGACATAATTTCATATGAGAAAATAATTGAAAATTATCATTAAATAAACGACAATAATTCAATATAAACAAAATATCTAAATTTATTGATTATTTTTATTATGATGACTCTCATAAAAACTCTTATATACATTAAGCTGGTTTTGTAGAACTTGTATAGTCCTATTATTTTCTTGAAATTGCGAGATTTGAGAGTCCATGGTGCTTTTAATGCCTGGATGTAATACATCTTCAGGAGATATTGCTTCACGCATATTAAGAGAACTTTGATGGCTAAAAACATCTTTGTATCTATAGCCAGAAATTGGATCTCCCACTATATGATGTGAAATACTTCCAATACCATAGATCATCCCTCCAGCCTTTCTTCCTCCTGTTGCTTGTATCCAAACCTTTATCTCCTTAGATAATTGTTCTTGTGATAATTGTTGTGGTGGAGGAGTAACTTCACCTTTAAGTTTGATATATTCATTCTGAACAAAAGACAAAATATATCAACCTAAATAATAATAATAGATATAAGTTAAATGCAATAGTAATTTATCAATATATATATACATAGGTAGCTTTTGATTTTTTATCAATCCAATGACCATTCTTTAAATGCATAGCTCGGTGAAGTTCAGCCGGTGTTAGTTCCCTCCCAAAATTATTTTTCAAAATCTCCCATAAAACCACGCTGGATGAGAGCCGACAATAGAAACGGAGCCACTGCTGGATGCTTTATTTTTTTTATTCCTTTCACTTCTTTGTAAGAATTGTAAACTATCCCAACTAGCACACAATGAGTTTAAAACATGTTCTTTCATCTAGATTGGTCTTTTTTTCCTCTCTTGTGCATACCCTATCATGCCTTTTAACTTATTTCTCATTTGGTCTAAGAAATTTTCATAGATTGAATCATGTCCATCTGGAATCCAACAATAACATTTCTAGAAAAAATATATATATGTTACAAACTTATAATATACATGACACTAAAATTCTAACAACAATTTTCCCTAATAACATTAATAATTACTGTATACCTGAAACTCTTGAAACCATGCTAATCTAACTTGTTATGGAACTTCTTTTAAAGAATTGTATGGACTATCAAAATTGTTTTGAATGATGGCAAGAATGCATTCACCCACAATATTACCATTTGGTCCAAATATGATTGATGAATTAAATATATTCATAAGAGTTAACTTATAAATAATTGTATATGTGATGAGTAAATAGTGTAAGTATAAATATTACCCTGTATGTACTAGATAAATTAGTTTTGGTTCCACCGACAAACCTTAACAAATTTCATAATAGAGTTTTGCGTCTTGTGTTTGTGCAGACATCTATGAAAAATAAAAAAGGGTTAAAATTAATAATGTATTCCATACCTTACTGAAAATAACAATCACTTCATTGTAGCTTCGTATACATAGCTTTTACTTTGATTAGAGCACACAATATAGTTCTATGTAGTATGTGAGAAAAGAAGCGAGACAAGCAATTTTCTTTGAAGCACATAGACAAGAAGCTCTTTGTGCGGCAAAAGAAAAGAACCATATATATATATATATAGGTCAATAACAAATACAAAAAAAGGAAAATAATTTGGTTCACCTTTAATTATTAACTTAATTTCCTATTTCATTATTTATAATATATATTTATATTTTAAGTAATTATTAAAATTATTATAAATAACAAATAAAAAGTATCATTAACATAGAAAAAAATTATATAAAATAAAACATATTAAAAAAATGTATTATATTTAAATATTATATTAAAATAATTTATTATATCATATATATTATTATTTTAACGTTGATTCATATAAATTAAAGTTAAAATAATAAAAGAAATTCATGTGAAGGCTGAAAGATGTCAACCTTCACGTGAACTTTATTTATTAATTCAAATAGTTTTAAATAATAATAATAATAATAATAATAATAATAACAACAATAATAATAATAATAATAATAATAATAATAATAATAATAATTCATACTTCATGTGAACTTTAAAAAATAAAGTGATAATAATATAGTTCACGCTTCATGTGAATTCTAACATCTTTCAGTAACTTTATTTGTTATTTTAAAAATAATAAAAATAAAATAATATTATAAATAAAATTTTTATCATAATATATAATATATAAATAAAGACAAATATTATAATGAATAAAAGAAGAAATTTTAAATATTTAAATAAATTATTAATATTAAAAATGTATGGCACAAAATTTTATTCATCATAATAAATAAAATAAAAATACAATTTTTAAAAAATAAAATCTCATACAATTTTTTATAATAGTAAATAAAAAAATAAAAACATAGTGAAATAGATTATTATTTATTATCAAACTCAAAATTTAAAAATAACAAATTAATGTAATAAGTATTGTTATTATAAAAAATTTAATAATAAAATGAAAAAAACTTAATAATAATATTAATAATTATTTTTATCATTATTAAAAATAAAATAAATTATTATTCATGATCTTTTGCGACTTCATCATCGTTGTTGTCAGTCTCTTCATCATCCTTATCCTCATCTTCATCGGCCCCCTCACCGTCATCATCATCTCGATCTTCTTGTTTTGCTTTTTGCATATCTATATAAAAAAAATATATTTTCAACTTGTAAATTGATACGAAGATCTATCTCTTCCATTTCGCCTTCATCACATAAAGTATCAGATGATGCCTCATTATTCATTGTTCTTACTTCAGTTTTGTCATCTTGATAAGCAACTTCTAATGAATTATTATCATTTACCGCACTCCTTGCTTTAGTTTTTATGGCAACCTACCAATCACCTTTTCTTGGGTGTTTACAGGATACAACACATAATAGACTTGAACAAAGTGCTTTGTAAATACAAATGGATCAAATTTTCCATACCGTCTAGTATGTTTTATTTCAATAATTTCGTAGTCACTATATATTTTCATCCCTTGATTCATAATAGGATCAAACCAATCACAAAGAAATAATACTATTTTTTTTTCAGGTTCTCCTATATATTGTAATTGAACCACCTCTTTAAGGATACCAATGTAATCATTATCTCCATCTTCTCCCATTCCCTTAACACAAACTCCACTATTTATTGTTTTCTTACCAATGCTCCAATTATTGGTGTGAAACTTATATCCATTCACAAAATATCCTGACCATATTTGCACCTCTCTAAGTAGTCCCCAAGCTAAGTCCTTTAAATATTTATTGTCACTAAATCCAGGTTGGTTAAGAATTTATTTGAAAAGAAAATTAAGTTAATATCATGCAAGTCGATAAGTAAAAAAAAAGTGTAAATAAAGAAATAAATAAATAATGACACTACATACATATGATTTAAACCATTGTACAAATTTCTATTCAATGTTGTTGTCGATTTCTCATGAGTCAATGTATGGATTTAACATTCGTAACTCTTGCTCAGAAATCCTACAATACAAGTTGCATGTTAGAATATTAATGAATGATGAATTATCAGTGTGATAAGTTTCAATTTTACTCAATATAAGGCTTGACTTCTTCATAATTCAATAGGACTTGAAGATGAGTAGTAGCCATTTCTCTGTCATTCAAATAACGAGTTGAGCATTTTCTAAGCGACCGTCCAACTTTAGTGAAGACTGATAAAGTTAGTTCACTTGTTTCTTGTTCATCCACACACTCATTTCAATGAACTTTTGTTTGTACTAAAGATACCTGTGACTCAAAATAATATGAACAAAAATGTGATACTTCCTGTGACAAATATGCCTCACAAATAGATCCTTATACATGAGCATTATTTTTAACTGTGCATTTTAATCTATTTAAAAATCTGTACGACCAAATGATAAGTAGTGTGAGACAATAATATATTATTTCAAGCAAATGATATTTACATATGAATAGATTTTAAGTATCAATTATCTTTCAAAGGAATACATTCATCTATATTGGACTGGGCCACCCACTCTCGCCTCAAATGGCAAATGGATCAGTAAATGCTCCATAGAATCAAAGAAACTCAGTGAAAATATTCTTTCTAGTTTGCAAAGAATGATAGGAATATTGTGTTCCATTTGCGTTAAACTATAAACTGTCAATGTTGTTGAACATAATTCCTTGAAAAATAGACTTAACTCAGTTATGGGCTTCCATATTTGCTCAAAAAGTGTACTGAAAGCAAAATTGGCAATAAGAATTATATAAAAATGTGACAATTGTAACACCATAATTCTAGCTCATCCCATGCCTTTGAATAGCATAATTATCATGAAACATACACATAATTCTCATAAAGGAGACATGAAGATTTGGACTTCTATTTGCAAGTCATCATATCTAAAAAATCCATTCGGTGTCACGTGGACTGTGTGAGCTCATTCTATGCATCCTCATATTTATTTGCATGATTAGAACTCATTTCAATCACAAAAACTAGCTTTAAACCCATGGAAACCAAAAAGGGATATGAGACATGTAGATTCATTTTCGGCAGACTTGGCCTCATTTCTGGGCAAAGTTTGAAAATTCACAACTAAATCCAAAAAAATAGAAAACATGTAATATCAGTCATTCTGGATAGCTTAAGACGTCTACTTCATGCTAAAAATATGTAGAAGTCTTAAAATCTCATATATAATGCGTTTGACACGCGAAATCATCTACTGGTCGGAGGGGTTCCTGATACTGTCATAGTTTACTGATATGGACTTCAAAAATGTCTAACTAATTCCACAAAAATACAATGCTTACAAATGATATCACTATGGAAATATGTGGATGTTAACTAGAGAGGAAAAATATCTCCATATCAGTTCATCAAGCCAAACTCCCGAAAATCGATGGAACAGTACCTCGGGTCTGGCAAGATGTCTGATACTGGGCAGAACCTTCGAAAATTCATATCTTCTTCTCTATACCTCCAAATGAGGTGATCTCGGTAGCCACAGAAAGCTTATGACCTATAGTTTATGAATATAAAATTTCATAAGCATTGGATATCATTTAGCCATTGGGTGACACAGAATTCAAAACTGCCAGTATGAACAATACCCATACCAGAATCCATGAAAAATCTCAACTTTAAAAATTCATCAAATATTCTCTAGGTCTCCGAAAATTATGATCTTTAGCTTCCCAAAAATTTCTTAATGATATCTAATTGCATGTCAAGTTTCAGGGCAAGACTAACTCATTTGGCCAAAAAATGGCATAGGGTTCCATTATGGTCAATTTTGGCTCCATATTGGGTACCAAAATTGCCAAATGGATTCCCCTTGGTCTTGGCACCTTTTGGGCAAGTTTAAAAGCATATTTTAGACTTGTGTGAGCTGCCCAAAGGGTCCTAAACCTCATACATCTCATTTTGGCCATTCAACCCACATTTATACACATTTGCATCAAACTTCCAATTTGCATAACTTGGCATTACATACCCAAATTCATTTCTAAAGTTCATACACCATATCCATACATGTATACATCACATAATATCATATTTACATGTGTCTCAAGGGTCATGTGCCATTTACAATAATCATATACATCATTATGGCTCAAAAAGGGTAAAAGCTAGACATATGAATGTCAATCTCTCTTCTTCAATGTTGTTGGCTCCCATTAGCATATCCGCTTGGTTCACCTAGCATGTTAGATCATTGGAGCGGAGGGGATGAGATTCAAAGAATCCCAATAGCTCATCTCCCATTCCATCACATATAATATGTGCAAGCAAGTTTCATATATGCATGCATAGAGAAAGTAGAAATCATAGGCATTTTAAAGCAACTTTGGCATGTGAATCAATCATGCAAGACATTCAAGAGCTCACTAAGTGTTTGGATTGGCCTCACACTTCTCCTCATGGATTTTGGACTTGCCTCACCTATTCTTTAAGCACTTTGGACTCAACCATACTCTTGGGATTTGTTTTTGGGAGACTCTTTACTTTGTCTCAACCAAGCTCAAGGGTTCTTAGCTCATCCTCACCAAAGGGAAGAGTTCTTGACCTTTCCATACTCAAGCAAACTCACACAAACATCATGTAATCATTTGAAAACATAACATAGCATCAAGTATCATGGCATATAAAGGTATGCTAGCATACTTTTCTTAGCTTGAAAATACACATACACACATTCTAAAACAAGCTAAACACACATCCATGCATGAGAGAAGGTGGAGAGAGCTACCTTGCATAATTTCACACATTTTTTCCTTAGCTTTCAAGCCTTCTCTTTTAGCCACATACCCACAATTTGGTGGAGATAGTTTCTCTTGGCCTAGATACAATTTATGGGAGCCAATTAGGTCTATGTAATATATTCTAAGGCTACATCACTTGATAAAATACTAGATTGCTCTATAGGCTCCATTATGATCCATAATCACACATAATGAAGCAACATCCATCAAATGACTTCTAGGCCTCATTCTTTCTTTTCAATTATGATTCTTGACTCCTTTTAAACCTCTTGGAGTCATCACATCATTAAAACAAAGGGCCTAGCATCATGTTGCTTCTTTAGGTCCTAATATGGAACCTATGGCACCAATTCACTTTCTTTGAGTTCTAAATTTTTTCTAAGGCCTCTACTCATCTTCACTCATCACATATGACTCAAGAATAGCCTTAGAAAAATTTAAAACTCTCCCTAGCTATAGGAACTTGCATAGGCCAAGACTATAGGGGGAAGAAGAGTTCATGGCCTTCTTGATTTTTCCTTGATGGGAGACACACTTGAGAGGCTTCCTAAAGGTCTTAGGACCTCAATCAAATACTCACACATGCAAGGAAACTCATATATCAAA